>CM022097.1:5226960-5826960 GCA_011114355.1 Carex littledalei
AAATTATAAGGCAAATAAAATTTTTTTTTGATTAGATGGTAATTCGATCGGCTGGTATATATAGAAAGGGTTTGATTTTGCTTTATGAAAATATGAAAGTTGATATTTATTTAGCACCATGACTAATTTTTGTGCTCTGTAGGTTCCGGTTATCATGACTATTTACGCCTGAATATCATTAGTAACCTAATTAATTATTCTACACACCAATTTATTGTTTAGTGCATTTTGTTCTCCTCCGGATTTTTATTTTCAAATTAAGATTGCAATTTACTCTGAAAGACCACAAAATATTTTTTTAGACTAATTACAGCTCAGTATATTCATTATCTTCAATTAAATGCCTTTAGTGTTAGGCCCCTAATTGTAATTTATAATCCACAATTAAGTTGGCAGATGTTGAGCTAAAAAAAAAATAATACCTCCATATATATCCATGCAATATCGTTAACATTTCTAGTTTGTTTAAACTGCAGCTAGCCAAAGAGAACAACTTCGATTATTTCAAAAAAGCAAGCAAAAATGAGGAGAATTCTGAAAAATCAGCTTCAGCAGCTCTACAGAAAGCACTTGATTATTTTTCAGCAATTCAGGCAAAGGATGGACATTGGCCTGGTGATCTTCCCGGACCTTTATTCCTCACCCCTATTATGGTATTTCTATCTTTATTTTAGTTCATTTCGCCTTCAGTGCTTCTGCCTTTTATTTTGTAGCTATATTGATGATCATGCCCTTAATTTTATTTTATTTTACACGTGCGATATATGTGACATATGGATTATGTTAATGCAGGTGATTGTTCTTTACGTCACTGAATCTTTTCATGTATTATCTTGTGAGCACCGGAAGGAATTGTGTCGTTACATGTATAACCTTCAAGTAAGACTACTACCAATTTTAAATATAATTATAGCTAATCCATCACTCCATCTAAATACATGAAAAAATCTTTGTTACACATAATTATTTTTGAATTATACATCTTTCAATAATAAAAAAAGGCTTTATATATATGCTTTCGCTTTTCTATGATTAAATAACAGAACGAAGACGGTGGTTGGGGTCTACAGGCAGAGATGCCCAGTTGCATGATCTGTACTGCTCTAAACTACACTGCTTTAAGGCTCCTTGGAGAAGAGGCTGATGACAATGCCATGCATGAGGCAAGAAAATGGATCCATGATCATGGTGGAGTCACTATGATAGCATCATGGGGAAAACTTGTTCTCTCGGTAATTATTTTTTCATTAGCCATCACAAAGATCAACAAAACTATTTTCTATTATACTGAATGGAATTGATTACTTCTGGAACTTCAATAACTTTTTTGCTGTATGTGCCTGTTTTAGAAAAGAAATTGAAGGATACTAAAAAGAAAATGAAGCAACTGTATATGGTAAAATACGACCACACCATTTTTTTTTTAAAGGCCTATAATCCAGCCCAATAAGGAAGTCGGAATTTGCCTTTCTTATTTATCAACATGTAAAAGGAACTCTTAAAGACCATTTGTCCTGAAATGACTCGGCCTAATAAAGGAGTCCAAATTTGCCTTTATCATTTATCAACGTGTCAAAAAGTTGTCCAAGTTAGTAATCATTTTAATCTAGCACATTAAGTACCAAAAAAACAGAAAAAACAGGCTAGCACATTATACTATCAGTTCGTTTTTTTTTTTGTTAATTAGATGAAAACCTGGACCATTTCGTGAATTTGTCTGGTCAAATTGGGTTTTATGTAGTTATAGTTACTTATTCTAGTATCTATTTTACTTAGAAAATCGGCAAGCCCCTATATGGCAACTTTGTTTTGGAAATACTGTGGTTTGTTTGTGATATTCAACGAGTTCCTAATAAGAACAAAATTTAAATTACTGTTATTTTTCTTGTTGATTATTTGCTCACATTAATCTTAGCACGCCCTTGAATTATCATACAGAACTGAAACAAATATCTCTTATATTTTTTTTTTGACAAAGATAAAAGGATCTAGTCCTTATCTCATTAATCATTTTGGAGTTACAAAAGGTATGTAACTAAATAAGAAAAACAATTCTGCTCAAAACATTTGAGCATAAAGCAAATAAAAGGAAATTAGAAAGAAATGAAAAATGAAAAGAAAAAAAAAAGAAAATAAATAAACTTGATTAGGCTATTCCATTCTTCTTAAGCTCCTGTTAATGAGCTATATCTCCATTGTGCTTCCACTTGTTCAGCGAGATGCAGCAGATTACAATTTTCTTCTCTAAAAATTCTATTGCAGTGTTCTCGCCATATGATAAATTGTGTAATTAGCAAGATGGACCTTTCTTTCTTGCTAAACTTGAATTTCTTTAGGCTTGTTACAGTGTTTTCCCTCCCATATGATAATCCTCCTGGTATTTTGACCTTCATCTTCAATTCTATTAACCTGTATAGTAACCTTGCTTGCACACATTCATTGAATAGGTGCAAAACCGATTCAGAATTTGCCTTACACATGATACATCTGTTAGTGAGGCTCCATCCCCTCCTATTTAAGTTGTCAATCGTCAATATTTTGTTGTAAATTAACAACCATGCAAAGACCTTGAATCTTGGAGGCGCCTTAAGTTTCCATATTCTGTTTACTGTTTCCTTTATACTTGGTCTGTTCATTATCACTTGATACGCTGATTTTACTGAGAAACTTTCTGTTGCTGACCATTTCCATTTTACTCCATCATCTATTTGGGATAGGTGCAACCCCAATGCAGTGATGGCAGCCTCTAACTTTGCCATTTCATCTATTGCTTCTTCCGAGAGATTGTGAATGAAACAGTTCTGAAGAGAATCCGAGTTTAGAACTTCCTGTAGTGTTGCCTCTTTATTTATTGCAAATGTATATAGGTTAGGATTATGCTGGTACAGAATTCCCAAACCCCAATTCTCCATCCAAAATCTGATGTTGCTGCCATTACCAGGTATTCTTATCATTGAGTTCGTGAACACCGAATATACATCCTTCAGTGTCTTGTCAAAGAAGTAAGAGTTCGGGTAGGATCTCTGTGGACCGTTCGTTATCATGAATATTGTCTTCCATAGTCTTTGTTTCGGCTCAGTCCATTGCCATAACCATTTCATTAACAATGCCTGATTAAACATGCCTAGATCCATTACGCCTAATCCTCCCATCTTCTTTGGTTTACAAACCATTTCCCAATTTGCCAAACTCAAGCTGTTGGTGTTCGGACCTGCACCATGCCATAGGAAATGTCTCCTTATCCGATCAATTTCCTTTAAAGTCCATTCGGGTAACACAAAAACTATCATGTAGTATATTGGTAGGGAGGAAAACACACTATTAAGAAGCACCAATCTTCCAGCCATCGACAATTGTTTTGCTGACCACCTCACTAATCTTTTCTGAAATCTGTTTATTAAGGGCAGAAATGCTTGCTTATTATATAGCAAATATCTCTTGTATTATATAGCAAATTTTGCTGATAAAACAATTTTCACAGAGTAAAGTTTTCAAGTTAAACAAAAATCATCAGGAAAATCAAATCTGAATGTACACACAAGAACCGTCACAAGAATCTGGTAAATGGAATCATTGTACACAATCCATTAGACTAATAACCTCTCTTCATGCCTACGGGCTTTTCCTCCAAAAAAAAAAAAAATCTCTCTTCACACTTTGTCAAATAAAGAATGGAATTATTAAGCTGTTACCTTGGCAACTTAGTACCTATCACATTATAGAGTGCATCGAGTTTATCAGTGAAGAACTGTTGGGAATTTAATAAAGTTAGAAGTTGTGACCTCTAATGTGAATTTCTAACAGGTACTTGGAGCATATGAATGGTCGGGTATGAATCCAATGCCGCCAGAGCTTTTTCTTCTTCCATCCTTTCTGCCTATCCATCCAGGTATAATACCTGTCATATCATGGTATTTAGTAGTGCAGAAGTCACTTATTTTAACTGCCATTTTGTGATACAGGGAAATTCTTTTGCCGTATAAGATTGATTCTGGTAGCAATGTTATATTTATATGGAAAGCGGTTTGTTGGTCCAATCACAAAGATAGTGCTATCCTTGAGAGAAGAGTTGCACATTCAACCATACCACAGCATAGATTGGAACCAAGCACGAAAACTGCGTGCTAAGGTAATATTCTTGCTTTGCTTTTTTTTTTATTTAATTTTTTGGGGGAATTTCATATATACCCCTCAAAAACTTCCAAATTATGTATTTCCCCTCTAAAATTCATAATATCATAATTACCCTTCTAAATTTCAAAAACTCACAAATTTACCCATTTTATTTTCTTTTCTATTAAAACTCATTTTAAATTTCTAAAATATCCATTTTGCCCTTAATAAAAAAAATATAGCCTATTTAAGAAAAATGTCAGCCTTCTAATTGGTTGGTTTCCGAGAGCAAATTGCTAATTTGTCTCCTTCTGACGTATATATGGTGATATTTAGGTATACACTTGTATATGCATCAGAAATAGAGAAATGAATTATTTGCCCTCGGAAACTGACCAATTACAATACTGACATTTTTCTTAAACAACTACTTATTTTTTTATTTTTTTAATAAATGGTAAAATGGGTACTTTATAAAATTAAGATGAGTTTTGATAGAATAGACAATAAAATGGGTAAATTTGTGAAATTTAGAAAGGTAAATATGAGATTATGAACTTCAGAGGGGAAAATACGTTATTTTGAAATTTTTGAGGGGTATACTGAAATTCTCCCAACTTTTTTTTTTTTAATGTTTTCTGGCTATAGCTTCCTCATTATTTATGTTTTTTATTATCAAAATTTTGTGGAATCTGAATGTAGGAAGATAGTTTCCTACCACGCTCAAGATTTCAAGAAAACTTGTGTGAATGCCTATACAAAATAGGTGAACCTCTTTTTACCACTTGGCCCATTTCACTAGTGAGAAAAAGAGCACTAGATGCAATTGAGAAATACCTACAATATGAAGATGAAAACACAAAGTACATATGCATGGGAGCATTTGAAAAGGTAGGTATTTCAGCGTTGCTAGTTTCTTTGTTTATTTGAAGTAGCTTTGTTGTTTTGGAGATGAGCCTATATATGATTGGCAGAAGTAATGCAACTGTTTAGCGTAATGTTTGAATGGAAAAATATGAAGTGCCCCAAATCAATACCCCACATGTCCCAACAGAAACTGACAAAAGGCTCCCCCTAAACGATTGACTGTGTGGGGTATGTGTGTTGTGATAGTGGGTAAAATAGGAGGTCATAGTCGGGGGCACTATATCACTACTCAATGACACTGACAAGATAGCAAAATTCCATGAACTGCTATACTTGCATAACATAAGTAAGATTATGAAGGTATACCACAATGAAAAACATACTTTTCCATTGCCACAAATCCAAATAGATGGTGCCTAAGGGCCAAAGTAAGACAAGAAACATGCATAATAATATGTAATTACTCTTAGGTGTTTTATAAACTTTGATTTACATGGTAACAATGCAATTACAAATGATGGGAAGGTTTGTATGCAAAGATAATTAAGCTCATAGTTACCTTGAACAGTTCCTTAGGACGCTCTGTTGTAAAGTGAGGGATCCAAATAGCAAGAACCTCGAGGACCATCTTGCAAGAATACCAGATTTCCTATGGATTGGTGAAGATGGCATGAAGATGAGGGTAAAATTGTTCAATTATGGTGTTTTAAAATCCTTCAAATTATGAAAATTCTAATTTGTATAGATTTCAGCTGAAACTACAATAGAAAAAGAAAAAACAAAGTATGGAAGAAATGAGAAAGAAAAGGTACTTCCCTTGTCTGCAGCAGAAAGAAAAAATAACACCACAAGAATGGAAGTCCAATTATAAAACAGGAAAAGTAAAAGCTGTGAGAAGTGAGTCTGAGAAAACCTTGATCCGTTCTCATCCCCTGAAACAAGAACACATCCCTTTCTAGTTCCATTATAATTACAGAAACAAATGTTTGATATAAAATTTTCAGTAAGTATTTTAGTTTTGGAGTGTGATACATCTTATTTCATTAAAAATTAGCCCAATACTAGAATTCAGAACCGTTGTACCTAGGTTTCAAATAAATGACTCGACTGGACGAATAACCCACACCTGACCAAAACCGATATGGTCCATCAAAGAACCACCCAGTTTGATTACTGGCTCAGAAAAGGTTATACAAGTTCGGTTCCTTCATGGGTCAGGCTCAGAGAAATCGAAAGTATACAGGTCAGATCAGGTCAGACCCATATAACGTAAATAATAAATAATGTCTACGTGACCGAAACTCGACCCAGAACCATACCAATTTGATTCGTTAGGACCCCTTGTTGCGCCTGTTACACCATCCAATACAGGAGCTGGCACCAGATTGATGTTGGCTGGTATGTCATGGAATTGTATATGAAATGGGTGCTTTCGACCCATTTAAAGATTTAGTTATACAAATGATAAAAAATACCATAAAATTAATTTGTCAATTGAAGTTTACAAAAAATTTCATAGTCTTGAACTTAATCCAGCAATTAAAACAAAGAATGGTATTTCAAATTAAATTAACCGTAAGAGTAACTGCAGTTTTAGGGTGCACTTCCATTTCATCTTAAAAAGTTAACCATAAGAGTGCTATGGTTCTAAAGCAGCTCAATGTTGGGACCTTTTGACAACAACATGCTGTCAAACTTACAGTAGATGCAAACTTTATTTAGATATTTTATACAGTTGTTCACGATTTAAATCTCGTCCTTTTCCTAATATTAGGCATCTTCAAGTCAGTCATGGGATGCAGCTTTAGCAGTTCAAGCAATATTAGCATGTGCCCTTGCTAAAGAGAAAGGGAATACACTAAGAAAAGCTCATGATTTCATAAAAGTCTCACAGGTAAATTGATCACAAATAAATTGAACTTTATGTTCTTGATTTCTAAAAGTAATTTTCATTCTCAGTTAAACAATTCAACTATGCCCGATATATATTCACTAGTTATTGCACTTAGAATAGCCACGGAGCCAAAATTCCCATTCTGTGGTGTCAAATAAAAGAAGATTTAAAATTTATCATTAAATAAAGCTACCAATTCATACAAATTTTAGGGTCTTTTTAGTTATCCAGTAGGGTTAATTGACCCCAATGGGAGCTCACTTAGCTCCACCACTAAGAATTGAATAAAAAGTGATTAGAGAAGCAAATTGTTATGCCGATAATCAGGTATTTCACTTTGAGTGAGTTAGTAAAATATCTAACGAAAATTTTGTAAATAATTTCAAACTTAGTCTATGATGATACCCTTTGTTTTTTTAGTTATTGGACAACCCGACAGGTGACTTTGGTGGTTATTATCGTCATATCTCTAAAGGTGGTTGGGGCTTTGCAACCGCAGATGAAGGATGGGCTGTTTCAGACTGTACAGCAGAGGCTCTCAAGGTTACATTGATAAAATGAAAATTCTGTTAAGCTATGACAGTTTGCATAGGGAACTTCAAAACAGTTATTATGTTGATTTTGCTATTCTACAGGCATTGCTACTGTTGTCAAGAATTTCACCAGACCTTGTTGGTGACCATGCAACAAGAGAAAGCATGTATGAAGCTGTTAATATCATTCTGTCTTTGCAGGTCCTTTTTCTCTGTTGTTGTTTTCTTTTCTTTTCCTTTATTGATATTCAAAAGATACATTTCGGAGTCACATTATTTTCTTGACTCATAAACCAGAAAATATTTATGCAGAATCCTAATGGTGGTTTCACAACATGGGAATTACAACGAACATATCCATGGGTTGAGGTATTATGTGCATTAACAATTACAAATTCTCGTTTCTTTTTCTTGCTTAGCATTCCTGCAATTTGGAAGTAGATTCCAAATTAATTGATGAACAAAAGCAAGAATTACTACCATCACAATTAGAAATGCAAGGGATTTGATATTTTTATCTCAAGCACAAATTGAGACATTTATATATTTCTACCATTTATTTAAATTAAACTCGCTTCCTGATGTAGTACATTGGACTTATTAACTCATTTCCTTTTTAATTTTAATGGTAGACGTTAAACATGACAGACATGTTCGCAGACACTATGGTGGAGTATCCGTAAGACTTACAAAATTTTCATAAAAGGCTTCCACTACAATTTTGGAGCCAAGAAAAAGAAGTATGAAACTCAAATAATTTCAGGTATGTGGAATGCACGTCATCAGCTATCCAGGCATTGGTGCTGTTTAAAGAGAAATATCCCTTACACCGCAATGATGAAATAGAGAGCTGCATAAAAAGGGCAACAGATTACGTTCAGAAAACACAAAATGATGATGGTTCATGGTAAGGATTCTTCTGTTGCATCCAACTTGTTTACTTTTCTTTCTGTTTCATTTATTTCCTTTATTTTGGAGAATTTTCCTTTTTCTTTTATAACTTCATGCTTTATGCTTTTTTTATTATTGGAGGTTGCCAGGGAGTGGTCTGTACCATCTTAGTTGAGGTTTATCATAGCAGACAGTATAATATATAAAACCAACCACATAAATAAGTGACTTCACCAAGTAACCAACTCATCTATAAATACTAGCTGGTATACACGGGACAATTATTTTATGCATATGTAGGTTTGGATCATGGGGAGTGTGCTACACTTATGGAACATGGTTTGGCATAGAAGCTCTATTGGCAGCTGGGAAAAGCTATGAAACTTGTGTGGTCATTCGCAAGGCTTGTGCATTTCTCCTTTCAAAACAACTGCATGATGGAGGCTGGGGCGAGAGCTATCTTTCTTCTACAAAACAGGCAAAGTTTTTGGAATATACATTGTTTAAGTAAAATCTATAAAATTAAGTAGTCCTGGGTATAAAACTATAGATGTGTTGGTACCAGCTAGGTACCAATCCATCAAACCTGTTGTTTCTAATAGAAATCGGTGGTATACCCACTTTTATTAAAAAAAAAAAAGTAGTCCTGGGTAGCGTGTAGACTTACTTACCAGATAACCACCCCCCCCCCCACAACACATACCCCTTTATTTCAGACTTTTAATCCATACATACAGAACTCCAATTTTGATGTAACATCTGCGTTGGATTTCAAAGATTTTACATTTCAACATGAAAACCTTGAAAAGTTGATTTGTAAAGTGTATCCCAATTTAAATAAGCTTAAATACCAAGAATTCCATTTAGTACATGAGCATGGTCCTCTAACAAAGCAAATGACCTTTCAAAAAAGTTACAGTAACTTTTTATTTCAACGCTCCTTTGATACTTTTGTATCAACATTGAGCTAATATACAAATTTCATGTCAATACTCTCATTATTTGCATACAAGCACGTACATTAAGACACGATCAGAATATTTCACAAAAAATGATTTCTATTCCCACCTTGGCAGGATCATATAATCATATCCCGGTTTAAATAAACTTCACGTGAAGATTCCATATGGTACATGAGCTGAGAGTCTCCGATAAGTTATCCCCTGGAAGCAGAAACAAGTCTAAATAAAACTGCAATCAAATTCCCATGCTCAAATGCTAAGGTCTTGTTTAATCAAGAAATAAAGAAGTTAAACGGAAAAACTTGCATATAATTTTTTTTAGCTTCTAATTTGTTTTTTTCCTGTTCTAAACAGTTCTCATGTTTTCTTTTCCATTGAGGATAAGGTACGTTTGAAGAAGAGAGATGCTCTTAAGGAACAGGTCTAAGCTTCCAGTTAGCCAGTTTTGGGGAACTACCGGTACAGAACATTCTAAGATGCTTTCTCTAGCCCGTTGTAGCTAGCCAAGCTTTAACTTGAGCATTTCTGGGACCTTAGCTGGGCAATTTCAACAGCAATATCAAAATAAAACTAAAAAACAAAGGAAAAGAAATGAGAAAAAAACGAACAGGTACCGTAAAGTTAGCCACCAATGTGGATCATGGGTCGATTTGCTGTCTTGGCTATTTCAAACATACCCGCATGTTTTGCTTTCTTCCTCTTCACCTAAAATAAAAAAATAGAAGTTCCTATTTTAGCTTAAACATGCAAACTATGAAGAATCAGTGATTGCAATTACAGCCAGCACGTACCAAAGTATTAGCACTACAGGTACGACCCCAACTCCCAACTTCCTTTCTTGTTTTTCCATTTTTCATTTTTTCCCTCTAAAATCTTCTCTCTTTTGACCCAAGAATCACATTTGGGACAACATAAGTGGGTATGGCTGGAGAGTAACAGTAGAGGACTCCCAGATTCAAATTATCTTTTTCTGTCGAATCAAGTAGCAGGGATATGGTGAGATCTGGTATAATGAGGTACTTGAATCTAACAACTCACTGTTTTATATTTCTGTTTTTTAGAATTTTTGTTTGCTTAGTTGCAGAAATGGTACTTAGTTACGCCTTAAAACATTGAGTTGCCCTATAACATATGTTGCCGCCTTAGTTTCTGCTAAAGAACCAGTACAGGCACCTTCATATGTCTAAAGAGAGACTAGGGGAGACAATGACTGTTTGGCATTAGTTAAAAGAGCTTTTGATGTTTCATAACTAAAATATTTGAGTGTGGGTATGTGCATGAAATGTCAATCAAACAACAATGAATAACTAAAGAAAAGGACAAGCGTATGCACATACTGCATCACCAATAATTTGCTTTAGACCAAGATCATCAACACCAGCTCGAATTGGCTCTCTCAAACTAACCTGCCAAAAATGGTCACAGACACAAATCATAAGGATTTTGAAAATATATTCTCAATGCAAACATGAAGATCACAATTTGTCAAACAAATATCTATTTATCCATATTTCTTTAAACAGAGATTTGTTATTGCAAAAATATCAACAATTTCCATTAAGAAAATTGACATGTTTCGAGTAATGTATTAACATTGCAAAACACAGAAAATATCCCCTTTCATAATTTTTTTAAGTACAAATATTTGTGACAAAGGAGGCTTGGGCATTATAAAAATGAACGAATCGCTATCCCTTTCTCCTCAGATTCATTATATAAATTTTCTTGTCAATTAGATCATATGAACTTAGAAATTAGGATTCATTTTGAGCGAGGCTATGGTACTATGCATAGCCGATCTACAAGTGCTACAGCTCTAAAGTCTTAAATCTCAACTTCCGATATTTTTTTTTATGGTTGGTGGCAATTTGAACTTCCGATATTCAGTCAGTCGATCTGAGCTACTCAATTCGATCTACGTATCGAAATATTGTAGGACAGCAAATTAAAGATATATTTTTTTAAGAGGGTTCAAATGCCTCCATTTTTTGTGCCTCCGTCATGCCTCCATTTTTTAAAACTTTAATAACTCAAAATTTAAAACTTCAAAGTCAAAATAAAACCGTTAGATATGATCTACATCATTTTATCTGAGCATGTGTAAAAAATTATGATATTTTAACTTTGTTGTGTTTGTCATCAAGAGCTTGTAAAAATGTACTGATGTGGATAATTTATAGATGTTTATTTTTCAACTTATTGATTTGCATAAAAACAAAACCGAAACGTGATCATTTTTTTATGAGCACGTAGTGAAAATCATATAGATCATATCTAACGGTCTTATTTTGACTTTGAAGTTCTAATTGAGTTATTAAAGTTTAAAAAAATGGAGGCATTTGAACCCTCCTCTTTTTTTAATTTATTTTACTACTTTTCGATTAGGGAGAGAGACATTTCTATTGGACGGTTGGGAAAAGCAAACGGGCACTCATTGTGATTGGTGTTAACGATGTCATTGGTTTTATCTACGTTTTTTTTTATCTACGTTTTTTTTTCTTTCAGTTTGTAGCAAAATGACTACTAGCAAATAGGTTAAATTTACATTTTTAAAACAAAAAATGATCCAGGGCAAAGGTAAGTACCTCAGAAGTGCCAAATAAGCACACTTTGAAATTTCCATCTGCCAACAGCCTCAGCCGGGTGCAACCAGCACAAAAATGTTCAGTCATGGATGTGATGAATGAAATTTTACCACAATGCCCCTCTATCTTGAAATTTTTGGCTGTGTCAGATGGGTGGTCTCTCAGTCTCCTTATGTCCTTGTACCTTTGCTTCTGTACAAAACAAAAAGAATATATAAAAATGTAATGCATAACCAAGTACAATAAGTGGGGTGTTTAAATTCTTTAGATGGAGAAAAGATAAAATAAAAGAAGGGGTTGGGTTCCTGTCCGAAGACATTTGGACAGAGTTCACTCCAAAGCGTTTCTAAGCTGCTTGATCATATCTCATCAGAACTGATTAAAATTAATGCTAATCAATATTAGCCTTTCTCCGTTTAGATCATATTCTCCGTTAAGCAGAAAATGGAAATGACCTCCTTTCTTTTTTCTCTCTGTTTAGTCAAGGAAGGAAACAATTTTTTTTTCCACGGTTGAAATTAAATCGAAGAATCAGCTTATGACTATGAATATTTTTTCTATTATCATTTATTTCTCTAAGAGCTTTATGCAAATCATCCGTATAGCGTCTTAAAAATTATACAGCATCAAAATCCCAATCAAGTTTTGAAGCAATATCCAATAACCAATGCTATATCCTTGAATCTAGGAGACCGTTTCAAGAGATGCTGGCGAATAATGGGTTTGCTCTCCCTTTAACAAAACAGATACCATTATTAGGCTCAACATTGTTGAATTTTCGCAGTATTAAAGCTTCTAGAGGTAATATGATAATCTTCTACCAAGAGTTGAGTTAGTTTATTTTTCTTTTGCCATGATTCCCAATTGGTCCAAAATTGATGCTGATCAATCACCAAGGCAGAGGATCTCAATTCTGAAGTGCTCGAAATCAAAGTAAAACTGAAACCCTTCCCTTCTTCATTTTGCCTCCAAGAGGAATACATCAATGAGAGACAAATGCTAAGTTCAGTGCTATTGGAACCGAACCGGACCGGCGATTTAACCGAAAAAAAACAGACCCGAAAACCTATCCGGTTTGGTTCCTTTATAGGACCGTTTAAATATTTGGATTGGTCAAAACCGGTTTGACCAAGCGGTTTTCAAGAAAAAACGAATTCAACCAAGGCATTAACCCGCCTCCATGGAAGCGATGTCGAGCATAGCCTTCTACGTGGCATCCTGCTAGCCATCCATGTAGGATCGGAGAGGGTTCCACTAGTGGGGGCACCAGTCGGCCTAGAGAAGAGGATCCCGATTGATTTCATGGGGAGGAACGAGATAGAGCTGTGATCTCCTTCTAGAAAGGATGGGACTGATTTTGAAATGGAGGCACCAAAGTGACCAAACTAAGAAAAATAGTTTCCTTCTTTAGAAAAAAAAGAAAGAAGAATGGTTTCTTTTTTGCTTAACGGAGATAGGCTAACGCTGTTAGCATTAATTTAATCAGTTCTGATGAAATATGATCTAGCGGTTTAGAAACGCTTTGGATTGAACTCCTGTCCAAATGCCTTCGGACAGGAACCCAACCCTAAAAGAAGAAAGAGAAGGATGCAGAGAATTTCCCAACAAAGAAACAGTCGGTCTTTTTGCCCACCAAACTTCCTAAACCTTTTTGAGTTCAGAAAAAATACGAATACAACCATTCTTGATCAACTTAGCTAATGACAAACTCGGATATGGTTGAAGATTATCACTTGTTAACGCGCCACTGGAATGGATGGACCACAAGAACTGAGATCAACATTGAAAACACGATAAATAACCACAATAGTTCAACTAAGTAGAAAAAAATCTCAGACTTGGCGGGTACAGAGTAGGATAATGTAGTTGTATTTTGGTGTTGTATTGACTATTCAATATTTTCTGTTACACTTAACTATTGTGGTTGTATTGTATATTCTATATGTTCTGTTAAACACTTAACTAAAACACTGTATTTATATGATTCATGCTACAGAATTGAAAACGAGGTTACTACAACAACAACAACAACAACAACCAAGCCTTTAGTCCCAAACAAGTTGGGGTAGGCTAAATGAAAGCGAGGTTACTAATTAAAAACAAAAAAAAAACTACTTTTGGCAACAGATCAATTCAACATCTAATTTAAATCAATGCGTTCAAACTACTGTTAATATGAATCTAAAACTAACAAGAATCTGAACAATTTCAGCAGTGTACATACAAAGAATCTGAACAATTTCAGCAGTGTTACTAATTGTAAGGGGAAGGAATCCAGGGGATAGACATTCACCGTAAAATAGGATATAACAAAGGTGTTGTACATAGTAGTGTACATACAAAGAATTGGAGGGGCTTTGATGTAAACTAGTTATAAATGTGTAATATAGGGAGCATATAAAGAGATATAAGTTAGTAAAAAGGGATGAGAACGAGATGGGGGTCCTGATTGTATCAAAAAGGGTAAAATAGGGGAATTAAGTCTCGTAAATTGAGGTTGTAAATTTTGGTTTCAATTAATGAGAAACTGGTGATACTCGGTACCACTTTTATCAAAAAAAAAAATAACCTTGATCAAGATAAACCTAATTTAGACTTAAATTTGACCTGTTAAACAACTGACTTGATTACACCCAGAACCTCCTGAACAAACCCATTTGGCAGCACTGCCAAGCAAGAGAAAGAAGTAAATGAATATATGGACAAAGTCTGCCACAGGTGTTATACAGGCTAGTACCACTGATATCTCAATTCAATACCTTTTCATTTTTTTTCTTCCTGGGATTAATCAATTCTTCTTTTTCTTTGTAACAAGTATATTATATATGGTACCAACACTCGTATGAAGTAAGAAAAAAATGAAGAAATGGTACATATTTTAAAAAATAAAAATAAAAAAGCTTAATTGTACCTTACCACTTTATCCATCATCTCAGCGTACGGTACCAACTTTTTGAAATTCCAAACATTTCCATCAAACGGCATAAACTCAATAAAGCGAACATTAATTGGCTTGTTTCTCGTCAACTCCACAAAATCACAAATCTCATCATCATTTATCCCTCGCATCACCACACAATTCACCTATTCATAAAAATCAGTTACATATTTGTTATTTGGAGAATTCTCGATGTTTTACCAGCTCTAACTTAAAAATTTGCTATGGTGCATATCCCCCCTTATTTGCAATGACACAAACATTTCTCATGTTTGCAATTAACACTCAATCTTATAACTTATTTACAAAATAGTCAAACACGAGATGAAACCAAAAAAGGAAAATAAAAACTAAATGCCCCTAGTGTTAACACCATACGAACAAGTACATATCATCTAATATGCTTGGCTTAATTAATTGGTGCATAATTTGTCATTATTTAACAAAAAACAACTTGCTCATCACACCAACCTAACAGCTGGGAATTATCCACAAATCCACAATCACCTTAAAGAGAGATTTTATACAAGAGAACTGTGCTGGTTTATAGTAACACAAAACCCAAAAAATACCTTCACTGGGTCAAACCCAATATCAACAGCTGCATAGATTGACTCTAGGACCCGCTCCATCCCCTTTCTCCTTGTCATAAATTCAAATTTGGCCGGTACTAGAGTATCCAAACTTATGTTCAAAGCATTCAAACCGCATTCCTTCAGCCTTGGCAGTTTTTTTGACAAAACCACCCCATTACTTGTCATAGAAATTGTTTCAACCCCATTGAGGCCTGATAGCCTCAAGCATATGTCGTCTAAGTCCTTTCTGACAGTAGGCTCACCCCCCGTAAGCCTAATCTTAGTCACCCCTGAGCTGACAAAAATAGCCCCGAGGCGGATGATCTCCTCTTGGGAGAGAAGGTGAGAAGTTGGGGTGAGCTCGACTCCCTCAGCTGGCATGCAGTAGTGGCACCGAAGGTTGCACCGCTCTGTCAGAGAGATTCGCAGGTAGTTGTGAAACCTCCCGAAAGAATCAGTTAAAATGCTGTCACTGTTGGTTTTGCTGTCGGTGTTTTCAGGGTGTATAGTTTCTTCTGAAGAGGACGTCAAGGTAGCATATGAAGTAGAAAATGCTCTGACAAGTTTGCAAGTGCTAGCCTGACAGAGAAATTTTGAGATGGTCATGAAACTGTATATGAAGGTTATAACAATCCCAACTTCTTTTTGTCTCTAATAGCTTCCAGGGGGAAAGGGAAACTGATGTTTGCAAGTGCAACAAATGAAAACCTTATGTTGGTGCATTATAACCCTATAAAACATCGAAATATAAATCACGACCCCTATGAAATGAGTCTTGTTATGGTGTTCCCCCTATAAATTTTCTTACTGTGTTCCCACCATCATAGTTGTTAATTTTTATGAAACATTGATTCGATAAAGGACAAAATAGATCCAATACAGTTAGTACTGCATTTAATGCTCATTAGGTTCTATATTCGCTATAAAGGGGAAAAGAACCTTTGGTCATCTGATTGCTTTAATATACAAATATAGCTACCTTTTCTGTTAAACAAAAATATTAGTGAAGCAATCATTTCATTTGCAGGTTATACAGAGTCTGTCTCATCATCAAATAAACAGTGGATGGCTTTAATTGAATAATGAAATAAATACAGGGCAATTGGTTATTTTCACTTGATTTGGTTCAATTAACATGAAACAGATCTTTCTAGCAGGATCCAAGCTTCTTCACTAAGTCAGACGCAGTAAGTGAATCTGAGAGAATGATCCAGTTCAAAATATTTCAAAACAATTAATAGTACGAATTAGCATGAGTAACAATTCAGTAATCAGCATGTAGCAAGAACAAATCAAGTTTAAACAAATACATGAAAAATTATTTGACAAGATCAAAAATTAAAGTAAGGATGTTAAAACTTAAGGTAAGGGAAAACTCATTTTCAAATAATAAAAAAAAGCTCCACCAACTGCATTTCTTTCACACAATTAATATGTTGTTTAAAAAAAAAGGAAAATAGATGATTCAGCATAGGATTCATACCAGAAAATCAGGAAGCCGATAAACATCTGAAGCGTACCGGCGCATCATCTCCACTCCTCTTAAGACGCGACAAACTGAGACCGAAACTGAATAAGATTCGATATAACTTGAGCGAAATCAAACCACTTATCGTTTTCAATTCAAAAGGTCGTCTTCAACTCTGGCGAAGCTCTTGCCAGTGAGACAGGCCGAGGGGATTTGTCGACTGACTACTGCTACCGGTAGCAAGGCTGCAGTAGCTCTGTTTTGGGGTTTATTTATTTTCTCTTCTTAATTCGCTTTCAATTTTCTTTGTTGTGTAATAAAACGGAAATTTCAATAAGACCTTTGACCTGGGAGATGCGGGTGCGGCTTGTTTGGGTTGAAAAACCGTACACGGAAATTTCAACCCGTTAGGAACAATTTCGTGTCTACTCTTGCAGCCGACATTTTTATTAAATTAATTAATATACTCATATCCCTGACCTGAGTATTTATAAAAATACCACTGCCGACCGGTACTCTATTTATTTGCTTACTGGTTATTAAAGGACTGGTATTCTTAATTTTTTTTTAGAGACACTATAAAGAGCAAGATGCTGAAATCTAACACTAAAAATTCGAATTTTTTGTTTAAATTTTTTGTTAGATTACTTCCTTTGATGTATAATTAATATATTTATACTAAAATACGCTAAATTACGCTAATTTCGCTAATTATACTGAAATACGCAAAATATAATAATTATATTGAAATACGCAAAATTCCGCTAACATAATTTTAGGTACTAAGTTTTAACAATTTCACTAGTTCAGGTTGATCCAGTTGTTTTAATGTGATTCAGGTTTCCTATTCTTCCTAATCATCAGCCGCATACGACACTGTCACTAGCCGCATACGGGTCGTTGTGTGTCTACCGATGATAAAAAACTTTAAATCAATTTTTGAGGCACTAAACGACTTTTTTTTTGCAATTCTTATTCCGTCGGCCCTTTGGGGATGACCCCAATGACGCCATTGCCCCCGTCTCGTCCCAAGCTTTCCGAATTGGGGTCATATGCGCAAATCCGAGTTTCCTAGCCAAAGTTATGGCCGTTTAAAGTTTTTTTTAAAAAAACGATGCTTTCGTGCAAAAACACCGATGACACACTGATGCTTTATGCACCGCTTAACGACGGCAGA
Organism: Carex littledalei; assembly: GCA_011114355.1. Lineage (NCBI taxonomy): Eukaryota > Viridiplantae > Streptophyta > Magnoliopsida > Poales > Cyperaceae > Carex > Carex littledalei. Next base: position 5,244,964 of record CM022097.1, read on the forward strand.
AGTGCATCGATGTTTCATTACAAAAACATCGGCGATGCACCGATGTTTTTTTAGCACTACCCTGCTTAATTGCCAATACTAATGCTAATAAAACATCGATGTTTCATTACAAAAACATCAGCGACGCATCGATGTTTTTTTAGCACTACCCTACTTAATTGCCAATGCTAAGGCTAATAAAACATCGATGTTTCATTGCAAAAACATCAATGATGCACCGTAATTAAGCGTAATGTAATTTAGTGTAATTCAGCGTAATTTAACATAATTTCAAGTAATTTAGAGTATTTTAGTATAAATATGCTAATTATACATCAAAAGAAGTAATCTAATTAATAATTTAAACTAAAAATTCAAATTTTGAGTGTTAGATTTCAGCATCTTGCTCTTCATAGTGTCTCTAAAAAAAAAATTAAGGGTACTGGTCATTTAATAACCGGTAGACAAATAAATAGAGTAACGGCCAGAAAATAGCGAGATATTTTTATAAATACTTAAGAGATCTGAGTATATTAATTAATTTATATTAAACGTTGGATATTAATAAAAAATGTCGGCTCTTGCAGCGTGCAGCTAACTTTTATTTTTCTGGATAGTCTGTATTAATTTAAGCGGTCTCGAGTTATTTTCTTTTGGATTAAATCTGGTAGGTCTGCCAAATCCGACCCTCCCAGCTCTCAACGGCCAATTACTAACCTTTTATTTCCGATTTTTTAATTTATAGAATTAAAAAAAAAGTTAAATCTGTGTGAGGAAATCTCACTTTATTCTACAATTGCAAATTATTTTGCGGGCTGCATTAGGCCCATTTCACAAAATAATTGCACAGATCAACCTAACCCTAAACTTTATTTATTAAGAAATTTAATGTTTTCTTCAATACGCACGACTCTGCTGTTGAAGTGTCTTTCTTGACAACTGACAAAATCATAAAAAAATAAATAATTAAATCTGTAGGACAAATCTCACTTTATACTGCAATTGTAAAAATAATTTGCGGGCTGCATGGATCTAGTCCGCAAAATAATTCTGCAGATTCATTCTCGCTCAATCTAACCCTAATCTTTATTCGCTAATCGTGGAGTTTAGATGAATCGTGGAGTTCAGCTAACTCAATAATTTGAAATAGCCCTTAACTCAACTTTTTATTGAAATAAAAAAATAGAGAGTTGTGTTCAAACACATAATAGAGTTCGGAATAACTTGCTAACTTGGATTAGTGTTATTCCTCACTCATTTATTTCAAGAAATTAAATTTTTTTTTTGAATGCGCACGACCTTGTTGTTGAAGTGTCTCTAGAGATGTAAACGGAGCAAATTCGGAGCGAACAATGCTAATACTAAATTTGTATCCACATTTCAATGAGTAAATACGAATACAGATAGTAAATATATATCAAAATTTAAACCAAATATGCCTTAAAACGAATATAGTGTACAATCCACGAATACAAATTCAGAGCGTTTCAAACGGATAATATCCACTCCGTTTTCATGTTCGACATCCAAATTTTCAATGAATTTTCTTAAAAAAATTACATTCTGTGATCACTTTTGTCATGAACCGTTCGGCAACCTCGTTTTATTTCCCATTTCAACACTCAAGGGAATTGTATTCCCATTCTCGATGTTGTTTTTTGTGGGAAAAAACAACCGAATTGGACCTCTGTTTTTATATTCCACGCGCTGAAAGCTGAAGCATATGACAATCCATCAATTTTTTACAGTAAGGCTTAAGCGTCTGATCCATTAGAAATTAGAATCAGGAACAAAGCGTATGACAACGATGGTAGCGCCCCTTTGATTTTCAATTTTCAATTTAAATTCTATTTGTTGTCCAGATACCTTTGAATTTCCTATTTGTTTTTAATTTGAGGTGAAATATGTTCTGAGATTTAAAAATTAGAGCGATGCGATAATTTGTGGTACACTGATTCAAGCACAAACTTATATGGTACACTAATTCAAGCACAAAATTATAACAGAAGACAAAATTGAAACTGGTGCACTGGTTCAAACACAAGTGAGAAAATAATTCAACAAAGCACAAAACAATAGAAGAAGGCCTAGCAATTTATTTTAAATTCCTATTTTGACCTATAACAAAATCATATTAATCATATTAATCTGAATTAGTGTTAAGTTTCAATATTTTATCATAGTTTGGATTCAGTATCATTTTAAATATAAAAAGGAAAAAAAACCAACTTTATAATAAATTTTTATGTATTTAACAAACAGTTATATTCTAAATTTTCCTACTAGTTACAAATTTTGAGAATTCACGGATTGATATTTCCAATTCAATATTTTCACAAAATTATTATTATTTTATTTTGCTCTTACCAACGACAAGTGATAACACCTCATTTTTGTTAGCTTTCTTTTTCATGTCCAACCGATCAACCGCTTCACATTTCCCTATACGCTTTTATAAAACCTCTCTAATTTTTTCCTAAAACGACATTTTTATAAAACGACAAGTGATTTCCAATTTTGTTTTCCACCTAAAACGAAGGAACAACAACGTTAAATTTGATGATTTTTTTATCAGACCACTGATTAATTCAGCGGGCTGAGTCTATACAATCCGTAAATAATTAAAATGAGATTTGTTTATTCCGTTGCATGTCTTAGTGTCTGATGCCTGTTAAATTCGGCATATTAACTGAGGAAAATGGTTTATTTTTTGAGGAATTTCGTTCCGGACTTATTTATTAATGAATGTGTGCCACATTATTAGCAAGTGCCGCTATAGTTATTTTAAGTGCATATCATGCACATCGTTCATCAGTGAACAAGGCTAGAGCAATATTTTTCCTGATGGCAGTTTAGTAGTTTTACCCTTCTCATTGTTTAACATTTTAAAATTAAATTTGTCATTTGCAAAACGAAAAGAAAAACGCTTCTCACATCTATGCTGGTTGGTGACTATTGACTAACGAAAAGAAGAAGCTTGTCAAAGTCAAAATAAGTGTGTAGAAATACGGATATTATCCTATGAATTACGTCAGCTATAGCGATGTTGACGAAATCGGTTTACTCGATGATTTGAACCATTTATTATTTAATAAATGTATGTATGAGATTCTTTTATTAACTTGTTAGTTCATTGATTAAGGTAACGAATAAGAAATATTTTCTATACACTAACTTATAGAATAATTAATAACTATAAAATTGTATATTATAATTCATAAAATATAACGCAGTGTTTACATTACGACGAGATTAATATGTGCAACATTTCCTTTGTTTAATTAGCAATTTATATTCTTTTTAAAACTAAGGACCAACGGATATATAATTTTATGTTACGGTTGTATATTATGTACATGTTATATTTCAATATATATAACATATATAGTATGTTGAGTCCGGCTATACGCTTATATAAGAACTTCAACACCATATACTTATAAGTCATTTTTGCGTTTTTAAAGTCTAAACAATTCAACATGATTTCAATATTAAAATATGCTTGGAGACCAAATTTTATATTTTTTGAAATTTGTTTAGTAATTTTTTAAGCTAGATAGAAGAGTAAGGCTTAGATGCTATGGATAACATAAGGTCTTTCGTGCTATTGCCTCAAAACCTATCATATAAATTTTAAATTTCAATCTAAGTAACTCAGTAAATTGGTTATATAATAAACTTGTAGAATACCAATTTTTACTATTTGTATTCTACAAGTTCATTATATAACCAATTTACTGAGCTACTTAAATCGAAGTTTAAAGTTTATACAATAAGTTTTTGAGACAATAGCACGGAAGTTTAAAGTTTAGGTGTTATCCATAGCACATAAACTTTGCTCTAGATAGAAAATCCATTAATTCAGAAGATTTTGGACCATAAAAAACAATGATTTTCTACCCATCTAAAAAAATAGTAAAAAATTCAAAAAAATGTAAAATTTGATCTCCAAACACAAAATTTAATATGGATACCATGTTGAACATTTCAGATCGACTATTTGAACTTTGAAAACACAAAAATAACTTACAAGCATATGGTGTTGAAGTTCTTATATAAGCATATGTTTGCTTATTTGTTACCTGTTTAAATTTAGATTATCTAAATGATTTTGTTATGTGATAATTAATTGTTATGTGTATATTACCCGTTAATTTTATCAAATTTAAATATGAATGAAGCTGATTCTTAACATAAAGGAATAATAGAATTCCAGTAAAACTATTTCGCAGCGAATACAAATATGAAAATATCCCTACTTGCCTAGTCTCGTATCTATGATACCCTACCAAGTTGTTCGAGAATTTTTTTTAATGTTTTTGAATTATTTTTTGTATTGAGAAAGGTTCACTTAACAAATCTTTATTTTTAAATTTAATTTCAAAATTCAAAACACAGGCATGATTTATCATTATAGACCATTTCTATGGAAAAAAATAATAAGACTTGGTATATGTTTTACCATATATCGTTGATATATAACTTTTAAAATTTCAACGGTTAAAAATTAATTATTAGCGATGCATCATTTAAACAACCGAAATTTTTATTTATACCATTTTAAAAAATCAATTAACCAACTAACCACGGTTTTCTGACAATTATAAATCTAGCACGGCCGCAGAACACCGGAGTGGACCCATATGAGGGAGGCCGCAGAATGCCGGAGCGGACCCTCATATGGGGCCGCAGAATGCCGTAGAGGTCCCTGGGGCCTCAGAATGCCGTAGAGGACCCTTTATTTTTTTATTTTAAAAATACGAAATTGTAATTTGTTAAGAGTTATTTATTTAATTTCGAATGTGGTTTAAATTGATTTTTGGTCGTATCGTATTCGTTTGGAATATTTTTGGTAGAAAATTGGTGATTTGGATTTATAATTGTCAGAAAACGATGGTTATTTGGTTTATTATTTTTTCAAAAATGGTAGAAATAAAAATTTCGGTAGAAAATTGGTGATGCAAGAATAGGGGTGAAAAAGGTATGGATAATATCCGATACGTATTCGATCCGTATTTGAAAAATTAGATAAATTAGATGTGGATATCTGATATCTGAATATTCGTGTGAATATGGATACTGATATGGTTTTACGTTTCAATTATCCGTATCGTATCCGATAGTAGATATGTATTATATATTTTAATATATATTATGAAAAAATATTGTTATTCATCATTAAAATTAGATATATATTATGAACTTTGATATTTTTTTAATGTTATTTTAATAAATATCCGATCCAATCCGATCCGTATCCATATCTGTATCCAGCTAATATCCAATCCGTATCCGTATCTGAAAAATTAAAAAGAGATATGGATATAGTTTTACCATTATCCACTCCAAATTCGCTCTGTTTCCACCCCTATGCAAGATACAAGGAAATTTCCTCAACATAAATATATATATTGTAAAATGCAAATAGACCCGTTTTCATATATTCATTTGATTAGAATTAATTAATAAATTGAATAATGACCAGCAAGGCTCAAACCACACGGATTACAGAGAATTTTTTTCTGGAGAAATTAATAGAAAGAAAGAGAGAGAAATGAAAAGAATGCATCAGGTTTTTTGATTGATAGAAAAATCGGTAGGATTTCTACCGATTTTAAAAATAGAAAAGTTAGAATCATTAGGAATTCTACAGATCCCAACTAATTTTTCTTTTTTTTCTTTTAATTTTCTCTAGTAATGTAAAAAAGATTTTATGAAAATAGATAGAGTATCATAAAATTTAGATATAATAGAAACATTCCATCTAATTTTTTAAAGACTTTTTGTATTTTACTAGAGATCTAATAGAAGAATTTTCTCCATCTATATATCAAATTAAAAAATAATTTCAAAGAAACCACATATCTAAAATAATTTCAGAGCACACAAAATAATTTTAAAGAAACCACATATCTAAAATATCGAAAATATTCCAAACGAATACGATACGACCAAAAATCAATTTAAACCACATTCGAAATTAAATAAATAACTCAACAAATTACAATTTCGTATTTTTAAAATAAAAAAATAAAGGGACCTCTACGGCATTCTGAGGCCCCAGGGACCTCTACGGCATTCTGAGGCCCCAGGGACCTCTACGGCATTCTGCGGCCCCATATGAGGGTCCGCTCCGGCATTCTGCGGCCTCCCTCATATGGGTCCGCTCCGGTGTTCTGCGGCCGTGCTAGATTTATAATTGTCAGAAAACGATTGTTATTTGGTTTATTATTTTTTCAAAAATGGTAGAAATAAAAATTTCGGTTTAAACAACACTCAAATTTTACAGTATTTAATTGTTAGATTATGTATACATACAATAACAGGTCTACATAATTAATTTTAATCTTTAATTTTATTTGAGTTTTCTTAAAAAGTATCGTTCAGACTGTAACAATAATTGTTATCAAATAATTCCTCATCTTTTTATTTGCATGAACTCTACTAGCGTCATTTAAAGTTGTATATGAGTTTGCAAATACTCCAATCACTATCTAATTATTATTTTAAACAGGTACAAATCAGCACATTAGTGCCCAAAACTATTGATAAGAAAGGAACATCACGTGCCTAATATTTTGAATAAAAATTAAAAGTCAAAACTATTTAATATCCACATTAGTGCCTAAATCAGCACATTAGTGCCCAAAACTATTTAATATCCACAAAATATTTTTTCATTTGAATTTGGAGCAACATCTGAATTTGGAAACGTCAATTCCCAATTGGCTATTTGATTTGGAATCAAATCTGCTGAAATCATGGGATTTAAGGGACCCTGAAATTTTCAATTCAATTGTCTATATGTTTCGAGATTTGTGCATTAAAAAAATTTTGGTTTTAAAATTTGTATATAAAAATACTTAAACGATTGAATTTAGAATTTCAGGATTCCTGAAAATCCTCAAGTATTTCAGCAGATTTAATTCCATTTGATTTACGTATTGGTAATTATCCTGAAATTTGGATTATATTTCACAATTCAAAGTCAATTTTGTATTTGCCATTTGCCAACCGCTCGAGACAGAAAAGGACCAATAAACGAAGGAATTCGTATTCTCTGCATTAACTCAAAAAAGAATCTTTTGCGTTAATGCATCTTGACCATCTGATCTATTTAAAAATTTGTGCGGACTAGATCTGCACTAATATTAAAGAACTTCTATGTTATAGGCAAAAGTCAAATTAGCTCTGTTTAAAATCAAACAATTGAAATTTATTAACTCAAAAGAGAAGATTCTCTTATAAGTTAATGCAGAGGATACTGAGATTAGCTGTCCATTATGTTACGTACCAATACCATCTGCGTGGCCGACTATATATTCCAAAAAAAGTGTTTAAAATTGGTCCTGCAAAGTACAAAAACTTTGTCTGGTCCATTACAAAAAAGGAGGGACAGATGACGTCATTGCAAACGTTTCTTTTAGTTTCTACCGTACGGGGCTGTTGGATACTCAACAATTTCAACGAATGGGAAGGATATCTTAATATTTTATTTATAGAAATATTATTAAAATAATATAGGACTAGATGGATTGGAATTGGATTTAATTTGATGGAAATAACCGAAACTTGAATTCGGTGTCTTCTTAAATCCTTTGAAAAAAAATTTAGAGCATCCACATCTTTGGTACTATTAGAGTTTATAATCTGATCTGGCAGTTTTTAATTTAATTTTAGAGATGTGGGTGAGTTTCTTCTTTAGAAACTATGCAGTAAAGTTTCTCATTAAGAAACTGTTTATAAACTCTATGCTGACCAAATAATTAGCTCAAATTATTTCTCTTTTTAATTTGTTACTGACGTGGCTTAATAGAAACTCTAAAATTAATTTTAGAAATATGAGATTTAGAAATTTTAGAGACTTTTATTTCTAAAAAGTAGTTAACAGTTATTTAAAAATTTATTTAAGTTTACTAGAACATAGATACTCTAAAGTGTCACACCAACACAAATGGTTACACGATAATTGAGACTGGAGTAGAAGAGGGAAATCGTGCTACAGGGAACGGACTCTGCTGCTCTTCCGATCTCAACCATTCAAAATTGTTAAGATCTGTGCATAAAAATATTCTTTTATCGTGATACGTGAATGAAATTTTTTGAATGGCTGAGATCAGAAGAGCAACAGAGTCCGATCCGTGCTACAGTGGGGAGGAGAGAGTGCACATGGGATTCGGTGACAGGGTGAGGTTTGAAATTGGATTTGGAGGATCTTCTGTGGTGAGAGGCGAATTGTAAGTGTGTGATGAGTGATTCTCAATGAAATCCAATTGAAAACTCTTTCCGTTGAGAAGGCACCGAATTCAATTTTTCTATCAAATTAAATTCCACCCCTCATGCATCTAAAACCATATATTATTTTAATAATATTTCTGCAAATAAAAAATTCTGATAGGATATTGGACTAACCGAAGTTCGTATGAAATTAGATTTGAGTTATTTTTTCTATTTTTCCTTTTCGACGTAAATTGATGAAAAGAAATATCAAATCTGAGCTAATATTTTTTTTTCATAAAGAAGGCGTAATATATTCTCTCCTCTTCCTCTCAATTATTTCAGCGAGCAAAACAGTTGTACGGAAATATTTATATTGGTGGCAGACTCACTCAACCGCTTCCTTCATAACGTGACACCAATCATGCCCCTAAATGTCCAGCTACAACCTCAGATAATCCAATACGCAGATGATACATTAATAATTTGCGAGGCACACTCCAACACGCTCAAAATTATTACCCATGTACTTACCATGTACTCGGAGCTCTCGGGCCTCAACATCAACAGGAACAAAAGTTCCTTCGTGCCCATTGCCATCCCGCAGGGTCTAATTCCCGTAATTCAAGCCATACTGGGTTCGCCATCGTCACAGTTACCAATCAGATATCTGGGATTACCATTAACGGTCAGGAAACCGAGGAAAATTGACTATCAGCCAATGCTTCAAGCGGTACAGCGGTACAGCGGCTGATGGAAGGGTGGACATCAAATCTACTGTCTTACGGGGGTAGAATCACGTTGGTCAAGGCCATTTTATCTGCTATGCCACTACATTACATGCAAGCTTTCAAACTCCCGGTAGGTGTGATAAAACACATTGATAGAATGAGGAGGAACTTCATGTGAAAATGTAATGAGGTGTGCAAGGGTATCAATTGGGAACGTGTGTGCATGATGAAAATTAATGGGGGTTTGGGTATCATCGACCTATGATGCCAGAACGACGCATTACTGGCAAAATGGATTTGGGCAATCGAATCCAAACCGGAGTCCCTCTGGTCCGGCACCGTCAGACTTTTACAAGGAATCTCTTCCATATCAGCGTTGGAATCACCGAGACCGGAGGTTTCCTTTTTTGTCAAGGATCTCCTGACAGTTTTACCGTTTGTTAAAATCTCAATTCAATGGGATAACGGGGTGCCAAGATGGGACTGGACTGAATCGGGACACTTCTCATGTGCTTCTGCGTACCGAGCAATGCACCATAGCGGCTTCATCTCGCCGTTCCATAACGCATTGTGGAGGCTTAAGATACCCATGAAGGTGAAGATCTTTATTTGGCTAATGCTCGACGACAAGCTTCTTACTCAGGAGGTCTTGTTCCACAGGGGTTGTGTCGTACCGACGGGTTGTCACTTATGCGAGGCCGACATAATGGAGTCAAAAGACCATATCATGTGGGATTGCATTTATGCATCAAGATTCTGGATCGGCATTATGGCGCAATACAACATTCCGACAAGTGGGGCCGGGGACATCCTCTCGGCTTGGACTAACATTAACTTGCTTCAAGTGCGCTCGCTTAGGATGCTTTGGGGGTTGGTCTGGGCGGTGGGGGCCTGGGCATTGTGGCGGGAAAGGAATAGAAGATTATTTTCTAATAATCAAAGGATGGTGCATCGTCTATTAGAAGACACGACGCTTGAAATTGAGAAATGGAGATTAGCTCTTTAGCAAAGAATCGGAGGCTACTGCCTACCGTGTAGTAGGGGTGGTGAGATAGCCAAAGGTAGACCCCATGTATAGTTGTGGGGGAGAGCCTTTGGATCCTGTGATTAACTTTTATAATCTCAGGAGCATGTACTATTTTTTCGGAAAACAATCTTGTAATTAATTTTTTTTATCAATATATCCGTTGCCGGCAGTTGCCGCCAACCATAAAAAAAAAAAAAAAGTTGTACGGAAGACTCGAGCAAAAAAAGTAAAGAGCTCTTAATAAAAAAAATGTCGTGGTCTCGTGGACCAAAATAGTTTGTTTAGCAAAGAGAAAAAACAAAAACAAATAGCTTGCGAACATCTCACTTCGAACATGACAGAAGAAAGTATGACATATGTTGTTAAAATTTAACTCATTATTCTCTTCAAATTCATAATTTTTTGTATTTTTAATCTTTAATCTTACGCTTTGGATTATAAAGTGCCCATAATTTTCCAAACATTTTTGGATAATCTGGTTCGTTGGTTTTGGTCTCATCCAGGCGGGCCGACTTGAATTTAGCCCATATCTAAACTCGTTCTCTTCTTCTAAAACGATTTTTTTTTTTTTTTGGTTTTTGGCAACTTGTAAGCCCGTAGGCATAATTTATTAATCACAGAGTTTGGCTTTTACATCAAGTAAAGTAAACATAGCCTCAGCCAACGAAACAGATTGAATGGATACTGCCAAAAGACCAGCGCCTACACCGGAAATATTTTATCGGTAGTAATTAATAGAAAAGAATATAGACAAATAGTAAGAGTACAGTAATATTTATATTGGTAGTAAGATCGGTAGCAATTCAACCGATCTTAATATTTGTTTTAATCTGATGTATAGATGGAGATAATTCTTATATTTGATTTCTAGTAAAATATGAAAAGTTTTTCAAAAAATAGATGGAATGTTTTTTATATATCCAAATTTTAAGGTACTATTTTTGTAAAAAAAATATTTTACTAGAAAAAATTAAAAGGAAAAAAGAACAAACTGATTTAGATTGGTAAAATTCTTACCGATCCAAACTTTTTATTTTTAAGATCGGTAGAATTGCTACCAATCTTACTACTAATATAAATATTACTGTACTCTTACTGTTTGTCTCTCTTCTTTTCTATTAATTACTACCGATAAAAAATTTCCACCTACACCTACCGTCTATTTCTCTCTCTATCTCTCTCTCACTACACACCTCACGTTGGAATTTTTTTATCGGTAGTAATTAATAGAAAGAAGAGAGACAAACAGTAAGAGTACAGTAATATTTATTATTAGTAGATCGGTAGCAATTCTACCGATCTTAAAAATAAAAAAATTTGAATCGGTAGGAATTTTACCGATCTAAACCAATTTTTTTCCTTTTAATTTTTTCTAGTAAATTTTTTTTTACAAAAATAGATAAAGTACTTTAAAATTTAGATATATAAAAAACATTTCATCTATTTTTTGAAATTTTTTTTCATATTTTACTAGAATTCTCTCCATCTATACATCAGATTAAAACAAATGTCAAGATCAATAAAATTACTACCGATCTTATTACTAATATAAATATTATTATACTCTTACGGTTGTCTATATTCTTTTCTATTAATTACTACCGATAAAAAAAATTTCACCCAAGGTTGTGAGCTGTGAGCCTGTGACCCACCGTCCTAAAACAATTGATTAAAGAAATAAAAACTAAAAACTTGATTCTACACGTGTCCCCAACATAAACGAGTGAAGGAGTAGACCCGACACGTGCACCGTGGAAGTTCTCCACCTGTCCTCACTGCGATACCTTTCGTTATCCGTACTTATCGTTCCCAAGATAGGGAGACAACTCGATACTCATTTCGTCCGAGGCTTAGAAGCTCTAATTAGGGAAAAGAAATCAAAATATAATTCAGAAGCAAAGAGGGAGCAGGCCTAGGCACGGAGAGAGAAAAACAGAGGAAAGATGCAGGCTGGAAAAAATGCAATGGAGACGATGAAGGAGAAGGCCGCCAATGTAGGCGCCTCCGCCATAGCCGGTAGGGATAAAACCAAAGCCACCGTAGAAGAAAAGGTCACTCTCTGTCTTCCTTGTACTCTCACGCGAATCTAGCTTTCTAATTATATATTCTGTAATAAATGCATAGTTAAAGAGCATTCTTCCTTACCTATTGGTTTAGACAAATTTGGATCCAAAACCTTGCCGTTTTATTTTTTTTATTTCTTTTTAAAAAATAGTGGATATTTTCACCGATTTCATATAAAAACTATATGAACCTGATTAGGTACACAATTAGGTACCAAAATTAGATACAAGAGTCATACATCTGAATTTACATAATCACTAAAAATATTCAATGAAAACTATCTAAAGCAGTCAAAATATCATATCCAAATAACCTAAAAGCACCAAAATAATCACATAGTTCAATACTAAAATATAACTACTAAAATAAATTAAGTTAATTTATTCCAATTAACTCTATCTTCATCATTCAACTCTTCTCTAGACATTTGATCAAAGGGAAGCATGAGGCTTAATTTAAGTAAAAAAATTTCTGATTTAGATTTACACCAAAAAGTTACTAACGAAATAATCTTAGTATCAATTGCTTTAAATAGAGAAAATAGAGAGAGGATGAGTATCATTAAAACATATTCGATTTCTCTCCAACCAAATTACTCAAAGAACTGATATTCTTAATAATTCAACTAACAATCCTTCTTTTAAATGAATAGCTGCATCAAACAACCATAAATTCTCTAAAGAAACACAATCAAAAGTAAAATTATTATAAGAGGCTATCCAATTCCAAATAAGTCTAATATAAGAACAATGTACAAACAAATGGTCTGTATTTTCAGGTTGGTCACAGAACACACAAGTGGTATCACCTGACCACCCTTTGGCTGATAAGTTAACTTTAGTAAGAATGTTGTCTCTTCTTACTAACCACAAAAATATTTTTATCTTCAAAGGTATATGAGATTTTCAGATAGTGTTATATTCTGAATTAGACATTCCCTCAAATTCTAACCATCTATAAAAGGAATAAACAGTAAAATGATCATCTTTAGACCATTTCCAAATCATTCTATCCTCAACTTGGTCTGATAAAGTAAAATGTTGACATCTGTGTTGTAAAGCTAGCCATTCTACAAGATATATACTAGTTAATTGTCTTTGGAAAAATAAATGCCAATGAGAAGTAGTAAAAGCATTAGCCACAGAAATAAATCTATGTGTAGCAATAGAAAATAAGTTAGAGAATTGATGTTGTAATGCATGTTCAGTGCACTATCTATCTAACCATATCTAACCAAAAAGCAGTGAACTTACCATTACCTATCTCTTTATTAAGTCCTAAATTAATAACTATATGATCTTTAAGGATTGATTTCCAAAAAGGAGAACAAATAGCAGGAGAAATCCTGTTACCATACTTACTAGAATATCCTTCCATCTACCAGTAACCGAATTATCTAGAAATCTAATCCACCATTTAGCTAGGAGTGCTTTTCACCTTGGTCTTTACATTTGCAAACCACTTTCCATGCAACCAAGGAATATTTCCTTCCAAGTTGAATTACCTCCATGTCTTAAAAATTTCCTTCTAATTTTATCTCCATGCAACCAAGGAATATTTCCTTCCAAGTTGAATTACCTCCATGTCATAAAAATTTTCTTCTAATTTTATCAATTATATGTCTAATTTTGCCGTTTCATTTATCATAATCATATAATTGTGCTTTATCACCAACAATTATCAAACTCTTAAAACAGGTAGAGAAAGTGACAGTCCAACACCCAGCAGAGAAGCAGATGGCAGAGCACAAGAAGCAAGCGAGAATCCACGAGGCTGAGCTGGCAAAGCATGAAGCAATGGCGTACAATGCAGCTGTCAGAGAACACGCACGCAACACTCACTCGTCGCATGACCATGCAGAGGAAGGGGTGGCTCACGCCGGCCCAATCGGATTGACAACTGGTACTGCTAGGCCGAGTGCCGCACACCAACCAACAGTCGAGACTGACTTCCCCGTGGACCCAGGAGTGGGACCTTACTCTGCTTAGACAGTTCTTGTTTTCCTTCGATGAAAACAAGTGATGTATTTGATGTCCTTTTTGTTGTTTAATGTTTTCCTTTCGTGTTGTTGTAAGGTTTTTTTACTAGGCTTTATAGACTCTAATTAAGAGATGGTAATTTATATTTAAATTATCTCCACCCGAGTGTGAGTAATGTGATGGGGTACATGTTAAATATTTTATTTTTATGTCTATATTTCGTTTCACATTGTAATGCATGTTGTAAAATGATCATTTTGGAAATTTTGATATATACCGGTTATGTTGTGCGTATGCGTTCCATTTTATTTTATTTCTTGGGTGAAAATAGAGTTCTAAGCCCCTACTTTATTTTATTAAATGGGATGAAGTGTTACCAAGAGTGGTGGAAAATAAATTAAGATGCAAAAAACTGTAAAGAGATTTTGACTACGATTGTCAGAAAAACTAATAAAAGTTACAAATTGTGAATAGTTAGAACGTATGAAAACAATAATAATAACAAAATGATTGCTCTTTTCAATTCATTTTAATACTGGGCAACACATCCCGCTCGGGCTTGGGCCTGGTCTATATGGATCTCAAGGCCCTCTCGCAGTACCCCAAAATGTTGGCCCAGCTGAGAGGGATGTGGCGAGTCATCTCAGGGTAGAAATTAAGGGGAGTTTCTATCTGTAAAGAACAAAACCTAACAATACATTGCAGCCGTAAATAGTATTGACATGATTGTTGAGGAGTCGAGGGTACGGCGTATTTTATTAGAGGAAGTGAGGAACAAGAGTAAGAAAATTGCTGAAAATACTCAAAATAAAATGAGAGATGAACATAATCTGTTAATATTTTTTTTAGATGAAGGCGGAGAACAAGGGTAAGAAAATTGTTATAAAATAAAATCGGAATAAAAAGAGCGATGAACATAAGCTGTCAGTATTTTAGTATATCGCAAGAGGTGCTTGATTGTGAATTGTGTTAAATTTCTTGATAACAATATGACTGTCAGGGAAAATGAAACAAGTCCTCGTTGATATACTATTTTTGGTGATATTTAAATCATAAATATAACCATAATTCATTTAAAACATCAACAAAACACATAGTACGCTACAAATGACTTTTAGAAGGATTATATGCGTAATTTCTGATGTATTTATTTGATTTTTGAAAAAAGAGTTGTGATCATGTAGAGAAGATATATATTGAATATTATTTGACAGTTTTTGTTATATTTGAATTATAAATGTAACCATAATTCATTAAAAACACCCACAAACACACATTATACAATGTAAATACATTTTAGAAAAAATTGTGTAATTCTTGATGTATTTCTTTGATATTTGAACAAATAAATTTATGAGCCTGTAGATGACATATATCAGATAATATGTGATGATTTCAGTTATCTTTGAATTACAAATGCAACCATAACTTATTATAAAACTTTAACAAACACATTTAATATACTTTAAATGAATTTTAGAAAAATTATGTTCATAATTTTTAATGCGTCTCTTTGTTTATTAAAAAATAAAAATTTATGAGCTAAGTAGAGAAGATATATTAGATATTAGTGGACAATTTTAATAATTTTTGAATTATTAATGTATGGTTCGGCCTTTGTTTCGAGGTCACGCATTGCATCCATGCAGCTGAGCTCTCAACCCTTCAGTTGTTAACTATAGTTAGAATATAAATCGTAGTTACGTCACAGTTAGCTACTCGCAGACGAAGAATAAAAAACTGAAATGCGACAAAACAGATAAATTACAGGCGAAGAAGAAACCAAAAGCTGTTTCCTGATATGGAGGGCATGGTGGTTTCATAGGCGATCGATCTAAATTCCGAATTCACACCGATTTTTTTATTAATAGAAAAAATAAAATAAAAATATCTGTAATGATATACGTTTTCGTAAAATTTCAGAAAATAAGAAGAACTTTATGGTTTATAGTATTTCAGGCACTGTTGTTGGACGTTATAAACCATAATATCCAGTTAATCTGATCGCTAATGATCGTTAAAAAAAACAATATAGTTGGACATTATAAATCATAACGTCCAATTACAGTATTTTTTCGTTAAAAACAATCTCATAGCTGAATCATAACGTCCAGTTACAGTATTTTTTTTTTCGTTAAAAAAATGTTTATGTGTTTAAAATCTATAGAGTGCGGACACTCTCCATTTGAAATGCAATACGATGAAAAAAAAAATGTATATGTATTAAAATCTATAGATTTCATTTGTTTGAAATGAAATCAAAACCAAAAAGAAAATTCTAATGTGCTGGACGTTATATACATAACGTTCAGATTTTTTTTTTTTTTTTTCAATTAACGATATCGGGAAAATTAATCTGAACGTTATTGTTTTTCAACATTTCGATATTACACGTAATCGTACGCCGATATTTTTTTTCATTAATAAAAAAATCGGTTTTTACATAGCCCAAATCGGACAAGAATTGATTCGGCGCTCGGAATGGACCAATGGACCATCCGACCCCACCTATCCCTCGGTTTCCGATATAACCATCCAAAACCGTACACCGGAATGGACCAATGGACCATCCGACCCCATCCCTCTGCTTCCGATATAACTAAATCGTACACCGGAATGGACCAATGGACCATCCGACCCCACCTATCCTTCTGCTACCGCTATAAAATTCCAAAATCGTACACAGTGACAGTACCCCTTCGTTTCCAGCTCCACTGACTCTCACACAGCACCGCACCTCTCCAAGCCATGAGAGCCTCATTTTGCTCTCTTCTCCTTCTTCTTATCCTCTTTCTCACTGGCAGTACTAATGGCAGCGAGCTGAGTCGAGACAGTTTCCCCAAGGGGTTCACCTTTGGCACGGCTGCCTCGGCGTATCAAGTCGAAGGCATGGCCAACAAGGACGGACGTGGGCCCAGCATTTGGGATGCCTTCATCAAAATACCAGGTTTATAGGATTACAACTCCGATTTCCTTTACAGGTTTAAAATTTGTTCATGCAAAAGCTCTCAGTGCTAACTTGCTGAGTATACTCCGGTAAAGAGAGAATTTACCTTGTTGTCCGTACAGGAGAATTATCTTGAATGCAATTATGCCAAAACAAATATAAGTGATAGAAACTTGCAGCGTTCCAGCTCATCTCTTTCAATCTTTGTCTTTATTTCTGTCTGCACAAATGTTCCTAAAATTTGTAGTGTCGTATGTGATAGTTTGACGATTTAATATTGGTTAGTGTTTCCTCTATTGACGGTATACATCTTGGGTTAGATATATATGAAGTTCAAAAGAACATTTCTAATAAGGCATATGTTAGTCCCGTTTTGGAGTGGAACATTTATTGGTGGTATATGCATCTTAATGCCAAGTATGGTGATGAATTATGTCCATTTTGATAAAGTTTGCCTATTATGGTTCCTCAGTAAATGCATATAGAAGTTAGTCACATGTTTGTTGGAGCACACATTTCCGTAAAAAAAAAAGAGGATATAAATTTAGCATTGGTCGGAATAAAATCAGAGCATTATTTATAGTGAAATGACATCAGCAAGAAGAGACGACAAACTAACATGGGTCCTTTCATTCACTAAACAAGTCTACAAGCTGTACTTTTGTAATGTTATCTGCCGATATTTTTATTAAAACCCCCAAAAAAAAACAAATTATCAAATCTGCTCCCACGCTAAAAATTCGATTTTTTTTGTAAATATTAGTTAGATTACTTCTTTTAAGCATATTTATACTAAAATACGCTAAATTACTTGGAATTATGTTAAATTACGTTGAGTTACACTATATTAAGTTAAATTACACTAAATTACATTACATTACGCTAAAATACGGTAAATTACATATGAATAGGGACGATATATCTTCACTAAAAAGGCGAAAAACGACGACGAAACTTCAAACGGTCATAAAACGGCGCTCGAGTAATTTCAAGTAATTTAGAATACCTTTCCTATGTTCCTATGTTCAAGTAATTTACAATTTAGTGTATTTCGAAGTAATTTATGTTAAATTTAGTGTAAATTACTTGAACATAGGAACATAGGAAAGGTATTCTAAATTACCTGAAATTATGTTAAATTACGTTGAGTTACACTAAATTACTTTAAATTACACTAAATAACAATAACTTCGCTAATTATGCTGAAATACAGTAAATTATGCTAAACTACACAAAATTACGCTAAAATAGACCGATTCTGTGCCATCTTTCACGAATCATAAAAAATAGTAAAAAAATTCCGAAAATAGTAAAAATTGGTATTCTACAATTTCATTATGTAACTAATTTACTGAGCTACTTGGATTGAATAATAGAAATGAAAATCTTAATCGGAAACTTCAACTCAAGTTTTGAGGCTCTTCCCTTTGTTTTTTGGCGATTCTGAATTTTGGAATCCGGCATCGCGGGCACGGACGCATGCGCATTTTCACCAGCTTTCCGAAAAGTGGTCATTTGCTGAAATCGGACACTCGAGCGCCGTTTTATGACCGTTTAAAGTTTCGTCGTCGTTTTTCGCCTTTTTAGTGAAAATATCGTCCCTATTTATATGTAATTTATTATAATTTACCGTATTTTAGCGTAATGTAATGTAATTTAACTTAATATAGTGTAACTCAACGTAATTTCACATAATTCCAAGTAATTTAGCGTATTTTAGTATAAATATGCTTAAAAGAAGTAATCTAACTAATATTTACAAAAAAAAAATCGAATTTTTAGCGTTAAGAATTCAGCATCTTGATATTCATATTGTCTCTCTAAAAAATAAAAAAAATAAAAAAAATAAAAAAACACTAGCGGACCGCCCAGCTGCTGGGCGGTCAGCTATGGAAACTGGACCGCCCAGCCACTGGGCGGTCAGATATGCATAGTGGACCGCCCAGCTGCTGGGCGGTCAGGTGGGAAAAGTGGACCGCCCAACCCACGGGCGGTTAGGGTAGAAATAAAAATAAAATTGGGGTGGGAGCAGATTTGATAATTTGTTTTTTTTTGGGGGTTTTAATAAAAATATCGGTGTTATCTGTCCCTCTTAAAATATAAAGCACTACTAGCAGTAATTAGACAGCAGGTCCCACAAATAATGCTTGACCCTTAAGAATAATAATTTCCATAAAAAAAGGATCCTTAAGAATAATAACAATAAAACGTTTTAACTAATGAGTTGTCATGGACATTTTTTCACTAGTTTTGTAAGTTCATTTATATTAAATTTGTATCTTATTTACTTTGCTTAAAGTAAAACTTGTTTGATTGAGCAGGGGAGATTGCGAACAATGCAACTGCTGATGTTACTGTCGATGAGTACCATCGCTACAAAGTAAGAAGTCGATCTCATTTTTATTGAATTTTGTTTGTATGCTATTGCAATGCAGTATACAGTGAAAAAAGAGACGTAATAAAATCATACACCATACATGTCAATCCAGCAAAGGAACGATGAAACTGTGTTCCATAAGTTGTTCGGTTGTGCCTTACCGAGAGCAGTTTAAGTCTGGGTCGCTGGTCTCTGAACTGATACACTTAAGAGGAGAAATACTGAGGCATTTAATAGGTTGCAAGTTTAACACGTAGCTTGGGGATTGCTCTTCGATTTGAACCTAATTGAGCTCCACTTGTTCGATTGGACTTTTGATTAGCTCGGGCTTGAGCTAAAGTTCGAAATTGTTTGGATTGACTTGCTTGAGCTCAATTTGAAAGAACTTGATATATAATTATGTTTATGTTATTTAATTTAGAGTATGTAGTTATTAATATAACATAAAAATACTAAGTTAAAATTAACAAAATTAAATATCATTTATTAAGAAAATAATGACTATTAAATATTTTATATTCTAGTTTTAAGATAATAAGAAATAAGTATGAATGAGCAAGTTCATGGTAGAATAAAAGATCAACTTACAAAAACAATTTATAAACATATATACGTAATCGAATGATTCGGCTGTTCTCATATGGATTTCCTTCCACCCAACCCAAAATTCCACACTGATACTGGTCAACACTTCACAGTGCACTGTGCTGTATGTAGTTGTGCAATCCACACAACTACTGCTGGATAGATGGTTCATGGGATAAAAACGTAAAAGGTGATACGGGGTATATAATTTACAAAGGGGAGCCTTATAGTATAAAAGGTGCCTGCTTTAGCTAATTGCGTGTTACAAACAAAATCCATGGCGCTCCTCCAAGCAGTCAACGACATGACAGAACAAGGCCTCCAGCTATGCATCGTCTAACTGACTGTTCGATCCTGGTGACCGCGATTAACTGCATAAACCTCCTTATTAACTCTGACTAGAGGGCTTAAAAGGAACTATGGATCATACGGGAATCGTTGAGACATTCTGCAAGTGTCGAATGCCAACGTACCTCAAGAGAACAAACATTCAGGCTCACAATATCAAAATATAGAATTTAATAGTTGTACTTTTCATATTTGATTAATGTAGCTGGATGTACTTCTCTGCCTATGGGTCTGAACCCCCCCCAAAAAAGTTACACAATACATTTCCAAATAGTTCCAATTTTGTTTTCTCTCTTTTCATTTTTTATAAATAAGAAGAGTAACACATGCAAGTAGACAAGTGTTCTTGGCTTATGCTTCAGATTTGAACATACATAGATTTTGTTATGTTATGTAGGAGGATATTGACATCATGAAGAATATGAACTTTGATGCATACCGCTTCTCCATCTCCTGGTCCCGCATATTTCCTGGTAATTTTTTTTTCTCTTCCTGCAAACTCGACAAATTTACAAAATTCGTCTGAGCAATTAAAATTGTTGTTAAGATCAAGTGACCTTTCACTCCTTATGCTAGAAGAACGAAGCACTAGGTCTGCTTTTGGCTCATATGGAGTTGATATGCTACTTTTATAGTCATGCTCTGATGGGGATCAGGGACCCCTCAAACTAGTATTTGTTTTGCATAAATTAAAAATTAAAGCATGAATTGAACTTCAAGGAGTTCATTAACGCAATCAGAAAATAGAAGTTAATTTGTGCATACAGTAATTATTTTTCCATGAATACATGTCACAATTTTTTTTCCCTTTTCTTATCTTTTGTAACAGAGGGGACTGGAAAGGTGAACTGGAAAGGTGTGGCATATTACAACAGGCTCATTGACTACATGCTAAAGAGAGGTTTGCTCAACAAATATCATTGCTTGTTTCTTTGAATAAAGAATTACATCCATAGTTTATCTAGTAAAGTACTGGTTCCTCTCAGTACCAGTACACGTCAACAAATACTTGGTAGTTGTATATGAAATGACAGGAGAATGCCCAGAATAGTATACATAGGATGCGAGAGCCTCCTTTATGTTAATAAAAATAATGAATGCCTAGAATAACCCTAGTAAGCAACCATACACCGTGCATCTCTCTCTGCTGTTCAAGCTTCTACTGTACCATTTGCTATCGTTACTCTATCCTAATTCGTTCTATTATCCATTTTTTTTATGTTTTAATGTTCTTTAGGTATCACACCTTATGCCAATTTTTACCACTATGATCTTCCGGAGGCCCTTGAGAAGCGATACAATGGTTTGTTAAGCAAGAGAGTTGTGTTAGTAACAAACTTCCCTAACTTGACTCTCATCGTAATCCTTTTGAAGGATGCAGGATTCCAGTACAGAATTTGGATTCAACATTTGCAAATAGTGATGGTTTGCTTCTTTATTAAACAACATATGAATTTTATGAGCTCAAAGTTACAAACCACCTTTTCCTAAAAAAAGTTACAAACCACCTTAGATTAAAACTCACTAATTGGATTCCCTACTTGAACTTTGAATTATTTGTTGCTTCCATATCATCTGAGCTTGTTCCGTATCATTTATTTCTCACACCAAAATTTAACATACCTATGTTTATTTTAGTGATTTTTGGTTTCTTTTGACTTCCGAAGTTCTTCGCTACTGTTTGTATGCATTTTCCTTACCAAACATCTAAAATAGCGGTGGGCATTGTCGTAGCGAGCATTTAGCGGGTGCTAATGGTTCACAGCAGAAATGATTTTTTAACTATTTTTTGGTACTTTCTACCCAAGGAAATTCCATAAAAGATCTCAAAATATGAAGTCATATTGCAATACCAAGTTAAATAAGTTTTATACATTAAAATAAAACTTTAGAAGTAAATCAACATTGTTTAATGGTAATTACGACAAATTAAGCATAGCATTATATAAAAACTAATTAAAATAATAAAATATAAGTATTTAAACCATGCATGTTTTAAAAATAGTCATTGTCACAATAGAAACACTAAATGAAAAATAAATCAGGAGTTTAGTAATAAAAATTAAAATCAGGGGTGATTTTAGAAAATTCTGCTATTTCTGCTTAGTCCGCTATGGTGCTAAGTAGCCCTCTTTCTGTAAAAACGCTAAATTATACAATTTGAGTTAGCAGCACAACGTCAATCAAATAGCCTTGCAAAAGCGGCCACTATGGCCACTATTTAAATTACTAAACTCAAGTGATGAGGTGCTTGGATGACTTCCAAGAGGTTATGGCTTCAAGCCTTCTCCATTTAATAATAACAAAAAAGTTAGATTAGAAATAACTGTTTTAATACTCAATACATGTGTAGGAAGGACTTTGCAGACTATGCGGATTTCTGTTTCGAAACATTTGGAGACAGAGTAAAGAACTGGATGACTTTCAATGAGCCGAGGGTTGTAGCTGCTCTGGGATATGACGATGGCCAATTCGCACCAGGCAGGTGCACCATTTGTTCTGCTGGGAACTCTGCCACCGAGCCTTATATTGTCGCACATAATCTCATTCTCTCTCATGCTGCTGCTGTCGAGAGATACCGAAATAAATACCAGGTACCAACAGGATCTGTTTGTATGTGCTGCATTTTCACTGTTGAGTGTTCTGCTTGATTTTATATTTATTTTATAGCTGATTAATACCAATAACATGGTTTAAGCATGTTGATGTTGTTGGGATATAAAGACCACATGGATGCTCTCAGATGCTCAAACTATAAATTGGGTTGGTGTGCTAATGTTACAGGTAGGGTTCATAATAGTTGCATATACCAGGCTTGCCGATACTTGTCACAACTGATTGATAAGGTATAAAAATCCAGGAAGTAATCATTGATTGAGGAGCCAATCCTATTTCTGGCATGGCAGTTCGAATATCTGTTAACAGATGTATAAATGCCAAGTAAAGAAGGGATTAGATGAGAATATCTAAACAAGACTAATTTAATGTTTCTACTTTGGGGATTCCAGTGCTGAAATATGATAGATCTTTCTTTGATGAAATCGTTATGTCATGTATTTGTTACAGGCCAAACAGAAGGGTAGAATTGGAATTCTCTTGGATTTTGTTTGGTACGAGCCTCTAACTGATTCAAAAGGTGACAACGATGCTGCTCAGAGAGCAAGAGATTTCCATGTGGGGTGGTATTGATCATGAACCCATCTTACTTTAATTTTTTATTTTTATTTATTTTTGAATGAGTTGCATAGGCTGCAAATCAGTCATAACCAATAGAGGGTATTTAGCACATTGCTTAGAAGAAAAAAAACAGAGAAAAGAAAATCATTGAACTACCAAAAGGTAGATAGACTACAGTCTTCTGCACACAGTCCAATCTTTTGAGAAGATGCCGAAATTCTGGAACTTCTTACTTTTCAAATAGAACTTCTTACTCTGAAAAAGTACCCTTTGAAACAAATAGGTTCAACTTCTTACTTTTCAAGAAAAATAGAAGTTATTTTATCGTGGCAATTGAGCTTTAATGGGCAATGTTTTCTAAAATAGGATGACTAATTAAATTATTTTCACACTGATCATTGTTAAGTACTGGCTCCTGTAATAATCTAAGAACTTAACTACACCCATATTGTGTAGGTTCCTTCACCCGATTATCTATGGAGAGTATCCAAAATCAATGCAAGCAATTGTCAAGGATAGGCTTCCGAAGTTCTCTTCTAATGAGATTAAAATGGTTAAGGGATCAATAGACTATGTAGGGATAAATCAATACACCTCTTATTACATCTATAACCCACATCAGCCCCAAAACCAAATGCCTACTAGCTATCAACTCGATTGGAATGCTGGATTTGCTTGTAAGATGTTTTTTTTTTATTACGGCTTCATTCTTTACTTTACTTTTTTTTTTGGTGAGGTGAAACTTTTACCATATCTTCAACCAGGACAATACATTCAACTTCATCACCAGCAGAACATATTTAGATATCAACTTTATCAGAATTTTTTTATCATGTCCTCATAATCTTACAAAAGGGGAAGAAGCGACTCTTAATTTTGTTATTCTAACTAGAATGAACTTTATGAATGTGGCTCACTCTGATTGTAGTTTGATTTGAGGTCCCTCCTAATAGAAGAGTACAATTCTTAATATCTCATTACTTAGCTAAGCTTATATGTCCATGAAATTAAGCCTGGAAACTTATACTACTTTGTTGGCATGATTAAAAAAGTGTTGGGTTCAGTTGGTAATGCAGAAAATGTTGGTGGTATCTATAAATAAAGTAAATTTTAGGTCTGGTTGTAAAGAGGCATCTTCTATATTTATAAATCCATATGAAGTGCTTCTGTGAATTCTAGCGGTTCTATTGAAAATTACTAATCTGAACAATTTGCATTTTGTTTAATCTGTAGATGAGCGCAATGGAGTGCCTATTGGACCAAGGGTAAAGATCTCATTAGTATTCTTCGCGTTTGCCCCTTGATTCCAACTCTATTTGTTAGTTGGACCAAGGATAAATTTGATTTTTTTTTTCATAGAATTTAGCCATTTGTGATGCAGGTATGAAACAGTACATTTGTTTGGCGGTACTATACCAATACTAATTTGCTAGCTGGTTTTAACCAAAACTTCTCCCTTCATCATTTGTGAAGTTTTGCCTTTCTTTTGGGTTGAACAAGACTATAAATTAGCAGTCAATTCAGAAAGGGAGAGAGGAGAAAGAGAAAATAAATTCAGCATCTTTGCCAATTTTCAAAAAAGAGAGAGAGAGAGAGAGAGAGAGAGAGAAAGAGAGAATGAGAGAATCAATCCAACAGAATTTTCTGTAGCACGAAAGAAGTGGATTGGCAGTTAATTGAGGCTTAGTCGCATCTTATGTCAAATTAGCTTGAGACACAGCGAATGGGAATTATGTAAAACTGGAGTAATTGTCATAGCCGGAAGAAACTGGGTTGAACCAGAAGTCCATAACTATACTTGAACTATTTTACTGACAGATTCCAAATGCTTTCTCTTGTACCTTCGTTGTGGCTGTACATGCTTTCTTGTTCAAAAGGTTGAGAGTCCATATTTTATGATAAGTTTATTTATTTTTCAGGCACACTCGGTGTGGTTGTACATTGTACCATGGGGGATGTACAAAGCCGTTACTTATGTCAAGGAGAAGTATGGCAATCCTACTGTAATATTGTCTGAGAATGGTACCAATTAAAAAAAAATCTTATATCATGGATCTTAAATATACAAATGATCTTTGATCCTTTAATCCACTGATTGTATTTCACCACTTGGCAGGCATGGATTATCCAGGCAATGTGACCCTCAATGAAGGCGTGCACGACACAAAGAGGGTGAATTACTATAGGAGCTACATAAGTGAGTTGAAGAGGGCTATAGATGATGGGGCAAACGTGATTGGCTACTTTGCATGGTCACTCCTTGATAACTTTGAGTGGAAGTCGGGGTACACATCCCGCTTTGGTGTGGTCTATGTGGATTTCAAGACCCTCAAGCGGTATCCCAAAATGTCGGCTTACTGGTTCAAGAAGATGCTGGCGCTAAAGAACTAATCTTATGAAACAAATTTAGTGTGGTTTTGTTTTGTTTGTTTCTTCCTGGAACAAATTTAGTGTGGTTTTTACTTTGCAAGAATAAGAGCATTGTGGTAGAAATCCTGAGCAGTGCCTGTAGATCTACATGTCAAACATTTAGTTTCATTTAAAAACATGGTTAAGAGAACCACGAATGAAATACAAGTACCAAAAGTGGAGGTAGCACAGTTTACCCAATTGTTAAGAATTCGATTCTCCCTCACGACTTCGCAGCTTCTGCGAAGGTTTTAAAAAAAAAAAAAAAAAATACAAGTACCAGCTTGTTTCTCTTGACTATATACGTTTGCTTTTTGGTTTAGTACTTCAGTCTTACTTTGCAAGAATAAAAGGGAAGTGTTAATTAATAAAAAAATATTAGTATTGCTGAATTAGTGATCATTTAGGCTTGTTCATCCTTGTCTTTGATTTTATTTTCAATAATAATCCACGAAAATTTCTGTTAGTTTTGATTTAATTAATTTGCAGTTTTTGAGTTCTTGACTTCTTGTGAAGCAGGTGGTCAAAAAGTACATAGACACACTCTTCTTTATTTATATTACAGAGAATTTTTCCACTTTGTGAATTTCGAATTCATGACCTCTCACATGAGAATTATGTGCTTTTGATCTTAGATCAAAAGATAGTTCTATGTTCAAATATTTTTTTAAAAGTTCATAGTTAAAGATGAAATCTTTTGCTTTTTTCTTCTCTTCAAAATCTGAACAATTAAAAATATTGAAAATCTTCTCCTTTTCTTTTCCCTCTTCAGGTCCTGCTTTTCTGAAAATAATTTGTTCCACAATGAAATTATATTTAATGTAACAAAATTGTGACAATTTAATAAATTTCGAAGCTCTCAAAAAAGAAATAACCCTCGATGACATGATTTTAGAATGAACGTTCCTTTAGATTATATATTGGTGATTGATTCGAATTATAAATAGAATATAACATTATACCTTGCAGTGACTTTTTTTTTTAATTGAAACGATTGCTTTCACGTTTGTTGAATTTACAAGTCTACTAATTCAAAATGCGTCTCTCCTAAATCACCGTCTGGATATAAATTACGGTTTGTTGAACCTAACCTTCTATTCCACAATCTAGATGACAATCGCTTCGAGTTTATCAGTATGTGTACTTAATTTTCTGGAGCGGAAAAATTAAGATTTAATATGTTAAAAATACAAATTAAATGTCTAACATACAATAATCTCTCTAATAACATAAAATATGAATTCTACTTGTTTTTTTGGAGTCCTGAGATCCTATTTATAGGTAAAACTGCATAGGAAATAATTATGACTATAACTTCATTCATCCGCGTGCGCATGATCCAGAACGTGACCCGTTTCGCCCACATTCAGTGCCCAAACATGGGTGGTTATTCGGATTCGATACAACCTGAAATGACGCTCTCAGGTTCTCCCCTGTTATGCTTATGTAATTCTTATATTAATCATATCTTGTTTGTTTTAGATCCGATTTGACATGATTTAAATCGATTCATTTTCTATGTAAAAGAAAATGATCAAGATACATTTCATTACTTAAGTTTCGTTTCCATATATTTATTTTAATTTAATCCAATATATCAACTAGAATGTTAGCTATCTTTTACTTATTTAAAGCCATAAAGAGAATCGTAGAGTGAGAAAGCCGTCGCATTTTTTTTGTATGGAATTGTTGCTCGAGAATTGCTCCGAAACTTTTAAAGTTACTATTATTTCAAAAAAAAAATCAAAAAATACGAAACCCTAAATCCTAAATAAACCCAAATGTTAGGGACCGCACAGGCATTCTGCGGCCCCTTTTTTTTATTAGTCAAACTTTGAGTATCTCACGTGAATTTTAAGAGAGAAAATTGGGGCACGGATTCCAACGTCTCAATAAACAAGATATCTCAATTAAATAGGGAGAATTGCTAGTGTCCCCATGAAAATATCCTAAATTATTTATTTCCCATCAAAACATTCAAATTGCTTATATTCTCATTATAAATTTAGATTCTTTCTTATTTCTCCTAGTATGAATTAAATCTTAAAATAGAAGCTGTCATTTTAAATTTTATTTTATTTTAAAACTGAAATGTCCATTTTACCCTTCTTCTTGAACTAGCCTCCATAGTTAAGTTGTACATGGTCATCCCCAAATATACTTTAGAAAAGACGGTTGAAGAAAATCCAAATAAAAAGAAGGATTTCAACTTGAACTTGGGAAAAGATTTCAAAATGTTCGAACATACTATATACTATAAAAACAACACCAGTCATAACCTGACAGTAGAGAACCAAACAAAACAAATAAAAATAAACATAAGGCAAAAGATAACGAAAAATAGAAGAAGGGCAAAATAGACATGTCAGTTTTAAAATTAAATTAAATTTAAAATTCAGCTTATATTTTAAGATTTAATCAATACTTGAGGAAATAAGAAAGAATCTAAATTTAGAATGGGGATATAAGCAATTTGAATGTTTTGATGGGAAATAGACAATTTAGGATATTTTCATGGGCACACCAGCAATTCTCCCATTAAAATATTGTGGCCTTGTGGGGAATACGTAGGCTGCACAAATTCCAACCTTTTTTTTATTAAACGAACAAAAAAAAAGGGGGCCGCATAACTATTCTGCGGACCTCATTATGGGGCCACAAAATGCCTGTGTGGTCCCCAGCATTTGGGATCGCATAATGGTTTTGCGGCCGTGGTAGTTCTGAAAATACTCAGATTTCGTGACTTTTTAGTTCATTTTTTTTAAATAATGATAACTTTAAAAGTTTCGGAGAATTACTCGACAAAAAACGCACAGAATTACCCTACAAGGTGAATTCTATCGCATATTTATTACATCTGTATTCAATTTTTATTTGCAAGAGAGATCTTAGCAAGTTCCTTTTATCTTTTCTTCCACTTAATTCCGGAAATTTTATTGAAGTATCAAACACCACTGAGAATCATTGTCAAATAAAAAATTAAAAAATGTGATTCCCTACATAAATAAGTTTAGCATGATATGAGGACACTATCTCCTTTATGAAAGTTGGAATACTGAGAATAGTGATATTCATATAGATGACGGTAGGTCGGCCGCTCTGTAACGGGTCACCAACCAAGAAATATATATATAATTATAATACTAAAATTTGCCTTCTCTGTTAAGTAAGAGTTTAATACTTAAAAATATTTGTAATCTCAATAAAAAAATATGGATTCATCTACTTTCTCAAAAGAGAAAAAAGTAAATAAGAACCTGACAATAACCATAGATCCATAGACCTAGTATGAATTCTCGTTCTCTACATAGATATGCAAATTAAAATTATACAAGAAATATCTAAAACGAAATTTTGACAAGAGTTCTTATTCTAAGAAAGAGAAATAAGAAAAACGATAGGAGAATATCTGTCCAAAATGCTTTATAATATTTCTTTGATCGTACTAAAAAAAAATTCTTCCTTCAGAGTTTATTTCTTTGATCGTACTAAAAAAAAAAATTATCGTGTCCAACATTTGGGTTTATTTAGAATTTAGGGTTTCGAATTTTTTTTTTTTTTTGAAATAATAGTAACTTTAGAATTTAGGGTTTCGTACTAAAAAGAGATATCGTGATAGGAGAATTGCTCGAGAAATGCTTTATAATATTTCTTTGATCGTAACTAAAACAATAAATTTGAAATTTAAAGGAGTATTTTTATCAGTTACTATTCTATTACTTCAAAAAACACACGATATCTCAGGAATATATACAAAAAATATAGTTTACCGGGAGATTTTGAGAGAGGAGTAAGGTATGAACTATATTAATTTAACATTTCTAATTTTATTTTATGTTTTCGATTTTAGCATTAAATATTTTCTTTCTCTTTGAATGAAAAGTATTAATTTTTTTTTCTAGTTTTATATTACAATACAGTAAAAAATATATAGTAATTATTGACTTTTCAAAACTAATACTTTGTAAACAATACGTTAAATTTGTAAGAAATTATTGTTAAAATAAAAAGTTTAAGAGCGAAATTGAGAAATGTGAAAGCACTACTCTGATGAATAAAAAATATTCAGTCATTCTCAACCAAAACCTAAATAAAACCCTAGTAGTCAATAAACTAATTAATAGCCTAATAAAAAACAAGCCGCCTCGAATATAACGAAAACCCCTTCCTCCCGCCTCGGTATCATCGGCAATCTCTTTTTATTGTGCTTATTGTGCTTACAGCTATAGATCAGAGCGACAGCGAGAGCGAGCCAACCGACCGTCTACAACCTGATTTGAGGTAAGAATTAAGGCTTACCTAGTTCGTCCTATTTCAGTGCTTGTTTACGACTCCAATCTAAAATGTGGGTCTATTTAAGTTGTATAAGTTGTTTTAGTTGTTAGACTGTGGATTATAGTCCAAACTCGTAATTTTCTTTTAATGATCTGGTTTTCTTTTTCACCTTTATCTTTGTGTTTTGATTAAACGGTTTGATCGTTGGCGATTCGGGTGTTTTGAGCTCTGGGATTTTTTATTTCTTTTGCGAATTTGGCTCAGTCAACAGTGATAATGTAATGCACCTTACTCTGATAAAACCCAGTTGATCCTTTCACAGAAATAAAAAAAGGGAAAATGAGTACTTTTAGATGATTAGATATCAGCTGGTTAACTGTTTAAATTTGCAACTTCAAAAAAATAGTGAAGTTCTTAAAATTTGTTATAAGGTATTTTCTTGGATTATTAAGAATCTGTTGGTGCAAATGTCAAATTTTGTCAAACAGAGTCGGATCTTTTAACTAGCGGAATGGTTCTTAAGATCGTGAAAAACTCTCTAACTTCTAATTATTGTTAAAAGCTAGCTGGGAAAAAAAATTTAGCCTAAATTTTGAAAGCTGAAATGCTTCCTAGTATTTAATAGTGCACATGTTACATGAATAATTTGATTTGATAGGCGGACAAAATATCACTTTGTTGTTCTTGTCAGATATGTCTGAGTTAATTGTTGCTAATTCTTGACACTTCCTCATTGAATCTGCTACTCAACTTGATTTTCTTCTCATCTCTCTCTCCCTCTCTCCATATAATAGAAATGGGGGCATCAGCAACAGTTAGTATGCAAATTGCGGCTGCACGGCCTTGTATCTCTTCTTCAACTAGGGTTTCTACCTCAAAAATGGTGTCAAATGCCAAAGCCAGCTTTTATGGTTCATACCATGCCATTTCCTCCACAAAACATCTCTCTTTGAGCAGTCCTGTAACAAGGAACACTGGAAAACTCATCACAAGGGCAATGTCACAAGATACTGCTAGTAGCGGCTCATATGGATTGCCAATTGACTTAAGAGGTATTACAGTTCTGTGCTTAGAAATATTGTACATTTGGTGAATGGGTATTCTTGCGGGGTCCCAGGAACCGGTAGGTACTTCAATGTTACCGATCAGAGTTAAAAATGTGATTTATATGGTGAATAGCCCCAAATATAATTATGTTTGTACTTTGTACATAATTTTTTTTAATTCCTTTTATAATAATAGGGAAAAGGGCATTCATAGCTGGAGTAGCAGATGACAATGGGTATGGATGGGCTATTGCAAAGGCACTTGCAGCAGCTGGTGCAGAAATTCTTGTTGGAACTTGGGTTCCTGTAAGTCCACAATTGATCCCTAATTCATTTTTTAATAATCAATTTAATTATCTTTTTGTTTTCTTGTATGGAGTGGTGATGATATGACCTACACTGTGCCATACAAGCTATTGTGGCTGGACAATTTCTCCACTCCTTTTCCAATTTTAGGCTTTTCATTATTTATTTGTTTGTTTTAATGGCTGAGCAATGGTGGAGTTTATTTAAATTTACAGAATTTTTATTTCTATGTTTCTTATTTCTAATAAATGTTTCTTCTCCATTTTCTATTGCCAGGCACTGAATATATTTGAGACAAGCCTGAGACGTGGCAAGTTTGACGAATCAAGAAAGTAGGCTTTTAAGTTTCTGTTGTACTCTTCTAATAGTCCTTTATTCTTTTGTTTGCCTAGATTGAAATATCTTGCATACTCTAGCGAAATGAAGAAATTCCTGCATTTTACCAATTGATGAAGTTTCTACCAAACTTCTTAAATTCTCTTCCTTGAATGTATGGGAGAAGGGAGGGATAGCTTTTTGAAGGAAAATGGTATAGATATATGGGGAGTTTTTTCATCCCCACTGTTGTTGGATTATAATGGGTGTTTTCCATTTTCAAATAATAAGGGATGTTTTCAAGTTTTACTGGGTTGCACAAGAAGTCATCCAGTTAAGCAAACCACATAACAGATAATATTCTTTATCGAAACCAAGGATGACAGTGTGGGTGTCAGCACCGTTGTGGTGAATTATACCGTGTTACAATTATCAGGAGTGTGCTATCTTATACTGTCACATTGATGGGAGGCCCCACTAGCACCCAAAGAGCCCCCCCACCCCCCCATTAGAAAAAGCCCATGGTGCCGGCCCATCAGTGATTGTGTAACAGAGTATGTTCCTGAGAAATTGTACAGAGAATCTTGACTTGAGCCTATTAAGATCAATACAATATGTATCGGCTGAAGTTATTATAGAATACTACCAAATCGTGTTTTGTTTAGTTTTTTTGTTTCCATTGCTTTTCTATTGTTCAATAGCAGTTGGAGGCTTAATTAAACGGAACAAAAATGGAAACAAATGACATCATACCTTTATGTAACTGGTTTGCCAGATTACTGACAATTCCTGACACAATTTTATATATTTATGGTATGTAGGTTGCCTAATGGATCTCTTATGGAAATTTCTAAAATCTATCCACTAGATGCTGTTTTTGACTCCCCTGAGGATGTCCCTGAAGATGTATGCTCCTATTTTTCATATCCGTTATTGTAATAATAATAAATAATATAATTGACCTCATAGAGCATATCATTTTGTCCTCAAAGCTTGTATTAATTGAAATCGTGTTTAGTTATCTTTGTGAAACTTGAAAGTATTATATATTCCCATGAAAAGTCAGAATACTAAGGTCACCTCCAGAAAACATAAAAATGTGATATACCTCCAATGGAATATGCAATTGTCCTTTGTATCTACTTCCTATTTTTCTCAGAGTGAAGCCTCCAGCTAATAACTACTCTTGCTGCTGCTATTGTTGTGTCCTTGTAACAAAAGGGCCTTTGGTATTATTTAAGAAAAAATCATAATGATCTTTTTCATCTCTTTTATTTGTAGATCAAGACAAACAAACGCTATGCAGGATCCTCAAATTGGACTGTTAAGGTAATGTGTCATGCCGAAATGTACAGAATATGTTAGTTAACGGTCACATTGTACTGGCCACTTTGTTATTGCAATTCAGTTTAGGGACTAGGTCGGCCTCCTACTCTGTCCACTTCTCCCTTTTTTGGTGCTCAAATCCAACAAAAAGAACCTACTAAAGGGATATTGAAATTGGTACAGAATGTTAGTGGGTACTCTAGTACAACCGTTTGTTTATTTCTTATCACTTGTTTATTACTATTGCTATGATTTTCCTTTATTTTCTCTGTAAAAATAGGAAACGGCTGAGGTTGTAAAGAATGACTTTGGCACAATTGACATACTTGTGCATTCTCTTGCCAATGGCCCTGAGGTACAATTTTATAACCCCCTTAACACACACCAAGCAAGAAAAATATATCATTAAAGAAATTAGAATTGTTTGGAGTTTCTATTTTTTTTTGTGGTACTCTCTCTCTCTCTCTTTTTCCTCTCTGTCATTATTGACTTTTTTGGATAACAGGTATCAAGGCCTTTGTTGGAGACATCAAGGAAGGGGTATCTTGCGGCAATCTCAGCTTCAAGTTACTCATTTGTGTCTCTGCTACAGCACTTCCTTCCAATAATGAATCCTGGTACGGTGCTTTTTTTCAAGCTACTCATTTGGTAGGTTATTTTGAGTCTGGATGCATTTTCTTTTTTATATAATTTTTTATAATTATAGTGCATATTGGTATCTGCAAAATTTGTTTGCAGATTCATTGAAAGTTGGAGACAAATTATGGAAGAATGTTACTTGCAGTTATTATTGCGAAAAAAGTACATATAATTTAACTTCATTTCACTCAGGGTGGCAAAAGCTAAAAAGTTTAAAAAAAAAGAAAAAGATAAAGCCCATTTGATATGGAAGGTCAAAGGTCCTGTCTGGAGACCAATCGCAAATCCTACAATGAGAATTAAAATCTAGTTGACTGATCGTGAATCCTACAATGAATTTAAAATCTAGTTTTTAAGTTTTTATGTGGTTTCTCGTGGTTATTAATTAAGTACATTAGTTAGAGCTGTAGTTGAACCATCAGGCTGGGTAATACATTCTCTCTTGCTCTTTGTCTATTTGATAATGTGAGGGCAATCACTGGACTGCTTAAGTCTAACTGTGAAAATAACAGTTCAACTACTTTTGTGACTGAGAACACTGATAGTTTGTTCATTCGGTGATATCTAAGTGTCAATAGAGATTTAAATTAGCATCCAATCGAGCAAAGAGTAATAGTCTATTTGTGCTTGTGCAGGGGGAGCCACACTGTCTCTAACCTATATCGCTTCTGAAAGGACAATTCCGGGGTAAGCAAATATTAGTCTGATTGTATCATTTGCTGAGGTGTTATTGTAATAATGTTTTGTTCGCTAATTTCCTTAGATATGGGGGTGGCATGAGTTCAGCGAAAGCAGCCCTTGAGAGCGACACTCGAGTTAGTTCTTTTCACATATGAACTATTTATTGATTAATATTTTCTGGTTAAAAGACTAGGATTAGGAAAAGTTCGCAGACTTTGCACTCGGGCCTTCAAAAGTTCAAATATCGGAAGGGTCCACCTGAAATTTCTTTCTTTTTTCTTTTCAATTAAATGAAGCCAATAGATATTGAACTAAAATTCTGAAATATGCATGGTTTCTGGAACCCTTTAGATCTGTTTGGAAGTAAAATTTTGCAAAACCGGGAAGTTCAGGGGGGCTAAGTGTGACAATTGGGATCCATAACTCCAGTCACCACCACTCTTATGCAATCATGCAATCAGCATTCAAAATTTGAGCTATCAACTGCATAAAAAAGAAACTAAAATCTATTAAGAGGTGAACTACTCAAAATGGTGAAACTAAGATTCTGCTGAACTTGATTCACCTTTTGTGGTCAATAACTCATCTTTAGACTGAAATTTGTTAACCATTTGAACATTGAATGAGTGTACAAGAGTGTTGATTGCCGCAAGTTATTCTGTTTTTAATTAGCTTGATTTCTATTTTTAACTTTTGTTATGGAAGTAGGTTCTAGCATTCGAGGCTGGTAGAAAAGCAAGTATTAGAGTCAACACCATATCTGCAGGTATATTTTTTGTACTATCTCTAATAATTTTCTCTTTTTTTATCTTATATTGCTTTTTTTTTAGTTAAATGGAGACTTAATTTGGTTAATGAGATTTATTAGCAATATTGACGTTAATCAAGGCAAATATTGGGTTACGTTTGAGCCTTAATCTCGATGGAGATCTGATTGAAGCTGCAGAGTTGGGGTTTAGTTTATTTCAAATGACCACTTGTGGGAATCGGTGTTTGTATCGTGCTGTCAGGCAATAAGCCAGCAAAATTGAACATCTTAACCATATTTAATGCATCAACTGATTAAGCGTGTATAGTATGGAAGATTTGTCATATTCTTTTATTTAATATAATGTAAGCCCCGGATTAATTTTACAAACTTTCTTTGTTTAACTGTTCCCTGTATTCATTTAATTAATGACCAATCCCATGACAAATGCTTTGATGTAATGCATTCCAGAGCCTTACAAACCGGTGTTTTGTGTGGTTTAGTTACGATTTACATGGAAGTATGTGCCATATTCTTTCGCCATTTGCAAATAACAATGAAACAGCACATTTATGAAATTTAGGTCCGCTTGGAAGCAGAGCAGCAAAGGCTATTGGGTTCATTGACAAAATGATTGATTACTCCTATGCTAATGCACCTGTACAGAAGGAGCTCTCTGCTGGTTTATCTCTCTATCTCTCTCTCTACACACCCACACACATGCGCGCCCATAAAATACATTTTATGCAGTTTTATTTGCTAATAATTATTATTGGAAATTTAGGGTTAGTATGGTAGTGGCATATATGGGGGCAATAGACATAGACCCTTCTAGTACAGTACCTTTGCAAAACCTTAAAAATAATATATAGTAGATCCTTTGTCTTTGTGCCTTTTTTCCATTCAATATTTTGGTTACCCCAAAGACCATTACGCACACCATCCCATTATAGTCTTTGTTGGTTCTGGTCGCCAAAAGATGGTACCAAAATTGCAGCTTCTTCCAGTGTTGTCTGGTAATATCTCATTCTTTAGTACCTTATTTAACTGTGACTATTCTCCCACTAAATCATCTTCTTAATTTTTTTACTGCTCAGATGAAGTAGGGAATGCAGCGGCATTCTTGGTTTCTCCATTAGCCTCGGCTGTTACTGGCACAGTGGTCTATGTGGATAATGGCCTTCATACCATGGGAATCGCTATTGATAGCCCTACTCTTACTTAATAAATAATTGCTGTGTTTATTTTCTTTCGGATTTAGAAATGAAGAGGTTTGAACATTTTTAGTGTAGCAGCGGCATCATTTAATAAATAGAGCCCCATTTCGGATTTAGATGTTTTCTGGAGTTTAAATGTACTCTTGAAGGATGTATGAAACTATTTATTTTAATTATATCTTGGTGAGCGAATGGCTTGTTTCTCTTATTCCCGTTTTTATTTTCTTCCGTGGTTTCTGAGGGGACAATTCATGTTTCCTCCAGCGAATACATAATAATTTTTATTTGCCTATCCCGGATTTATGAAAGAATGACAACAATATCCTGGTTTTAAAAAAATTGACAAAATTTGACCAGTTTCGATGCGTGCGTTTTGCCGGATTTGAATGTGTGCGTTTTGGATGAATTATAAATGCAGGGTTCTGTGCATTCACAATTCATCTGGTGCGTTCATAATTTATTTAGAATGCATGGGTTAAGATAGGAGATGGTATAATTCCGTTTTGGATATATAGTATTATCACAATTTTTTAAAACCCAAAATATTAATGTATATAATTTTTTATTTAAGTTTGGGATAGACAGAACAATTCAAAACAGTTGAGTTTTAGGCGAATGCCTGCCAGAAGTTGCACATTAATGGTCTGGCCCCCTGTCCCCATTTTATTATGTCTTTGCATATTCCAGAAAAATAGGTTCATGCTTTTTCTTGAAAAGGAAAAGCAGTAAATTTCATTCCAGAAAAAAGAGGTAAGAAGAGGAAGGAATGTAAATTGTGAGTAGAACTAGGACATTCTTAAGCTCACCAAGTCTCTTTGTGAGCCTAACTCAAAAATTCATCGGATTGGATTCAAGCGATGCATCCAAACCGTTGAAACCGATCTACTTCACGAGTGATGAGTTTACATGTCAAATTTATATATTCTCAAACTAATTTAATATAAAGTCAAGCGGTAAAAAAATAATGAAAAATGAACACATTAAAATTAACTTATAAACCATCCCTTTTTTACCGCTTGACTTTATACTAAATTAGTTCGAAAATTTATAAATTTGACATGTAAACGCATCACTCGTAAAATAGATTGATTTCAACGGTTTGGATGCATCGTTTGAAGCCAATTCAATAGATTTTTGAATTAAGCTCACAAAGGGACTTGGTGAGCTTAAGAACACTCTAGTTCTACTCGTAAATTGTTCTGTTTTACATTTTGATTTTGAGATATAAAAATGGACAAACTTTTATATATAAATTTCTGTCATTCTTTTCTTTTCTTCCCTCTAAATGTTAATATTCTGAAACAAATAAACATGATGGGTCACATTTGATCATCGCTTTTCTTCACTCTTCCCTCCTCTTCTGCTCTCCTATGGAGCTAACCTTACAAAGTTGTTTTTATGGATGAATGCATAAGAATCAAAAGAATAAGCGCATTTTAAAGGAACTTAAAATTGACTAGCCCATATGTATATTTCATATATGTAAATACTTTTTCATTGCAGTTCAAATATTGTAATATTTTATCTTATTGGGCCCTCACATGGCAGGCACAGGAGCGGAAGATTTTTAATGAACATCGATATTCGATGTAAATCGTCTGATTTTTTTTTAATTTGTGCGGACAATTTAGATCCGCACAAATCTAAATTGTCTCCATAAATCGAAATGTGAATCAAATAATTTAGATCGAATGTTGAGTCCTATGTCCATCGACCTCTTATCTCCTCATTTG
Source organism: Carex littledalei (assembly GCA_011114355.1). Taxonomy (NCBI): domain Eukaryota; kingdom Viridiplantae; phylum Streptophyta; class Magnoliopsida; order Poales; family Cyperaceae; genus Carex; species Carex littledalei. Next base: position 5,283,090 of record CM022097.1, read on the forward strand.
ATTTCTGTTAATAGGCTGGGAAAACGAACATAGGCGCTCTCCCGACACCGGTTAATTCGAGCCAGTGAGGCATCCGCCAAAGCAAAAGCCTAATTTTGTACTTCCAGTTCCGGAAAATTTTTATTGGTAGTAATTAATAGGAAAGAAGAGAGACAAATGGTAAGATTACAGTAATATTTATATTGGTGGTAAGATCGGTAGAATTTCTACTGATCTTAACTTTTTTTTAAAAATCTGATGTATAGATGAATAGAATTCTTATATTTGATTTCTAGTAAAATATGAAAAGTTTTCAAAAAATAGATAGAATGTTTTGATATATCTAAATTTTAAGATACTTTATCTATTTTTGTAAAAAAATATTTTACTAGAAAAAAGAAAAAAGAAAAAAAACAAACTGGTTTAGATCGGTAGAAATTCTACCAATCTTACTACTAATATAAATATTACTGTAATCTTACCATTTGTCTCTCTTTTTTTCTATTAATTACTACCAATAAAAAATTTCCTCAGTTCTAGTCTCTAAGTCCTAACCAATCGGCTAGCAAGTTGAGCAATCTTAGGTTTAGCCGCAGTAATAAGTTTGAAATTCCGAAATAATTCAACAAGTTTAAAATATAATAAAGATATAACTTATAATAATTTATTATTATTCTATTGTTCCCACAATATATCAACATATTGATAGTATGAAATAATTATAGGATTTTATATTATTTAATAAATAATATAAGATAAAGAGTCTGGCTAATATGACATTGGTGTCATTCCAAATTCAATAACACCACATCGTATACCGTTAGATCTGCTTTAATATTCGTGTTTTGCACGAATATTAAAGACACTAGTGTTTTGCACGAATATTAAAGCAGATCTAACGGTATACGATGTGGTGTTATTGAATTTGGAATGACACCAATGTCATATTAGCCGGACTCTAAGATAAATGTTGTATTATTCATATAATTCTCAAATTCAGAAATAATTTGAGGTGTTAAAAAGGAATGATTAGATATTATGAAACAGATATTATTCAGTGACTTCTTACATATATATATATGTGTGTGTGTGTGTGTTTAGCGAGAAATTATTTTATGACTGAATCCGGTACACAGAGAAAGGAATTCACATCAACTCAGGTTACCTGACTCAAGCAAATTATGATTGGACGGTTGTTTTAATATGACACGAATCTCAAAACATACCCCTACAGTATCCATAGGCACCGGATTGAGTTTGGCCCAGATAAGATTAATCTGGACCGTCCGTTTCAATTTGCTTGAGTCAGGTACCTGGGAGGATACGGATCCCAAAGAAAGTGCCACAGAGTTTCGAAATCTACCGAGGTCATTCATCTTTCGGAGGCCGTATCGCATCCACGTGTCCAATAGCCGCTCTCCCTCCTCGAAAGAACTCTCCCTCCACCACCCCCTTGAATCCCCTTGTCAATCCATGGTAAATACCTTTTCACCGTCTCCAACATAATAAAAGAGGAGAGGGGTAAAAACCCAAATAAAACCAAATGAAAGCCTCTCTCCGGCTCCCGGAAGAGCACCGAGCTCCAATTCTCAAGGCAAAGGTGCCGTTCTGTCTCCTAAACCTTCCTTTGATATCCTCCCTTGCCGCCGGCGACCCTTCAGACCTCCAGCTCGGCATCGCTACCGCATTCCATTGCGGGCCCACCGTTCAAGCGTCCTACCGTCCTAACGATGCCAAAACCCCGATTGCTGTCTCGGTACGGCTGGGAGCTGGGGAGATGGGCTCACCCGTCGGCTCTGCTATTGTAATGAAAGCAGAGCTAGGCTCTGGTGCGCCAAGGTTTTCGATTGTCTTCAAACCTTGTTTCGGCGATTTTTGTATCAGGTCGCTCCTTTTATGATTGTAAAATGATAATACTAACACTGGCAATAATTCATTCATTGGTACATGCTATGGTTCCAGATGATAAATTAGGAAATCATGTGTTTGAATCACCTTTTGATGAGTGTATAAATACCATGGGAGATACCAGCTTGGAATACTTAATTACTAGTGAAATGGAAGGCCTTTTTGAGTTTTGACTGCACTCGCATGTCTGGAACTTTTAGTTATTATGGCCTCATTAATTAGAATGCTCTCAGCTTATGGAAAAAAGGATTAGCATTTACTTTTATGGGCCTGTCATCTACAGTAGACAGGTACCGACATCAAGCCTTATGTTTCCTGAATAATTTGAGTAAGTTCTCATACATATTGATATTCCAGAGAATGATCAAACTCATCAACTAAAACCTTAATTTGCTAATTTAGGAAGGCCTTCCAATCGAATTCACGTGCTCAGGCACCATCCAGATTTTCCGAAAATGGAGTGAGGGAGAATGGCTTTCAAAGCAATGGAGATACCGGAGATAATGAATGCAATTATGATATATTTTCTGGTCCAGAGGCGACAGCTGTTAGTGCACTTCCAGTGCGTAATGGCTCAGCTGAAGTAAAATTTCGTTGGGGGGTGAGGTTACCGTCATCAGTGACTGCACCTCAAAGTATGACAGGTTGGGCCTCTATCTCTCCTAGCCGACTCCCTTTCCTTGTGGTGAGCAAAATCTCGATTAAGCAGATTACGAGAAAAGATGTCAGTGATCTAAAAGGCCTCAACGAGGGAAGTCCAAGTTCAAGAGACAACTCAGATATGATGGAAAAGGTTTAAATCAAGAAATTTTATTTGTATACTTTTTACTTATTTTCCTTCTCCTTTATTATTTTTCTCTGGATTTGCTAAATGCTGTTAGGGCTTTGTGCAATTGAGATATCAACCAACGAACAGTTTGTTATGTGATACAGCAAGATGTCTATACTGCTTCTGTTGATTGCTCCTTTGCGCAAATCCTTGTTTGTAGTTATCAGTCCAGTTTTTTTCTTCTCTTGTATCAATTTTTTTGGGGTTGGCGGCAATAAATTAAAAACCCATACTCATCTTGCTTGCACTAGTAAGGCTAGTAGATATATGTAGGTTTGATAATTAGATCATATTTTATGCAGCTTAAGACAATGGGTAAGTTGGTCAAATTCATGCATGCGTTGATGTGCAATTTTTAGTGATATATAATTGATGGATTAAGGGCGGCATACTATCTAAGACCCAGCTATTTCATGCAGCTCATCACTTACCCGGCTCAGATTTAATTGAGGCACATTTCTTCCTTCGTATCAATAATAGTGGTTTTGTAATATGAACAGGTAAGAACAGAAAACAAGATGTTGCATAAAGAGGCGGCGGATCTATGGGCAGAGATCATGGCAAGAAGAAAAACTTCTTCTGAGGTTCGGCAAACAAAGAATGAAAGGCGAATAGAGCATCGGCCAACTACTGAAGAGCAGAGTATCTCACCACGAGAAAAGGATAATGCCGCAAAGTCAAGAAATAACGAGGCTGCTGAGGAGTTGAGAAAGGCGCTAATGGGCTCGGCCATAGCCTCAGCAAACAGTAAAAGATAATAAATTAGCAAGATTTAAGATATAATGCCCGAACTTTTAAGGAATTATATCAAGGTGAGTTGATAACTGCCACTGGTAGACTGGAATTATGACAAGATATCACATGCTTTGGAAAGGCCTAATATAATTGTAAAGAGAATATGGAATAAAAAAGGTATAATTCATAAAAAACTATGTTGGAGGAAAAGAATATGGTGGATGCATTACTATTGGAGGTAAGATAATGATGCAAATATGGTTCTTATACTTGGGCAAGATAATTAAACACTGATCTTGTTCTATATCACAAGCAAAACAATGATAAAAGATTGTAAAATGTTGAGTCCATTAGCATAAAGATCAAGAAGTCAGAAAATCAATAGGCAGTTGGAACATGGAACTGATTTTGTTAGTTGATTCTTTTTGTTTTTCTTGATCTTGACTGAAATCTAAATTTTATAATTTTTGGTGAGGAAGTGTTTCTTATGACGTAGAACAGCATCAATGGTCGTCATTTCAAATTTGAAAATTGTATAATTACTGCAAAAAGAGAATGTTATCTGATGCGAGAGTTCTCATTGATTCTGTCCCTTTCTTTCTTTGAGAAAAAAAAAACTAATAAACTGATGGTAATTGTGCCTAACATAGAACTGTCAAGGACGATATGTGACAAGTAGTTTGTAATTAGGGAGTTGGGGTGGTCTTATGCTTGGTCGGAGCCGTCCGATTCACATTAAGATTTGTGCGCACTTGATTTGCATGAATCTTAAAGTTATCTGTGCGAATCTTCATGAGGATCGGACAACTCTGACTTGGCATCGGACCGAATTTGATCCGGTGGCCGGTGCCCATCGGATGTCCCTTGATTCCTGTAATTAGAGCTCATAAATGCAACAATTGTTGCTTTCAGGCATGCATTTGAAGGATGCTTTTTGTTTGCAGTTTATTTGGTTGATTGTTTAAAAGGTTGTTTCTGAGTTCATTTTAATGATGATTTTATTTTGTTAGCAAAACTGATAAAGATAATAGATATCCACGTTTTTCAATTAAATCATATAAACAGTATAAAAATTTACGATTTGCCTATCCAGAAAAACAAGACTCGATCCAACTCCAATACGCCATTTTTATTGGGAACGCATACGTATAAAAATTAAATGATTGAACATGCGTTTAAACTTCAAACACATATTCTAAACACGTGTTTAAACACGTATTCTAAAACGTATGCGTTCAAATCTAATTCTAACGCATTGTCTACTTCTTCTCAGAAACAACGGTATGACTTTTTTTTTTTAGTGACCCAAAGAGTAAAAGATGGTGCGACATTTACGTTCATTTACTAATTTTGACAAAATTGTCCGAATCAACAATTTAAAAATTGTTTGTCCACTTAATAACTTAGTTTAAAGGCCGTACGATGAATGATAAAATATTGGGAACAGATACTGTAGCTGGATTGCGGAGTTGGATCAAGTATCGTACTCCTGTAGAAAATTATAGTTATTGTGATATTGCAGTCGCCTTGACGACCGAAATTTTTTTAGTTACCACGGTAAAAATTCAAATTAATTAATTACTACTCTAAACTTCAAAATTCAAAAACCACCACCCACGCTACCACAGTCCGCGCATAATTTTTTTTGGTGCACCAACTAGGTTTGCGCACCAATTTTTTTTCTTAGTTCTATTATGTTGTGCATATAATTTGTAGTATAAAACGTTGATCAAATTGTGCGTATAATTTGTAGTAATTTGCACACCAACTTACTTTAGTACAAAATGCTGCTCAGATTGTGTGTATAATTTGTTGTAGTAATTTTTAGTTCAAACTTAGTACAAAATTTTACTTGTTAAGTGCGTTTTATTTTCTACAATTTCTCCGTCTAATTTGATGCGAACATATATTCTAAATATCACAGAACAAAACATAATAGAACAAAAAAAAAAACTTAGTCCAAAAATTTCAAACACAACAGAACAAAACTAAAAAAAATAAAAATTTAATGCGCAAGTCCAATTGGCGCACCAAAAAGTTTCCACTAGCTGGTGGTTTTTGAATTTTTGAATTTGGTGTTAACTAATTAATCTTGATTTTTTAATGCGGTAACTAAAAAAATTTCGGTCGCCTTGACAGCCGCTGTCAGGATTTATGGAAAATAAAAGTATTGCAGCCGCCCAAATACAAAAAAATTGTGATTCCAAAACTTCAATTGCTTTTCAAAATGAAGTTGTCAAGTTGTAAATTCTCGTATCATTTGGGCTCGCTAGCACTTGGCTTAAAGAAGAAACTTTAACAAATGAGAGAGTACGATTTTTTGAAGCTTTGGTTGCCGTAATATCATGTGAACAGGGGTGACACGTCACGGCCCATCATGTGGCACATCATATTATTATATATCAGAATTTATATATTTTAGGAGCAGGGTTAAAATGCACCATTGATTTTGTGCTCCAATCATGCTCCACGTCTTTTTCTCCGTTTTCAAAGTTCGAACAATCGGTCTGAACCGCTCAATATGATCTTCATATTAAAATGTGTTTGGAGACAAAATTTTATATTTTTTGATACTTTCTTATTATTCTTTTAGATAGGTACAAAATCACTGTTTTGGATGGTCCAGAATCTTTTTAAACAGTGATTTTGTACATATCTAAAAAATTAGTAAAAAATTCTAAAAAAATATAAAATTTGGTCTCCAAACACATTTTAATACAAAGATCATGGTGAACGGTTCGGATTGACTGTTCGGACTTTGAAAATGAAAATAAGAATGTGGAGCATAATTGGAGCACAAAACTACTCATATTTTAGACATTTTTTCAATCAGCTGTTCAAAATCTGAAAAAAAAGAATTAATATTTTTTAAACACGATAAAATAATTTTCTCAATATTTTTTTCTCCATTTTACAATGTTTCTACAAATTTTCCACATTTTTGGACATTTTTTTTTTCTTCAAATTTTTCAATAAACTTTTTAAAATCTAGAAAAAAAGTGTTAACATGATTGTCACATCACGAGTAATATGCTGTGATGAGTCGAAACTTCGTAGCATAACAAAACGTGACGTATCATTAAGCATTTTGACGTGTCTTCCTCTTGTCATTTTGATCACTCATGTCACGTTATGTAAAAAAAATATTATTACGTCACATGACCAAATTATGTCGTGGTTGTCACGTCATCAAAATTTCCGATAAATGATACGACTATATATTCAAACCCCTATATCCATAAAGGATAAACACGCTATTCAAATTTTAATGTTCGTAATATTTTAGTGTATTTTTAGTCTTTTAAAATTATAGTATTAATTTTTGAAGGATGAAAAATAATGTTTAATTGCAGATCTAATTGATTATTTTGTATAAAAAAATAACACCATACTTTTTTAACTCTAGATCTATACAATTATTCAAGCTATTTTTTTCCATCTACATAATTATGGGAACCCATTTTTACAGCGAATAATTTGATGCGTACAGCGTTTCACTTATGGGTTCCCCAAAATGTCCCTGCCCAACTTGATCCCCTGCCCCTGCCCTGTTTCCCTCTTTTTTAACTTGGTGCGCACAGGCTGAAAGAAATTTAATTCTTCTCTCCGCACCCCCCAACGAAACCCTAGAAGGGGCCAGCGAAATAAACAGAGAATTTCTTCAGTTAAAGGTAAGTAAACACCAGTATTTATCTAACTTCTATGTATTTAACAGTAGCAAAAAACACCAGTATTTGATCGAAAATTCTTCACATTTAGGCACTGTTTTACATTTAGACATTGTTTCGTTAAGAGGGAGGCTGTTTTTTAAAAAAAAAATTGAGATCTAAATTTGTTAGAAGCACTTGAATTTATTAGCATAATATTACCTTTTGATTAATAGATGGCTGAGGAGCTTGAATTAGAGACCGAAGAGCTTAAATTACTCAATTCCAAATTTCCAACTCGTGAAGATTTGCACAACCGTGTTAGAGAATTTTACAAAACCCAAGGATATGTGTTAAGCGTAGATGGTTCAAAACCAGAGAAATATGTGGTTTATAAATGTCATAGAGCGGGTAGATATCGTGATCCGCGGGGTATACCATTAAGTGAAAGGCAAAAAGAAACAGCTACGTGCAAAATCAATTGTCCCTTCAAGATTAGAGGTAAAAAAACCAATGAGGGGTTGTGGGTAATTCAAATATATGATTTGTCACACAACCATGAGCCATCCGCCGATATCGGTGGTCACCCTTCTTTTCGGCGGTTATCGGAAAAGGAAATACAGAATGTAGACCACATGTCTCAAGCCGGAATACCACCGAGGCAAATCCTCTCGTCTTTACGACAAGACAATCCGGAAATGAGAGTTATAGTAGACACGCTATACAATGCTAAAGCAAACATCCGTAGACAAAGACTAGGAGGCCGAACGATGATTCAAACTTTATTTGAAGAATTGGGAAAATGTGGTTTCGAGTTCGACGTTTCAACGGATGAAAGTGGTAAAATTACACATCTTTTCTTCATACATCCCATGTCAAGGATTTTGGCTACGAACTTCTCGAACATTTTTATTATGGATTGTACGTATAAAACAAACAAGTACAATATGCCACTTTTCAACATCATTGGTGTATCATGCTTCAACACATCCTTTTATGCCGGGTGTGCATTTTTGATGCACGAAAGGGAGGATGATTTTCTATGGGCGTTGAGGGCGTATAAAAAAGTGATCGGCATAGAGAACGCGCCTTCGGTTATTATGTCGGATAGGCAACAAGCATTTATAAATGCAGTCAATATTGTTTTTCTGGAAACTACCCATCTTCTTTGTGTGTGGCACATACAGAAGAATGTGTTGACGAATTGCCGGAGTGATTTTGACACAAAAGAATCGTTCGATCTTTTCTTATCTTTTTGGACGAACACGGTGGTTTATTCTACAAATGAAGAAGAATTTCAAAAGAATTGGTCGGACTTTCAGGTGTTTTATTCGGTCAAGAAAAAATCACTAGACTACATAACAAATGTATCGATCAACTCGTACTCTTATTTCAAACTTTTTTGTACGGATAAAATTTGGAGTACTAATACATATATTTTGAAGGAATTGATGCCGGTCAAAGAGAAATTTGTTGGAGCATGGACAGATAAACATTTGCATTTAGGTAACCGTGCATCTTCAAGAGCCGAAGGGGCACATGCGAAGTTGAAAAGGTATCTATTAGTATCAACGAGTGATTTTCAGAAGGTAAGTCCAAATATTATCATGTTTTTCAAATATGCTTATATGCTAATTTCCAGAGCCTATATGCTTATATGCTAATTTTCAAATATTATCCTTTTATTCAAATATGCCTATATGCTAATTTCCAAATATTTCCAGAGCCTATATGCTTTTGAAAAGGAGTACTAGACTAAATAACTTTGCTAATTTCACAGGTAAAAGACAACATATGCCAAGCAGTCGAAAAGGAGTACAACAAGATTACGGTGCAACTTGCTGAACAAAAGGTTTGTGCTTTGCATAAGTGTCGAGGTGTTCCATTTTTCAAGGAACTACTATCACATGTATCGCGTCACGCTTTGCTACAGTTGTACAAGCAGTACGAAAAAGTCACACTTGGCACAATGCATGAACAATGCACAGGCAATTTCGAGGCGACGATGGGTCTTCCATGTGCGCATAAAATGATGAGATGGATACACGGCACGTTACCATTACATCTAATTCATCAACAATGGAGAATCGATAGAACACTCGCACCAATTGACTCGACCCATGATGAAGGAATAGAGAGTTTATTTGATGAATGCAAAGCCAAATATCAAGAATGGCCCCGTCACAAAAAAGATGCAGCTAGAAGATTGCTTGCTGAGCTTCTCGATAAAGAGATGCCTTGTGAACCAGAAGTTCCACGTCCAAGAAGTAGGGTTCAACGTCAAAGAAGAAGTAGAGCAGCGAGTTCGACCAGACGAGACCCTTCTCAATTTGAAATTGTCGAGGCATCGCATAGGCGCCAATCAAGCGGCCACAGTCAAGCCCGTCAAGAAAGAGTAGAGCCTACGACAAATGACGAGAGAAGTGATACAACCATGTTTAATTTGGAGGATTTAACTGAATTTGCCGATTGCCCATAATTATATTAATGTACAAGAGAATATTATAACTCTATACATTCAACAGAGAAATATTTGAGGTTTAATTGTTGGGTGTAAATGCCAAGCATGTGAAGAATAGTTCTGAAAAAAAAAACCAAAAACAAAGAACAATAGAAGTACAAGCATACAGCAAGATCTACAAGGGTAGATTAGCACAGTAAAATTATAAAAGATTTACAAAAGATTTCTGGAAATAGATAATTTCTACTTGCACTCATCATAAGTCTGAAGTTACATTAAGAAAAAAGAAAACTGCACTCATCATTAAGTTATTTTATCATATGACGATAATCTCTACTTGCACTCAGCACACAAACTAATTGAAATCAAAGCCCTAAAGCAGTTCTTGTGCAGTCTCAACCCATATGTTGTAAAGCTCGTCCAGAGAAGTCAGGGATGGTCCCATTTAGTAGGTTGTGAGAAAAATCACTGCAAAAAAATTGACAAGTAACAAATAAACGAGATAATAATTTTGTTGTTGGCCATATAGAGATAAGATCACTGCAAAAAATTGACAAGAAAATCCTTCAATTCATACATTGTGGTGATATTAGTAGAAAGTTTATTCGCCGGTATCGATCCTGATAACTGGTTCCAGCTAAGATCTCTGCAACATAATAACTAACAAATTATTTCTTTTATTGTATAGTACGATAAACAAAATGAAAGGGTCAAAAGGATGCACTAAAACAGAAACTTGGACTTACATATAGCCAAGTTGTGGAATCGTGCTGAGATCAGGTATGGTTCCTTGTAAGCTACAATTTCTCAGACTCCTGAAAACAAAACAAACCATTTTGACATCCTGATATTTGAATTAGTAGGATTCATATATTCAAATGGCATTAAAGGGCAAAAGAACTCACATCTTCAGAAGTTTGGTCATATTCTGATAAGACCGTGGTATTGATGACCCCGAGAAATTGTTATTGTCAAGCTGGCTGCAATTTTTGGAGAAAAGAAATTATCACCGAAGACGGCATGAAAACAAACGAAATAATGAAGTTCATCAAGGAAAAATGCTTCTATATTACTTCGATTCATACTCAAGTAGCAAATATTTTTAATGTAAAAAATTCAAGCAGCAAATGATTGAAACGATAAACTGAAGAATAAATTATGTCACAATCTAACTAACTAAAATTCAAGCCTGGCCACTAAACACCATGTTAAATTGGATAAAAAAAAATTCCTTGAGTTAAGAATCCTCAACCAAAATTACTTTTTCAGTGTAATATGACGTACATGATCAGAAGGCTTGGCAATTTAGACAGATCTTGAGGAAGATAGCCTGATAGATTATTGTTATCCAACAATCTGCAAAAAGAAATGAAAAAAAAATATATGTTTAACTTTAAAGCAAAGAGATACAAAAATCTAGCCCTCCATAAATCTCTATGAGAAATTGGTAATATACTGCCAATACAAGCTTTTTATGGACGATGACATGTCAAAGTTTAGTTTGGGAGCTTCATTTAAAAAGTTTTGGGTACAAAGTTCAAGACGAGCACAAAAGAAACCACATAAAACAAAAGGATCAAAACTGACATGTTAGGTACCAGAGCACTTGAGTTGAATTTAATAATAATAGATACTTACAAGTGAACAAGATTGGGTAGTCGGAGTGGCAGCAGGATCCAGCTCCAGACACCCTATGAGCTTTGGACCCTTGGCACCAGCATCATCAGCCGTCAGCCGGTAGGAAGGTACCTGGTGGGAGAAGCGAAACATTTCCTCTCTAGGGACCCGCTTCACATTTGCCAGGTCCGGGTCCTGCCTAGAAACTGCCTTGAACCCGAGAAAAGCAGGAGGCAAAAGCCGCGCATAAGAATCACAGAGGAGGCGCGGGAAAAAGAGTAAAAAGGAACCGATCCAAGCCTCCAGTAAGAAATCAAACTAGCACAATCACAGAGAGGAGGGCCCGAAGGCAGAGAACAAGAGAGAGCAAAGGAGAGAGTGAGAGAGCGGAGAGAGTGGAGAGCAAAGAGAGCGACAGGGGAAATGGGGTCAAGAGGCAGCGAGAGAAAGAGAGAGAGATGGGGTTTCTGTCGCCTTCGCTGCCCGCCTTCGCTGTAGGGGTATTTTGGTCCATCAATAAGTGAAACGCTGTACCTGTACGCATCAAATGAAACGCTGTAAAAATGGGTTCCCATAATTATTTAAGCATTGTGATAAAATGTGTTCGGTATAAAGATCATTTTACCTTAATATTGCTTGTCATTTTGGATTTTAAAACGGGAGATGTAAAAGATGTTTTTTTTTGGAATAAATAATTAGTATAAAGACAGAGTTTTGTAATTCTCGCTGATGGGTCTTTTGATCGGAAGTAAAAAGCTCCAATATCAACAATAATAACAATAGTAACTTTGAATTCATTCCAATTTTATCTTTATGTATATATAAAATATAAATAAAGATAATTTTGTAAGAAAAAAAAAACGAAACCAAGGCAATATTGTTGAACTAATTGATTATTTAATTTCAATGTACCCCATAAATCACGGCAGTTTTGTTTGATATATTGATATCACCATCCACATCAATATTCTACCGTTATTACGTTACATGCACCATAGCCCAACTATATATCAATGTTTTAAATAGCGTTTATAGCGTCATAGCGGAAAGACCACAAAAAAAGCTATAGCAAATAGCGTAGCTATAGCGGAAGCTATGCTACATAGCGTTTTTTTTTTTACAAAAATTATATTATATATTTGTACTAACAACATTATCTAAAGTCTGATAGAACAATAAATGACACCAAATTAATTAAGAAATTATATTCATATTGAACCAGTACAAAGTCCAAATTGCGGTTCAAAATATCCATAATAATATTATAAACTATCGATTTTTTTCTATTCAAAATATCTTAAGCATCATGATTCATGACATAATCTATTTTTTTTCTATTCAAATTTCAAAATAACCTAGACATCATTGATTTCGGTTTGGGCTTTTATTTAACTTTTTTGGGTCTTTATTTAAAGCCCATATAAATTGCCTAAAAAAACCCATTATGCATAGCGCGCGCTATTTGCGCTACACGCTATGCGCTATAGCGGCCGTAGCTCAATTAGCGCATTTTGATGCCATAGCTTAGCGTTTAGGGTCCAAAAACGCTATAGCGCGCTATTTAGAACACTGATATATATCGAGAGAGAGCGAGAGAGAGAGAGAGATTGGCTAATATTAAAACGTTTGTTTCTAGACTGTGGAACAAATGCTTTAGTTTTTACATTTTCAAAGTCCAAACAATCGATCCAAACCATTAAAATTTTATCTATAACAACATAAATGTGCTCGGAGACAAAATTTTACAAAATTTTACAAAATTTTACATTTTTTGGAATTTTTTATTATTTATTAAGCCAGTTTTAAAATTGTTGTTTTCAATGATTCAGAAAATTTTCACTGTTTATTAAAATCAGCAATTTTAAAACTGGCTTAATAAATAGTAAAAAAATTCTAAAAAATGTTCAATTTGGTCTCCAAGCACATTTTAATATAAAGATCACATCTAACCGTTTGGATCAACTGTTTGAAATTTAAAAATAAGAAAACCAATTGGTTGCACCATAGCTCCGGAATAAACATTTTAATATTAGTATATATATATATATATATATAGAGATTGGCTAATGTAATAACGTTAGAACTTCGGCCGAAGTTCTAACGGGTCGTTTATTAGTTTTTAAAATCCAAACAACCGATCCGAACCGTTCAACTTTTTCTAAATATTGAAATGTGCTTGGAGACCAAATTTTACATTTTTTGGAATTTTTTTACTATTTATTAAACCACTTTGAAAATCGCAGATCTGCTGTGAATAGTAAAAAACAGCAAAATTTTCTGGACCACCGGATCAGTATTTTCAAAGTGGCTTAATAAATAGTAAAAAATTCCAAAAAATGTAAAATTTGGTCTCCAAGCACATTTCAATATAGAGAACATGTTGAACGGTTCGGATGGGTTGTTTGGATTTTGAAATTGCAAAAACGACCCGTTAGAACTTCGGCCGAAGTTCTAACGTTATTATATTAGCCAATCTCTATATATATATATATATATATATATATAGGGATGAGCTATGGTGAGACGTGGAGTAAAACCATTTTGTACTCCATGGCACTATATTTTCATTTTGAAAATCCAAACAATCGATCCGAACCGTTCAACATGTTCTCTATATTGAAATGTACTTGGAGACCAAATTTTACATTTTTTGGAATTTTTTTACTATTTATTAAGCCACTTTGAAAATCGCTGATCCGGTGGTCCAGAAAATTTTACTGTTCACAGTGGATCAGCGATTTTCAAAGTGGCTTAATAAATAGTAAACAAATTCAAAAAAATGTAAAATTTGGTTTCCAAGCACATTTCAATATAGAGAACATGTTGAATGGTTCGGATGGGTTGTTTGGATTTTCAAAATGAAAATATGACGTGGAGTACAAACTTGTTTTACTCCATGTCTCACCATAGCTCATCCCTATATAAATATATATATATATATATATATATATATATATATATATAGGACAGTGCTACGGTTCTATGCATATATAAGGGCCCCTCCGTGCTACGGCTCACTTTTTGAGTTTTCAAAATCCTAACGGTCAATCCGAACCGTTCAACATGATCTCCATATGAATATGTACTTGCAAACCAAATTTTACATTTTTTAGAATTTTTTTACTATTTATTAAGCCACTTTGAAAATCGCTGATCCAATAGTCCAGAAAAATTTACTGTTGTGTACAAATTAGTGTTTTTTCAAAGTGGCTTAATAAATAGTAAAAAAATTCTAAAAAATGTAAAATTTGGTTTGCAAGTACATATTCATATGGAGATCATGTTGAACGGTTCGGATCGACCGTTAGGATTTTGAAAACTCAAAAAGTGAGCCGTAGCACGGAGGGCCCTTATATACGCGTAGCATATTAGCAAAATCCTATATATATAGGGTAGAACTAGGGTGCTCTTGAGTTCACCAGGATTTTCATCACGGGACAAGAAAATAGCGAATTAGATCAAACTCATTAGCTAATCAGATACTAGATAAATAACAATGCTCTAAGTTAGAATTTTCAATGCTCTAACTTCTAATTCTCATTATCAATCATAATTCAAAAATTTATTCTAATTTTAATCCTAAATTTAACCGAAATTACAAATCAAGATTCTAGAGGAGAGCAAAAAATATTCCATTTGGAGGGTTGGGAGCAAAGTCAATAATTGTCTATAAAAATTCAAAATCCAGGAGCCGGGTCTGCCCCTGTTCTTTCTTAGTTTTATCTCCATTATTGTCTTAATCTGATATACATCTTTTTATTCTACCTGTCAAGTTGGCATCTAATTTTTGTTGTAAAAATATGTAATGATAACAATATAAATCAGCGAGAATTAACTTTTGATCTAGTGGCTAAGACAATGCTCTCCGTGTGAAATATGAGAAAGTCACAAGTTCGAACTCAATAAAAATCTTTTATAGATATTAAAAATAGTCGGGTAACCTACACTCCAACTTTACTATTAAAAAAAAGAATAATTATTTCAATTTCCCCACTCCAGTACCCGCATTGTACCTGTAGCAACAATAGATGAATGTTGTACTATGGTCCCCACTAATTGGAGAAAAGTTGTACTATGGTCCCCACTAATTATATAGTCCCCATTTTCCAGTCTCCACACTCGTCTCCACGTCAACCTTCATAGATATAAATACTTGGAGTATAAAATATTAATACTTGCAAATTAATATATAAACTTGCATGTGTAATTTGATATGATAATTCTCTTTTTCAGTCCCCTAATTGTTCCCGCGCCAACATTCCTCTAATGAAGTAGTAGGAACCCCGTATCCCTCCATCAACATTCTCTAATAGTCTCTGCGTCAACCTTCCTCTAACAAAAATAATTGATCTTATAGGTATAAATATTTACAATACTTGATATTAATACTTTCAGATGTAATCCAGTGTCATATGTAAAAAAAACTTGCAAGTATAGATATAAATACTTGCGTAACGACGAGCCCGAAAATACGTCATCATGGATCGCATTTGAAAGAGAAAATTACGTAGAAGATATTCGTGGTTTTAGATTCGCAAAATTCTCCACAGATCGTTAGAAATATGACAGTTAAGGTGCGGGTACAATGCGACTACTGGAGTGCGGGTACTCATATCAGCTTCAAAAAAAAAATGTAAATCGGCATTATTGTTATTGGGTTCTCTAGTCTCATCCGAGTCAACTTATTTTAGTCATATAGTCCCCGCACATAATCGGAGCAACATGTTAATACTTATTTATGGCAACAGATGTGAAAATCTAGAAGAAAAAAAAAGGCAAAGTTTATGTCCGTGAAATCGAAAGCAAATTCATGAAATATTACCTACTTCATCATCATGAGTTTAACTCAGATTAACGAATTTGATTGGAAAATTGCAAAATTTAGAATGCTGCCTTTTGTTTTCTTTTATAAAAAAAATTGAGCGAATGTATATTGTTAGGACGTTGCTCTTTTTTTCTTCTGACATCTTTCTATAAACTCCTTTTATTTTTTAATAATTCTAGGATGGAAAAGTGAGTTCGGTCCGATGGACATCAGATCAAATTTCGTCTAATATTAGATCAAAGTCGTTCACTTTGCATCAAAATTTGTGTACACTTGAATTGTACTAATTTTAAAGTTGCCTCCACAAATTTTAATGCAGATAAAACGAATTTAACTGAGACCAAATTTAATCCAATGCCTATCAAACCGTCACTCCCATCATTTTGAATTCGTATCCTTCTAAATACTTGACTGAGTACAATTGCTCCAATTAGCTCCCAATCGAGCGATTAATATTCGGTGCCTATGAAGATATAGGATGTCTGTTTTAAGATTCGTATCATATTAAAACTGACTGACTCAAATCTCATTCTACTCAGTCAAGTCCTTTCTCCGACCTCCGCTCTACTTTGTTTCTTAATTTCACCTTTTGCTCCGCTTTTTTGTGTTTATCTTCCTCTTTTTTATTTCTTTTTGAAAAACTTGACTGTAAGTGCTAATTTTTTCAAATTTTTTTTTCTTACTATCTTAAAAAAAATCGAATAACCACTATTTTGAAAAGAAATCTAAAATTATAAAAAAAAAAAAACCGAACAACCACTGTTTTTAAAAAAAAATTAAAATTATCAGATTCACAGCTATTAGCTGCTCAACTAACAAGCTGATTGGGCAGCTCTTTTTTTTTTTTGATAAAATTTAAACTCAGTTGAGTTACGTGGGACCCATGGTTTGATTTCTTAATTTGTACTATCTTATTCTGAAAAAAAATTGAACGCTTGTGCAAAGGATCTTTTGCAGAGAAGTCATGTGGGTACATGTGGGTCCCACGCACAACCAAATTTGATTACCATCTTTCAAAATATTAAGTAAAGAGGATTGCACAATTATTAGGCTGGTTGTGCAGCTAATAGCAACGACCTGATAATTCTCAAATTCATCTCAAAACTATAACTGTTCGGTTTATTTTTTTCTTAAAGATGATAAGAAAAATAAAATCGGCTAATTTCTCTTCTTTTATTACCGAAATTTTTAATAATACCCTAAAAAAAATAGCAAATCTACCTCCGCATTGAAAAAATTTCAAAAATAACCTAACCGCCCCACGTTTGGGCGGTTTGCTATTTTTTTTTAACAGATGTTCACCAAACCGCTCCACAGTGGGGCGGTTTGCTATAAATATGTTTTTTTTAGAGATCTTAATATTTCCATTTAATCTGTATATTATATGACACCTATTCTAGATGAGTATATATGATACGTAATCAATTTAAAAAAATATAAACGATCGACAAGAGCTAAGACGATTATTACAGATAATGATCGTCTGATCGCAAGGATATTATGTGTTGTTACATCGATCAGATTTTGTGATGGGATGTGCGGTGCCGCACAAGATCCTGTTACATTAGATTATTTCGAGAAAAAATCGGTTATTGTTACATCGGAATAACATGACCATGTTACTCTAATGGCAACTCTTCAGATTTTTTTGTGCACGAATCTCAACAAAGACACTTTTTCATGCACGAATCTAAACAAAGTTAAACGGCTGTCATTAAAATAATAGTCCTGCTATTCCAATAAAATAACAACCAATTTGTTTCCAAAATACCATACAATGAGCGACATGGATTATATTAGTCTTGGAGAGTATTTGTTGAAATCAATAAACTTGTCAAGCGAGCAACGAATTCAGATCTCCTTATAGAATTAAAGTTTGAGTTTGGATTCGAACCGCCCGATCAGAATCTGTTATATCTAAGATACCGTGAATTCTTATTTGGGCAGAAAAGTATCCTCTCAGGTACCGTAAAAGATTCCCCTCACTTTACGGTTTGAGATTAACTTCCAGCCTTTAAGAGATTCGGACTAGTATTATTGAGTTTTGAGATTCGTGCCAAGTTAAAAATAACGGTTCAGATTTACTAATTGTAAAAGATTCCTTATTACGGTACCGGAGAGGATCTGAATTCTATTTGGACAGGAGTGGTCCGTTTCTGATCAGAGTACTGGAGTCATCCATTGAAGGTAGTCCGGAGAGGAACATGCAAAACTCTCTCAAATCCTATCTAGTATCTACTCACCAATCAAGATAAATTTATCCCATGCATTCGGAGTAAAACCGTACGTAAAGAAACCACTATGGGCCCCAGTCCCAGAAGCGGAGAAAAGGTTCAAGATGTGGTGCCCACTGATCAGATAAAATGTCATAGTTTCTTTCTGTGCATGCACCACATAATCTTAAAATAACCTAGAGAAAAAAAATTCTCCCCTCTTCTCTCTCTCTAAGAAACAAATTATTTTTCTTTTCCCAATTGGGCTTTCACCAAATTTTCCAAAAGGGAGAAAATTGAAATAATGAGTTCTAATGGAGGCGTTCGATTGTTCGCTCTTCCATGGACACCATTTAAGGTTCCGCCTTTTTTTTTTTTTTTTTTAGCACAATTCCTTCCGTATAATTTTGCTTTTTTTCTTGTAGCCTAATGGAAATGAGGTTAAATAGACAAGATCTGGACTCTTGTGGTTGTTTGGCGATAGAGTGGCTTCTTTCAGGTACTTCCCTCGCTATCTGAACTTTTTACTGTTAATCCTTGTTTTTTGTAGTGATTTAAGTTTGTATTTTCAATTAGCTTCTTTTCAGTGCATCCTGATCGTAATCTCAGAGAATAACATAATTTTAGGTAGTTTAATTATTAAATAAGCCTTGCTCGCTGTTGGTCAAATTTAGCACCAGCTCAACTCAATATGAAAATAATATTTTACTTTCTTTTTGGAAGTTTGGATGAGCCCAATTTATTACAGTAAGGTAGGAACTCGGGATCTGTTCTTAGTGGTTAGTCCTGCATTATCTTCACTTCTTTGTTTGTTCTGTTTTTTTTTTATTTATTTTTTTGATTTTTCCAAGTACTGATTATTTCTTAAAATTCGTGAGATGTATCTGAACACAATGAGAAACAAAGATTTTTCATGAGAGTATCATCGACCTTTTCAAATAACCTTAGATCTAACTAAGGGAGGTTTAAAACTAACATGTTTATTATATTGTTTCTTGGTTACTGTGTTCATTTTAATTTTGAGGAACTAATGTACCAAAGATAACCATGGTCAGAACTCAGAACTCAGAATTCAGAACTTCTCAATAAACTTGTTCAGAGATTCAATGGGGAATTATGATTTCCTCTGGTTAGCTGTCTTTTGGAACTATGATGTGTATAATTACTTCATCTTCTTTCATTTGAGAAAATTATTAGTCGTGGATTCTCATGTGATACTACATGAGTAGATCGGTCCTTTTTTTGTTGGTATATAATGAGCATAATTAGTTTTATCTTCATTAGACTGGACTCTTCTTTTGAAAGACTTGAGGTTCTTTTCCTTCTGTTGTCTCATAATTTCATTGTTTGCTTTATAATTTAGGGGTTGGTGGGTTAAAAAGTATAGTATAAGATTTCTGTGTAGATTGTTGTGTTCAACCATTTTTTCTTGCATTCTTTGGTCTCTCTGTATAACTAACATATCAACTGCCTTCATTTGCAAACTTCAAACAAGGTTGAAAATAAACTTGCTGATTTTAATTCAACGAACATGTTGATTTTCGGGATTTTCTCTGGTCAATTGTGCCCAATTTGCTGAGATCTCAATTACAGTTTTCTATCTTCAGAAGTTTGACAAGGTTCTCCTAAAATCAGATATTTGCACTGGGATTTCTCTTTTGGCAAATCCACAGAGTGAGCCTATGGTGCTATGCATAGCAAGGATGGCTAGTGTACTACGGCTCAATATGGTACTTTTTAAAATCCTAACAGTCGATCCAACCGTTCAATGTGATAACCATATGAATATGTACTTGCAAACTAAATTTTATATTTTTTCGAATTTTTTTACTATTTTTTTAGATAGGTAGAATTTTGATGGTCCAGAATTTTCAGAAAACACTGATTTTTCTACCTATCTAAAAAAATAGTAAAAAAATTCGAAAAAATATAAAATTTAGTTTGCAAGTACATATTCATATGATTATCACATTGAACGGTTGGATCGACCGTTAGGATTTTAAAAAGTACCATATGGAGCCGTAGTACATTAGCCATCCGTGCTATGCATAGCACCATAGGCTCACTCAATCCACACCTTGATTTTATTTCCTCTTGAAGGTTGAGATTCCTGACCCAGTGGCATGCAAAGGAGATTGAGAGGGTAAAAAAGGATTCATATCACCTAAGGTACCTCAAAAGGTGAGACGGAATCTGGTCCATTCGTTATATACTAGCACGAATCTTAAAGGGATCTCGTGCATTACAGGCTTGGGCCA
This sequence comes from Carex littledalei, assembly GCA_011114355.1. Classification (NCBI taxonomy): domain Eukaryota; kingdom Viridiplantae; phylum Streptophyta; class Magnoliopsida; order Poales; family Cyperaceae; genus Carex; species Carex littledalei. The sequence goes on from CM022097.1 coordinate 5,303,562, forward strand.
GATTCTAATTGGACAGTCCAGATTTAAACTCAAACGGTGAGGTATGCAGAGGATCCGGACTTGGTAAAAAAATGGCCGAACGAACTTAGAAACCTGTGACTGGTTAGTTTCCTTTTTATCAACACTTGGATTATTGTATCCTTCCAGTTTACGCAAGTGTTTTTAAATCAAAGCACATGAATTTGTTGTTATATTAGGTCAAACTGCAATTCTTCGTTTTTTTAGGTTAATTTTAAACCTAATGGCTTAACAGTAGCTCTCAATTTCAGCTTTTAGTTTGTACCATTGTAGCATCATGTTTTTTTTTTCCTTTTAAGTATAATAAACATCGATAAAGATACCTTTTTATATGTTTTTATAGAGAAAATTAAGTTCAAAAGTAGATTCCTTGCCAACATTCCTCCAGTAAAGGTAGACACAACAGAAAATTGGAAATAAATATACATGGTCAGCGCAACTACCAAATTGTTACAGTAATAGAGGGCCTAGCCCTATATAAAAATATCTTCTCTACAGAAACGTAATAAACCTAAATAGTGCCACAATATCTAGAAACAACCATTAGAAAACACAACTCATATACCCCTAGCTAGAAATTACATAATAAGAAAAAGAAGCCATAAGATGATATCCATAAATGTTCTTCTTAGGAATTACAGGTGAGCATCACTAGCTCCAATTCCATCAATGGCCATAGGATGCCCATTACCACCCCCTTCATCAAAATAAAACTATAAATTATAATCTTAAATATAATTCGTAAATGGCTTTTTTTTCTTATAGGTCCATCAAAAGTGTGCTAGTAGATCAAGCTAGCAGTGCGAATAAGAAGTTAGGCGGTCTCTTTTTGGAGGGAAACTATCTCCATGGAATGATAAAAAGAAAGAAAACAGAATAAAATAAAATACATCTGAGCGTTGTGAAAGGCAAAAGCTTTAAAAGCTCATTATAAATATTCTAATACTCTCCCCTACCACTATCCAAAGGGGAACAAATTGAAACAAACATAATTTACACAACTGCAACTAGACTTAGTACACTAAAGCTGGAAAGAGAGTTGATAATAATTGTGAGAAGAAATCAAGGCATCAGCTACTAAAAATCTAAAAAAATGAGTCAACAGCAACCACTTTAAAAATAATTAATATTTACCACTCTCACCGTCAGATGCTTCAGCCAGTCTTGCTATTGCGTCAATCAATGATTGCTCATGCTCCTGCAATTTCACCAAATACAAGTTTTAGCTAAATGATACAGTTGCAGAAACATACTTCTGTTTTTGTTGTTTCATACTTTCAGGTGCAAAATCTTAATGTAAATTGAGTACAAGATGATTCCATTCTGTTGTAAATTGAGTACAATGCAGCTTTACTTTCAGAATTAACAAGTGAATTCTAATCAAATGGTGTAATAAAGAATCTGCCATCCATAAAGCGTTAAAAATATTATTGTCAGAAAGTTTTTATTTTTATATTCTTTATTAATTTAATTACTTCTATGACGAGCAGTTGAGGGGGCTGCTTTGTTTGAGGGATAAACATATTTCTTTCATAGGATTCCCTTTGACAATGCTTATCTTGATTAAATTTTTTTAAATATAGGTTTAGAAGTTTTCGAACTAAATTAAAATCATTTGACAATGGTTTATCTTAACATCCTTGTCAACAATTTCTCAAATCAAGTCAATTTAAAAAAAAAACAAATTGTTGTCACAATTTATTTATAGATTGATTGTGGACCAATTTTCATGCAATTTAAAAAGGAGTAGGGTTAAAATGCACCATTGATGCTGTGCTCCAATCATGTTTCACATCCTTATCTCCATTTTAAGTTCCGAACACTCGATCCGAACCGCTCAACATGATCTTCATATTAAAATGTGCCTAGAGACCAAATTATATTTTTTGGAATGTTTTTAACTATTTTTTTAGATAAGTACAAAATCACTGTTTTCCGAATATTCTGTACCATTCAAAACAGTGATTTTGTACCTATCTGAAAAAATAAGTAAAAGAATTCCAAAAAATATAAACTTTGGTCTTCACACACATTTTAATACGAAGATCATGTTGAGTGGTTCGGATCAACTGTTCGGACTTTGAAAACGGAGAAAAAGATGTGGAGCATGATTGGCGCACAAAACCAATGGTGCATTACAACCCTACTCTTTAAAATGTCACAAATATGAACCGTTGTAAATTTCTTATCATCTGATGGACAATAAAACTTGCATTAAATTTCATCATTTTCATGTATAAGATGTGTATGAAGTATAGATTACATTTTACTAGACGAATTTCAAAATAAAAAGTTATTTTTACAATTGTCAAAGTAATCCATTGTCAATAAATCCCCACCTTTCCAAATATAGAGAGAAGTACATAGACATGTTGTGTTGCCTTGTGAATTAGTTGTGTATTAAAAATTTTATGCAATTTATGTTGTTTGACATTCCATAAAATGCCTTTAAATATATAATGTTGCAACTTAAGTCATCTGATAAACAACAAAAATTGCATCAAATTCTATCATTTTTCTTGTGCACAATTTAAATGCAGCATATATCAGATTCCAAAGGTCGAATTTCAAAATTGCAAGTTATTTTTGTCAATTTTCAAGATTGCATTGTCAATGGATCTAACCCTTGAATAAATCCAATTAAGATAACTTTTTTTTTTTTTGAAATCCTTGGTAAGAGTAACTACCATCCCCCAATTTTCTTTAACCCAACTAAACTGAAACTATATTTTGACGAAACTTGTTAATTATAAATAGTAGCCACATAAAAAGTATTACCTTCAGAACTTTCTTGGCCTTCTCTATCTCCGAAGGATCAGGGTGGTTTGCACTGAAAACTCTCTCAACCTGACAAAGACATCCAATGTTACATAAAAAACTGCAAAGGCAAATCAACTTCTTTTCCGCTATCTTTCTTTTTCTCTCCTTTGTAACCACCATTATTGCTATATTGTTTTATTGAAACTCAGTCATGCTTAAAAGCAGAGTACACCCCCAACCAAAAAAATAGGGAAACAACATAGGTAGTTTTGAAAGACACCAAATATTAAAAATTCCTACAATAAACATTACCTCCTTGATTAGGGTTTCAGTATGAAGGATTTCAATATCATCAGGATTTTTCCTGCCAATCCCATTTTGGGATGGGGGAATAACAGAATCCTTTTTGGGCATGTTTTTAAGGGAGCCCCTTCCTCTTCCTCCACCTGGCATTGCTCCACCACCACGGCCCATTGACTTCTTGACGCCACCATGCGCAGGCCCACCTCCACCACGTCCTGACCTTTGTTGGTTGATGCCCGGGTCCTCTCCCTCCCATCGAATATCCTCTGGCGATATCTACATTCCAAGTTGATATTAAATCAATGAAAATCTATATCTTTAAGAATACAAGTTTTTTTGGTTATAATTGCCCTAACCTCTTTAAGATTGACCCATTCCCATGTTTCGTTTGGAGTATTCATGTCATACACCAGCGCATGAAGTCCCTGTGTTGTTAAAATTTCAGGAAATGTTAGGTAAAGAATATACTTGGATAGGAAAAACATGCCAATTTCAGGTCTTGTTGGTTGATTTTGACTTTCAGGTCTAGTAGGGCAGCCCCAGGTCAGATCCAATAATGTAGGTTTTTGGTAAAGTTGGGTTCAGTATGAAGTCATGCTCCTTAGAAGTATCGAACTCGTGGTAAAGTTGGGTTCGATATCCATCACAAGCCCTCCACCATGCAACAATACGACTAAGATATCCTTCATCAAGAGATCTCAGAAAAAAAAGTTCAATGATACAAAACATTATAAAAATAATGATTCGACTGCTAAATCATGTATTATCCACACATCAAAAGACTGCTTCAATACAAACATGTGAGGCCAAGGAAGTGGGACTGAACACATGCCGCACTTTGGCATATAATGATAGTGTAGAGAGCTCTTGTAAATTTATATAAGGGACTACCTTTTCTCATTCAATAAGACCTTAAATCTTTCCTAGTACAGCACACATGTCAATGCAGCATATATTTCTTTTAATCTCGATCTTAAATCATTTTACTCCATAAATACCTTTTCTGGACTTGTTCAATAGCTTTAGAATCCTTGAATGATTTTTCTTTGGAGTTGTTAAACCTCGAGAAGACAAACTTACAAAAAAAGCAAAGTAAAAGGATAGACCTTCTCAGCATCGTAATCAGTTATGACAGCCTCATAGAAGCTATTGTCCTCTGGCCACCTGGTCCGAACTTTACGCCCTATTAGGGGGTTATACGGAGCAGCTGCTTCTGCATGATCGCTTGTGGCAAGTGCACCCGAGGCACTCCTGCTGCCTCCTGGTGGTCCCCTGGTGCTGGGCCCTGCCGAAGAGTAAGGCATCGTCTTTACTCCAGATGGCAGCTTCTGCCCCTATAAATGTGCAAAGTAGTGTTTTTGCATTAGCGAAAACAAAAAGATCACAACATTGTTTTTCTTGCAAGTAAAACGTTCATGACCATTGTTATACAATTGCTCACCTCTCGATAACTACCACAAATATAACCATGGATAACTATAATTTTCTTACTATTCAAGACATGATCTTTGTCAGTAACTTAAGAGAACTAGTGATTAGTCTTTTGGAAAGTGCAATGATGTCATATGTTCTTTCAGGAGAGTCTAATTAACTTTATTTTTGCTTGTCAACCAGTTGAATGAAATACTGGCAGTGTCATCAGACAGTTATGTCCATCTTCACTTGACGTGGTCAGTGGATCCAAAATTTATATTAGTTGTAAAACGTAATACAATAGTGTTACAAAATGAAATTCGACTCACATGCAAGTAAAATTCCACATTGTAACTGTTTCCTTCATTTTGTGGAGCAATACTACTACAATTATGGCATACATACAACAACAACAACCAAGCCTTTAGTCCCAAACAAGTTGGGGTAGGCTACAATCATGGCATACATAGGCCAGCATAATTATGTCAACGAATTCAATCATCACAGAGACCAACTACAACCATACTAGTTCATAACCAGACTTGACCAGGCTACAACAGTCCCTGCAACATACCGGTTTAGCCTTCTTTCCTTTGGAAAACGGGGGTGGAACCCCCTTTTTAGCGGCAGAAGAGGTTGAAGGTTGCATTGGTACTGCAACTGGAGGTGGAGGCTGTGGCGGCTGGGGATGCAATGCAGCAGCTGGGGGTGTGGCCATGGATGTAGGCACAGAAGATAGAGAGGCCATTGGCTGAGAACCTGTCTTCTGCCTCTTTCTCGAAGCTGACACAGTTGGGCTGGGCACTGGGTCCATACCAGGCTGCACCCCACCAACCAAACTTGTTTGCGCCCTACCTCCTTGCCTCCACTCCCTATTAACCGTCACACTATTTTAAGTTGGAAATAGCAGGATTTTGTATTGCAATAAACACAATAGACCAGTATGGTTCTCGTAAGTCTAACAATTTATATAGGTGCTACCAGCTCTCTACCAATTGAGTGGACATAGCATACCAAAATATCATTCCATTCATGCCATTTGATCTGGAAATCATCCCAGTTAGCATATCATTCCTCTTTATTGAAGCCTTCAAACCGGTTCGGTATTAGTCCAAGACCATAGTATCTCCAAAATGACGAGTACAACTTTAACCATAGCATGTTGCATTTGTCTTTGTTGCAATTATTAGTTTGCTCAGATGAATTATTTTACTACTTGGTCATATGCACTAACAAAAACGAATTCAGAATAAAGAATTTAAATAAAAGAACCTTATTCGTCTGATGATATCATCAGCATTGACACGGCCTAAGAGTTCACGGTGCTCCTTGTCAGAGACTCTTAACTCTTTCCTTAATTCAGTTATTAAACTTTCTTTTTCCTGAAAAAACAAACGACAAAAAAAAATAATTCTAGTGTGTTAATGTTGTATGATATTAATTGCATGAAGGTTATTTTGTTCAAGAGATTACCATTATTAGCTAGCAGCAGTAATTAAGGTATGTATGCATGCAATATTGAAGAAATCAGCAGCAGATGGAACAGATGGCATTTCCAATGTTTTCGGATAACATAATAAAATTTACAAAAGAATGAGCAAAAGGCTAATGAGATACCAACCCAAGTGATGGCATCAGCCTGGGCTTTAAAAGCCCTTAAAACAGAGCAGTAGGCCTCTTGCTCAAGCATGTGAATCTGAGACTCCATGTCACTGTGGGCCCCACCACCACGTGAATATGACCCTGGCCCACCACCACCTACTACGGCTGTTGACCGACCATTCCCACTGACACGTGGGCCCCCCCTTGCATTTCGGTTCTGATATGATGGGGGCAAGTCATCGTCAGTCCCTGCATCCCATTTTAGTACCAATTAGAATTACACGGGCATGCAAAGATATAGCTTCCAATATCTGGCTCTTCCTTTTTTGATATTTCTATGTTAGTTGCTGAACTGATGGTTAAGGACTACAAGCTGAGGATTAACTGGAGTTTAGCTTAAGTTAAATGCAGAAAAATTGCAAAGTTGAGGAAAGGGATATAGGGAAAGTTATCAGGGCATGATTGATATTAACTATTGTTAAGTTTAGCGGTGGCTATTTTCATGCTGATTGGTATAAACTATATTGTGGCTGAAACAACAATTCATGCTGGATTTATTTATAGAATAAATGAAAAGAAATTATATGGTGTGATCAATCATTCTCCTTAAAAATGAAAATAAATTGAACCAATTTACTAATACAGTATTAAAACTACAATTGCTCTCATGTAGAGGCCATCTACAGCTGCAAATTTATAGATACTGCAAAACCCTAACTTTAAACAAAAGAAATAGATGACTTCATTCTACTTTACTCTACCAAAACTAACACAATAACCCCCTAAACATATTGCTGGTTTTACACAGAACAAAAAAAAACAAAGTGAAATTATTTTCGCCTAATTAATTTCATTGACCTGGTAACCCTAACTTTCGAGTCTCTCTACATACCAATCGAAAAGACAGCTAAACTATCAAATCATGAACCAAAATCGCTAAAACAAAGCTCATAACCTCAAATAGCTGCTTAAATTACTAAAACAGATCCAGAATCAATCAAATAAAAAAAAAAATTAGAACAAAAAAGAACAAAAACTCACCGCTGCTATCTGAGGGATCGTACTCCATGCACCAAAAACTCCCTCAGGAGTCCGCCTCTGTCACAAAATCTTCACCGAATTTTAAAAAATACCCACTTCGCCAAGCAAGACAAGTGCGATTCCTCCCAAATTGGGAACTGCTCGCCTAAAAAGGACGAAAGATCCACCTCAAGGTAGTCGATATACTCGCACAATTGGCCAGAATTAACAAGAAAATTATTGAGAAGATGAAATTTAAAGAAAACTTGTCGAATTCGAATATAGAAGGAAGCGAGAGTGAGAGAGATCGGGGGAGGATTTGTGCGACAGGTAGGGAAAAATAAGAAAGGGAAAAGAAAAGAGATAAAAGTCGGACTTGAAACATGTTTTATAGCTGAAATTTTGTGGCTGTTAGGGGTCTGGTTTCAGGTCCGCCGGCCTTCGTGAACCGTAAGGATTCTGCATGTTCACTATTATGAGCTAGTTTATTGTGGGCGTAGTGTTGCTACACCGAAGTACTGTTATTTATTATTTTATTAAATGAATCAATCAATGATCGGGAGTCCATGTCCATCTCAGTTCGCAATTGTCGGGCAATTGGATGAGTAGTCCAATAATTCGAGAATGTTTGTAAAGATATTTGTACGTGTTTTTGTTTTCATTGATTTCATGTATAATGAGAAAAAAAAACGTGCTAATATACAAAGAAAAGCTTGTATTTTTTTCTTTATTTTTTTCGAAAAAGACAGCTAGAATGCTGTCCGTTTCATTTACATGAAACAAAACACTGAGTACATCCCTAAAGTAATATTAGCTAAAAGCCGAAAATACCCATCTGAAAATCAAACCCATAGATGTTAAGACTTAGCAACACGCTCATTGCCTCGTGAACAAGCAGCTCCCAAGCAAGACTTATTTTGTATTGGGGATAAGCCTCTGCTGCAGCATTCTGCTTTTCCGATTTTAACCATTCAAAATTTTTCATTCACGTATCTCGATAAAAGAACTTTTTCATGCACAGATCTCAACGATTTTGAATGGTTGAGATAGAAAAAGCAGGACCCTGCTTTTCTCTCAGAAAAGCAGCAGAGTCCGTTCCTTTGTATTGGAAATCCATAGACCATTCCTCAGTTCTGGTATATACGCAATCTTCTCAAACAAATTAAATATCTCAAAGGACCAGGTCAGGCCGGAGGTACATGAAAAGATTGGAGAGGTCAAACAAATTAAGAATCTCAAGGACTAATGGCGGAGGTACATTTAAAAAATGAGAATCAATTAACTTCAGTTATTTTTAAATTTTATATAATTATACACAATTTTCTATATAGTTTAGAATAAAATGCTGTGGATACACTAAATTGACTTCTCAATTCAACCAAATCACCATGAGTGAGACTCCGACCATAACATAATTGACAGATCCAAGATGTACTCCTGCAAGTGAAAGGAGTTCTAATATATATTGATTGTGTTCGAAAAGTTCTAAATCGATTGACCAGTCCAATCCCAATATCTTGATTTCGAGTGGCAATGCATCGTAGACCGATATAGATATCATCTGCTAATACACGACCGATTAGTGTTTGGACAAAAACGGTTTCTGTCATCCCATTTTGAGGACTCACAGAAATACCTCGGATAGTACCACAGTCTCTTCTACGTACAACAATGTGTTGAACTACTTCAACAAGTCTACGAGTAAGATATCCAGCATCTGCTGTTCGTATAGCAGTATCTACAACTCCTTTGCGAGCTCCATAACAAGAAATTATATATTCAGTCAAAGAGAGTCCTTCGTGTAAATTGCTTTGAATGGGTAAATCTATCATTTGTCCTTGGGGATCTGACATTAATCCTCTCATACCTACTAATTGGTGTATCTGAGATGCATTTCCTCTAGCTCCTGAAAAAGACATTAAATAGATTGGATCATTCACAGCATTAAATTTTTATATAATTGATTCTCATTTACGTTTGATCTCCATAACTTGAAAATCTGACTTCGCCCACGTCAAAGGACCGTGTTTCAGCTGTTTTCACGCCCATAACATCAACACCTCTCGAAAGCTTGAATCCCGCTAACTTAAATTACATTATACATGCAATACAGCAAGCAAAACACATCGCATTCACTTTGCTAGTACGGTGACTTTTATACTTTCAGTCACATTCTCTTAAGATATAGCTCATTAAATTGCCACTAACATAACAAATTTACATAAGCTAGAAGCACTTGATTGCATCATTATGCTTATACTGGTACCAAGCCCAAATTATTATCTCCACTCAGCATGTCAGACTGTGCCAACATCTGAAATAGGGTTGAGTTGCGATTCCTTTGTATTTTCTGTCCAAAATTGTGCCGGGGAGATAAATAAGTAGAACAATATTTCTCATAATTTTATAAGAGTGATTATTAAAACAAACATCATCGCTTTCTTTACACAAGCTCCAATAGGTTGTATTTCAGAGACAACTAAGAGAAATGCATGTTTATCTTGTTACGGTAAGGTTGGTAAGGTCAGTGCGCAAACTGGATTATACTCAATTTTTTTTCATCTAAACATAATTAAGTCTCTGTCTAAGTGACAATCTCTCATCCAATATCAGATATTCTTGCTTATTTGCATTGAATGAAGAGATGATCCATTATTTTCTCTTAAGAGGGTAATACCAGTGTTTTAACTTCTAAATAGCTAGTTCTAGCTTTTTCGGAACATAAAAGCTAAGCTATGAGATAAAAGTGCGCTAATTCAGCTATGACCACTATAGCTGTAATATCTAACCACTATTACCGCTATGCGCTATTGCTACTGCTATGCTACATGAGTTTTTTTTTGCGATTGAAATGGGCTTTTGTTCTTATTTCTGATGCTACATGGTCTGCTATGATAAGTATGCTAAACCGAACTATGTGCTTTTGTTCCTATTTGTGATTTAGTCTCTCATTCTATATCGGAAAATATTCAAATATCAATTCTTCCTTTTGCTTGCTCTTCGTCTAGTATTCACTTGTAAAATTATTGTCGTCCGTTTCAATTGAAAGCTGATTTTGATTATTATAATATATAAAATATTCAAATAAATATACTTACTTCATTTCACTTGTAAAATTAATTTCTCTTCGTCTATTATTTATCTGTAATACTATGAAGTATGAACTATTAAATAATGTTATCTTGTATATTCTTTTTTTTTTCTTCTTATTTGCATTTGCATGATTGAATAAAGTATAGATTTATATTAGTTGTCATTTGATTGTTACCCAATTCTTCAATATTGATCATGTTGATAATTAGTAGAAATATAGAATATAAATTTTGAAAAGAAAAAAAACGCTATGTACAATAGCTTCCGCTATAGCTACGCTATTCGCAATAGTTTTTTTTTTTTTGTCTCCCCGCTATGCCGCTATAATCGCTATGTAGAACCTTGGGTAATACTGAAATGTAAATTCCCTATCCATTCCTTTTTAGTAAGGGTATGTTTTATCAGTATCCAATTTATTTCCTATTGGAGTAACCAAATAAAAAAAATATGTACTTTATGTGGTATATATATGATCAAACCACCCAAGTTGAGCATTATTTGTTATCACCTTTAAAATCAAGTCAAGTGTATAGAGATTTTATAGTGGAAAAACTCGCTGAGTCCCTTCTCCATCGCAGCTGGTTACTGTCAGAGAGGGTTGCCTGCCTCATATGTATACAGTATACACAGATAGATGACTCCATTCCTCTTGTAAAAGTCCAATCAGTACCCTACTATTCTATACTGTATCTGTAATGGGTAACCCACTAGACAGTATTGCCTTCTTGACTGGTATTTCTTTATTTAAACAAAGGGGATACAGTTGAGGATAAGCTGAGGATAGTACACATTTCATTAACCATCTCTCATTCCAAAACTGAGTACTGACACCATCACCTATCTTGTAGGAATACCAGTATCCTCTATTTTACTGATTTTCTTCACATTTCTCCAGAATGAAGATAACAAATGTTTAGTAGATCAAAATATTCATCTGCTCGTTTTAATTAAATGAACTAGATGCAAAAAAAAAAAATCTTACTTTTATCTGATAAAAGCAACAGACACGGATCCAGTTTACAATCGTCGAAGTATTTAAGAGGATACGGTTTGATTTGTCTTTTTGTAAGTAGCTATGATAAATTTTTGCAAGTGACAAGTGGCAAGATACAAAGTCTTTTTCTCTTCTTTCTTTTTTTGTTTCTTTTTTTTTTAATGTAGGAGACGCAACATCTGTTTACGCTAAAGATATAATTAACCCCAAGTGCATAAAAATTCAACACCTTTACTGTATTTTCTGCTATGGATCCTATTATATTTCATGAATTAAATTTAGTTATATGTCTTATTTTGGTGGGATCTATACCCAAACAAATGTAGATATTAATTTAGAAATTTCTGATTTTTTTTTTTCAAACAAAAAAAAAAAACTCGTTCTCCATGCTTTTGTTTGCACTAAATTTGATCTTGAAGTAAAATAAAAAAAATTCAAATTGATTATTGACCTATCGGAAAAAAGAAAATGTGTAGTTCCTAAATTTTTATTTGTACCAAATGAATTTTAGACAAAAAATTATTTATATTCTTTCTCCAAAGTCAATTTGGTGTTTTACAAAAGTATGACAGCAAAAATAATGCAATCAAAAGTTTGGTGTTTTTCAAAGGTATATATGCTACTAGAACTGACATTACTAAGAAAACAAACGAGATACTATGATGTTGTTGATCTAACATGAAAAATTATAGGAAATAGCGAATAAAGCACAAATATCAGTAATAAAGATGTGCCCGTCGAATCTTCTGAGAGAATAGTCTATCATTCCTCTCTCGTCATAGCGCCCAAGCACCAGCTGTCCATGCCGCGTCCCACCTGCTCATAACCGATCATTTATTTAATAATTGCTCAGTTGCATTTGAAATTTGGAATTTGATAGCTTTTATTTAATTGATTTAGTTTTAAACTTTTAACTGTACATCTATACAAGATTTGTAGATTATAGATACCCAAATCCCTTTGAAAGATAAATACTCATCTGGCCTTTGAGATCATTAGGTGCTAAGATTATTGCTTTAGCTATATTTTAATGTAAATCCAAAAAATGATGATTTTTATTTTGAACTTACACTTATACTTTCTTGTGATGTAAAGGATCTACCAGCACAACCAACCAACAGGTACAACATGGATGGAGCTGGTACCAAGAGAATAAGAGATGGGTCTAGATCCGTTTTGGAAGAGGATGATTCAAGCATGAATCAGTAGTGAATACAACAATAGTTCTAATGGGATATGATTTTGAAGTTATACTTTAGTACAGCTTTGTTATCAGTAGTTACTTAGGATAGCTTTTTAGTTTGATTGTTTTTTATTTTTGCTTCTCTTTTGTAATTTATACAAGAGGTTTGGTACCTAAAAAAAAAATTACATTATAAGATGATTTCAATGGAAATTGGTGGGTTCACCTTCACTTTTGTCACCAAAAAAAAAAAAATCAAAATGTTCATTTTATTTTCATGAGATAGAATTAAATGTCATAATTTTTTTGCGGTGCATAAAAAAAAGGTGATATAGACTAATTTTATATGTTCAACTTTGTAATTTTAATTTAATATGTATATTCCGTGCAAGTGAGAAACATAATAGATGTATAAGAAATAAAGAGATTTGAACCTTTAACTTTTGACGGAGTATTTACTTGTTTTGATCTTAGATATGTTGTCGACGGTACTGTAATTTTACGGTTCCACTATAATTTATATTTTTCATGGGCAAAATTAAAAATGTTAATGCAATTGTTTTGATCAAGAAAGCTCAGATGTTCTATAACAATATTCTGTCTCTATAAATAAATATTGTCAAGAATAAGCTGACAGAAATAATTATTTATGAAGATATCACTATGAACGACGAGAATATCCACGAGAATACCAATACTTTTAAGCACTTTTATCCCATGGATACTCACAGATTTTTATAGTATATATAATAAATTAAAGTGATTCTAATATCTTGATATATTTTTTTGAAAGAATTAATATCTTGATATATGCTAACCAGTTTTTAATTTCAATCAGTAATTCAGCACCTATTTACCATATATAAGTTTGACCTAGGAATCTAAGATTGACTACGTACGTATACATATAAAATATGTGCTTATATTTAGAAATTAAAAAAAAAGATGCAAAATATGAGAGAGAGGATGAGAAGAACAACCACACTGCCAAGTTGACAGCAATTAAAGATGCATGAGTGTACTCTTATGTGACATGGATTTTTTAAGTGAACTCTCCATGACATGAATCATGATTTAATGATGATGCCAAAAGGCGAGTCTTGAAAATGACCATTAAAGGTGACAATCAAACTAAAGCGAAAAAGCTCACGCGAAAGCTCATGCAATTAATTTGGAGATAGGATTAGAGCCCACTGATATGCGACCAAACTTCAACTTTTTTACGAGTAGGTCCTTCAGCAGAAGGGAAATTACAAAATCACCCTTTGGAAAGCTATCCAACATTTAAATCAGTTTTATGCGAATTCTATAAATTATAAATTTAAACTTGATCAAATATCTTAAAAAAATAATTCGAATTCGATTGACCCATGCACCCAAGTTGACCCGGTGCAACCCGAAGCCAAATTGATCCAATCCCGAGTAAGTCACCATAAAAATTGAACCGAATTCGAGAAAACTTGAGCTTGACATGATCCAATCTGACTTAGATCAAATCCGAATCTTAATTCAAACCCGATTGATTGCCATTCGTATGAATCATGAGGGATGCTCATGACATGATATGTAAATTTATCATAATTAATTAAGTTGTCAGCTTTACGCCAAATTAATTATGACAATTCGGGCCGTTCGGCAAGAGTGAAATAGAGGAATAGAGTGAAAAATAGGTTCGATTTCTGCAGAACAAGAGAAGAAGTGAGTGGAATTGGAGAATTGAGAATAGTAAAATTGGGTTTAAATTTTTGCAGTCATACTCCTATTTTTTACATTTGAGTCCCTCTTCTATTCCTCCATGAGCCAATTCCTTATTCTATAAGAAATGTGGAATAAAAGAATTAGTATTTTTCAAGAGATGAATTTGACTTATTTACCTATATTCTTTCATTCTTTTACTATTTCACTCTTTCATCGTTAACCGAACACAACCGGAATAGTGAGAAATTAAAACCTATTTCAAATTCCACTTGTTCTTACTTTTTCTCTGTTTCAATGCCGAACGGGCCAAGTGAAAATATCAATTATCGCTAACCCAACAAACTCAAGTGCAAAAGCGTTGGGTTTTTTTTTTTGGTAACTTCTTTTTTACATAAATATCCCATAAATTTCCATATATTTTGCTTTCCTTCTAAAGGCCATCAGGAAAAATATAGAATAATTAAGACAAGTAGAAGTACCTCTGGAGTGTAAATGTCAACGAGAACTAAGAGACCCAACATTAGTTCTGGCATTGAAATCTACAAATTTAGACACTTACCAAAACAATCTACAAATTTATTGTTGTCTAAGCAAGTAAGCATACACCTTCTACAGAAAATTTTGCATCTCGAACAAGCAAAGAAAAAGAGTCTATTATACATTTTTGCATCTCGAACAGACTGACATTAGTTAACTACCAAAGTAAAATTAAAGAAAAAAATAAAATTCATCCAATCCCCAACCCCCCCACCAACAGAAAACAAAAAAGAACAAGAAAAAAAAAGGAAAGGAAAGGAAAAACTAAAACACTAAAAAGTATATGAATTCAACCTCATAAGCTTCTAGCCATCATCTCTTGATATCTCCTGCATGAATCTTGTTTCTCAAGTTTAAATTTCTCATAGCACCTGGCAATGAAGCTCTCAGCACGCCTGTTTATGTCACTTCCATCATTGCATCCATCGTCACCGTCGTCATTTTCGTTGTCGTTTGTAGTTTCATTTGAACTCCTATCTTCAAGCCATTCGAGGTATCCAGAGAGCGGCACAATCTCTTCACTGGGAATAATTGAATTCCAATCTGCATCATAGTATGCTTGATCAACAGCCGGTAAAATGTGCAATGAAGAATAATTCATGCGCACGGTGATGGAATTGACGGCCTTCATTTCCTTCATTTTCATGTTATTTGCTCCTCTTAGCTTAATGATATACTTAGTGATGCCTCTAGTCTTTTTGTAGAGGACGGCATTGATCGTTGATTTGAGATTTTGGAACGCTTGAATGCCGCGATTTGCATGTCGAAAGATGTAGGCACGGATAAATTTGATTTTGAGGAACAAGGGTGATGGAGGTGGAAATGGGGATGTCAATCTGAAATTATAATAGGAATTGAGAGCTGAGTTTCGGTAGTGTTGGTAATCCATCTGAGGAAGGAGAGGTTAAGGGCCTCATTGGGGTAAGATTATGTTCATATACGTGTATTTATCCGGCCTCCATTAATTCATTACCACCAGAGTTGTCACAAAATTACAAAAATGTCCTCCATAGACTATACCTGGAGGCTGGAGTTGTTTAATTGCTAGTCGAACTTAAGGTCACAAACAAATAAACAATTCATTAATTTCATATTATTTTCAGTATAAACAATTCATTAAGATTTTATATTTCAATTAGCAAGAGTACCTGATCAAAATGGCAATATCATTTGGCACCAATGAATTTAATACGCCCGTGTTTCTGTCGCTTAAAACCTTACAAGATATTTAGACGTGCATGCATATCTCGTGAGTTTCTGACATACAATTAATTGCTAAATTTGTGTTTGGCAGTCGGAACTAAAATTTCGATTATTCTTTTCATCCGAAAGTGGCCATGAGTTCACAAGATAGTTGTGAACTTAGTCGATGCTAGCCTGAACTTCTTAATTACTTCTATCTCTTTGTTTTTAAGAAGGTCTAATTAAGTGTTAACCTCAATCTTCACTAGGAACGTAGTTGGGATTTTTATTAGGGATATACTAATATTTTTACTGGTACGACTAAAGGATTGCGAATTGTCGTGAATTAACAAATTCAGACTGTGGCAGATATAGGAAAAAAAATATCTAAAAATAAGCAATAGTCCAATTAATTATACATAGACCTATATCCGGTTTTCAAATTCATAGACAATTACCTACTCTGATTTAATGTGGCTCTACAATCTTTACACAATAATAGAACTACAGATTATACTTTTATGGATTAAACTGCCTTGTTAAAGTTATTAGACAAAGTATAACTAGTTTCATAATTAAAGAGAAATACAGGTTATTATGTAAAAGTAGTTTGGAAATTATGTATTTTCTCTCTTTTAGTTGCCTATTCCTAATTCAATGTGATTATGTCACGGATCTTCGCATAATAATGAAACTACACAGAGTATGGCTAATTTGCTGCTGGCAGCATTTCGGCCAAGTGCTGCCAGCAGCAAATCTGCCATTCTGATGTTCAAATAACTGATCCGAACCATTCAACATGTTATAAATATTGAAATGTGCTTGGAGACCAAATTTTACATATTTTGGAATTTTTTTACTATTTATTAAGCCACTTTGAAAATTTCAGATCATATGGTCCAGACTGTTTTTACTGTTCACCCGGATCTGGAAGTTTCAAAGTGGCTTAATAAATAGTAAAAAAAATTCAAAAAAAATGTAAAATTTGGTCTCCAAGCACATTTCAATATTTAGAACATGTTGAACGGTTCGGATCGGTTATTTGAACTTCAGAATGGCAGATTTGCTGCTGGCAGCACTTGGCCGAAATGCTGCCAGCAGCAAATTAGCCATACTCAACTACACATTATACTTTTATGATATATTAAACCGCCTTGTTAAAGTTATTAGATAAAAATTTAACTATTTTCATATTTAAATAGAAATACAAGTTATTATGTAAAAGCAGTTTGAAAATAATGTATTTTCTCACTTCTAATTGTCTACTCCTGATTCAATGTGATTATGCCACTTATCTTCGCACAATAATACAAATACATTATAATTTTATGGTAGATTAAACCGCCTTGTTAAAGTTATTAGACAAAGTATAATGAGTTTCATATTTAAAGAGAAATACAAGTTAAAATGTAAAAGCAGTTTGGAAATAATGTCTTCTCTCTCTTTGTTGCCATTTTAGTAAAATGTCTAATAAAACTTTATTTAAAGAATCTTGGTCATGCACTCATGTATTAGATTTATTTCATGCAAAACCATACCACAATTCATAAATCCTAAATTTGCCATGATCCTCTAGTGAACCCTAATCTGAAATTTTAAGTTACCATGGTCTATAGTCATGATCTTCCAGAGAGACACAATCACCGTTGATCACCGAAAGCCTTTAAATTTTCAAGTAATCCCTCTCAAGTCCGATGGAGAGAGCGAGAGAGGCGGCAGCGGCAACGCTCTGTTCTGCACAAGGAGAAATACCCGATTCTAGTTCTTTACTGAAAATCCTCTTCTCTTCCACTCAATATCAATCTCTATTTTAATATTTTGTAGAGATAGAAAAATTAGAGAGAGAGAGAGCCGTAACTTCTGTTGTTTTTAGGAAGAGACAGAACCCAAAAAAATGAATAGGCGCCTTCCATTAATTAATTAATTAATCTTGTTTCTCTTATTGAATCTGTAGCCTATTATTTTATTGGATCCTTAGCGGGTCGGTATTTTCTTATTTACAGAACATTGCCGTATTTAATCGTGTTCTCCAGGGACCAATAGCATAATTGTATTATTACCAAACTTTATATAATTTAGACCATCACTAAATCATAAAGTTATTAATACGCATTCTACACATTAAAGGCCCCACTTCTCATGACACATATTGAACCCGATAAATAATACTTAATTTGATCACTTCATAACGGGTCTAATTAGATATTTGACAGTCTATTATTCAATATATATTTATATCACATATAAGCCCATATATGTTGTAATTAATTAAAATTAATTCCAACATCATGCTCTTGCAGTTGCAGTCTTTTGTTTAATTACATTATGTGAAGACAAGGTTTACAGGGTTGGTTTGGAAAAGGGACAAAAGTTGGTGTGGTCACTCAGAAATTAGCTGAATATATAGTATAGGTATCTCGAGGCAAATTAAAGCAGCAATTTCAAACCTAACTTTAGCTCGGACCCAAGGGCACTACAACCAATCAAAGAAAAAGGTCTCAGATCTCAGATATGCTATCCTTAATTAAACTATATATTTGTATATGTAACATTCAACTATAGTCAGGGGCGGAGCTACAGTCAACCAGGGCTAGGCAACTGCCCCTGGATTTTGAAATATAATTTTAATCTATTTATAATGGGGTATTGTCTATCATGTCTGAGCTTGTTGCCTACTCCTGTCTTGGTTGATTGCCTACCCCTGTCGCAGTCAGTCGCAGTCTAATTCGTGAGTTTTGTACGATTTGGAGCGTTTCATTTGTGTTGGCTACTTGTCGGATTTTTTTTAAAAACAGTAATTAAAATAATAAAAGTTAAAGAAACGACATGATTGTAGGATTTGTTATAAAAATAGCAAAAACCGAATAGCCTATTCGGTTAAGTTTTTTTTTGCTTCATCGAATAGACTATTCGGTTAAGCAGTCGGTTTTAACAGGGGTTGTGGGAACATGGCCACAGAAGATCCGTATTAGAGCTTAACCGAATAGGCTATTCGGTTAAGCAGTCGGTTTTAACAGGGGTTGTGGGAACATGGCCACAGAAGATCCGTATTAGAGCTTAACCGAATAGGCTATTCGGTTTGGTGTTTTTTTGGGCTTAACCGAAATGCCTATAGGTTTTTTTTTTTTTTTTTAGAGACTAAGATTATTTGACTGAAAATAAAGAAATCTAATACTGAAAATTTGAATGTTTTATTTAAATTATTTGACTTCTTTTGATATATAATTAGCATATTTATACTAATTAAGTTAAATTATGTTGAATTACACTATATTAAGTTAAATTACACTAAATTACATTACATTACGCTAAATTACATATGAATAGGGACGATATCTTCACTGAAAAGGCGAAAAACGACAGCGAAACTTCAAACGGTTATAAAACGGCGCTTGAGTGTCCGATTTCAGCAAATGACCAATTTTCGGAAAGCTTGCGAAAATGCGCATGCGTCTGTTCGCAGCAAAGTGCAACGCAAGCTTCGGTACGCTTGAGGGCGTACCTTTTAAAACCACGTTAACACTCCACGAGTAAGGGATGCAAGTGCACAACCCCTATCGTGTAGTATAATCGGGTATCGATCCTCAGAGACGGCTAATCACTCGGTTAAGTTCTATCTAAACTTGATTGAAAACTAGAAGTTGAAAGGGTTTTGTTTGGTATTTAATTTCCTAAGGTATCAAATCAAACTGTTCAGACAATTGAAGAAGATATAACAAAATGTTTAGAACAAATGTAAATTGTGTTTTGATTATGGATAAAAGGTGTTTCCAGGGTTTCAGACTTCATCTGTGATCTGCCTCTAGTGGTACGGCCCGTACTAAGTAGGTACGGCTAGGCCGTACCTCACTTGGTAAGGCTAGGCCGTACCACCCTGGTAAGACCCGTACCGGCTTTCCAGAACAGAACCTACCAGTTCGAGTAAATGCATTTCCTTGCTGGTACCTTGTGCTAAACTCTTTAGAAAGGTTCAATAGACCATACCTAAGGTTCCTAACCCTCAACCATCGTTTGTTGGATCAAGATCTAGGTTGGAATGCAATTGAGAGCCTTTTAGGGTTTCTACACCTCAACCATCGTATGTTGGTACAGATCTACCCTAGCTGATTGATTAGATGTCTAAGGCACCCTCTAATCTGTCGATTAGAGGAGAATTCAACCTTTCGGCTTCAATTCGAACTATTCTACCCTATGTACTTGAATTGGATGAGAGATTGAGATGATCACATGACCTTGATAGGTTCGATCTAAACCTAAAGGGACATCATACAACAATCACAGCAAGCAAAGCAAGATATAACAATGAAAATCACAATCAATCAAACTAAAGAGTTCATACAAAGTAAAAGTCAAAGAAAGTCAAAACAAATCAAGATTCGATCTCTAACCCTAGAAACTAAAATGATCTACTCACAGCACATAGCAATGTCTAAAAATACAATAAGAGGAAGAGAGATAGCCATGGATTGAAGGGAGATGGAGGAGGAAGCTAGATCCGTCGAGTTTCGCCTCTTCCTCTTCTTTCCTTCTTGCTTTCAGCTCCTTAGCCTTCTTTCTCTCTCCTACTGAGCTCTCAGATCTATCTGGAATGAATTGGATACGAAATCTGGAGAGTTCCCCGCCTTAAATAGCCTCTGCCCAAATTTGAATCTGTCAGGACGCCTTTATGTACGGCCCGTACCAATTTGGTACGGCCTGGCCGTACCTGGCGTGAAGAGCTGAAAACGGCTAAGTATGGTCCGACCCGTACCAAGCCTGGTAAGGGTCGTACCTCATCATGTGAATCGCCATTTCTTC
Source organism: Carex littledalei (assembly GCA_011114355.1). Taxonomy (NCBI): domain Eukaryota; kingdom Viridiplantae; phylum Streptophyta; class Magnoliopsida; order Poales; family Cyperaceae; genus Carex; species Carex littledalei. The sequence goes on from CM022097.1 coordinate 5,324,162, forward strand.
GTGTGTTTTGCTCCAAACCTGCAGAAAACAAACAAACACTCAGCAGTACCAAATTCTAAAGATATAACAATGGAATGCACATAATTCTGGTGAATTATGGCACGAATCTGGTACTAAAATAGGCCTAAAATAGACTAAATATGCGAGGTATCAAATTCCCCCAAGCTGAACCTTTGCTTGTCCTCAAGCAAAAAGTTTCAAACTCGGGTAAAAGTGCTGGTCAACTAAATCTAAATGCAGATACAAGTCTAAATGTGAAAACCTACGTGAATTTGCTATAGTCAAGAATTTCTAGAAACGATTCGGTTGTAATTCAAATATCCCTTTATAAACCTTGGTTCACTCCACCAATTGGTCAATTGAACTTCTTATTTTGAGATGCTTCTAACAATGGAAAGACTAATTACCTAGGTTTGATCGAAACAATTTCATTCTTTTTCCGAATCAGTGCTTTTATTCAAGGTGATTTTTCTTTTCATTTGCCCTCCCCCAAGCTTGAATCAAGCTTAAGGGTAAGAAAGTTGCGAACGAAGTGTGTTGGTATGAGCAAAATTTTCTTTCTTTATTTCTAATTGGGAGACGAGCTCAAAGGCGCCCATTCGAGGCTTATTGCCAGTACTCTTATGTTCTCCATCTTTTTTTTTTTTTTTTTTTTTTTTTTTTTCATTTCTCTTTTCTTTTTTTTTTTTTTTCTTTTTATTCTTTTTGGTTTGCTCATACCATGAATACACACATCTATTGGTATTCATTCATACCAATGGATATTCCAAACTTTCTTAATTTGAAAATCCCAATTCCTAAAGGCATAGTTCAGTTTTTTCGAATAATCTCGTTCGATTCAATTCTAAGTTTGTTTCATCTTTTCCATTATTAAAAACATCTCAACCTAAGTAGTTCAATAACCAATCATGGGTTAGTTCCAATTCACTCAGGTATATCCTAATCACAACTAAATCGTTTCAAAGTTATTCTCAATTCTAGCAATTCACGCAAATCTTCACCTAACAATGCACGAAAATATGAAAAAATGCCAGAAAAATAACGATAAAGTAAATATGACCTAAATGCAAATGCAATCCCCCCAAGCTTAGCCTGAGCATTGTCCTCAATGCTTCAAGACTATAAGATAAAAGAGATAAAAGAAGCTCGGGGAAAAGAGAGCGAACCTGATCAGTCCTCAGGGTGGTCGTACCAGAGCCAGTCGCTAAACCGCTGCTCTATCCCAGTCACCCGCCGCGTGAGATCCTGAATGGCGGCGCCCTGCGCACGGAGTGTGGCGCCCTGCTCACGAATGGCAGCACCCTGCTCATAGAGTGCATCACCCTGCTCCTGACGCATGCCATACATCAGATGGTAGACATCCTGGATGGTGGGCTCATCGACAGGAGGGGGATACTCGGGTCTACTGTAGGAGGTCGAGGGTCCGGCTGCGTAGGCAGAGGTGGATGGGCCAGCAGCGTAGGCGGAGGTGGATGGGCCAGTCTGGTACGTGGAAGGGCCAGCTCCATAGAATGAGGTACCTGCACCAAAGGGTGAAGGATGTACCTGCTCGAAGAAGGGGGGAGCCTGGCCGGGGAAAGGTGGCACATGAGGAGAGAGAGGATGCAGCGGCACAAACGGAGCCTGGACTGGAGAGGTGGGGGCATCGAGCATGTCCTCATCGCCATGCGGTGGTGGTGGAGGAGGTGGAGGTGGGGGTGGGACCTCAGGCTGCACGCGGGGCGGACGGCGGAAAAACCAAGTGCTCCGGTCAGTGAAGGAGAGAGTGACCGGGAATGGCATGATGTATCGGGTATGCTGGTCAGGCATGCGCCAAGCCCAAGCACCTCGCCCATCGCGTCCTGCTGCTGACTCGATGAACTTATAGGTGGTGAACTGAGAGAGAGAGAGAGACCGGGAGCTACGGCACTCCTCGTCGCCGATGATCTGGAGGTGTAAGCGCTCGGCGATCAGAGTGACATAGGCCGAGATGTAGAGAGTGCCACCCGGCTTGGGCTGCCTCTGGATGTCGATCCAGTGGCGGATCATGGCGAGCATCAGATCGGGCCGCTCGAGAGTGCTGTCGGGGCGCAGCATATGATCCACCAGCTGCAGATCCTCAACATTAGCACGGGCGAATGTCTCGCCACGTGCAAAAACTGTGCAACCGAGGATACGCAGCAGGACCCGGATGACAGGATGTGGGACGTTGAGCTGCTTGTACGCTTTGTTGAAAGCTGACCCGGCTGGTGCGCCAGAGATCAGCTCCCAGAAGGTGTCGCGCGTCAACTCCCCAGAGAAAGAGAGGGAATCAGTAGTCGGGTTCGGCTCAAAGCCAAACCACTCCCTCAAGTCATGTAGCCAGACGCGGCGGGTCTCACTCAGCATGCGGAACCTGATGAACGGGTGGTGGTTCCGCGAAAACTTGAGCTCCAGAGAGGAAAGAAACTCCAAGGTGAGCTTCTTGTAACCCCTCTGGGCGATCTCCCAGAAAGCTGGAGTGATCCCGACCCGGGTGGTGATGCGGCGGAACTCGTCCTCTAGGCCCATCGCCTGAAGAGCAGAGAAATCGACAATCCTCGTGTTGTTGACCGTCTTCGTCAGAAGGATTTCAAAATTCTTGAGCTGCTGTCGGGTCGAAATGAGGAAGTACTCCGCGGTGTGTGCGTCGGCACGCTGGGTGGCATCAGAGGTGGCCGAATCGGTGCCCATGGAGTCAGAGGCGTGGTCGGAGGCCTCGTCAGAGCCCTGGTCCTGGTCAGCAGATGGATGGTAAGGGGGGCTCTCCTGTGGGCTCTGGTGAACGGATGGAGACTCACTGGATGTGGTCTCACCCTCATAGTAGGTGGGGGTCCTGGCTGCACTCTCCTGGGAGTGGCGAGATGCGCGGGAGTCACCCCGCGACGCACTCCGGTGGGAGTGATGAGATGACGTGGGGGCGTCAGCAGGAGGGACGTTGGCCATCGGGCCAGTGGCGGAAGGGATGGAGGCGTCAGAGGGTGTGGAGGAGCGAGAGGACTGCCGACGCATCTCTCAGACGTTTGTGGCGTTGGGTGGTAAGAGTCTGACTGGGTAGGTACGGCCTGGTCTGACCTAGTTGGTACGGCCTGGTCGGACTTAGCTGGTACGGCCTAGCCTGACCTAGGTAGGTACGGCCTAGCCGCACAGGCTGGTACGGGCCGTACCTAACTTAGGGTTTTTGGTGTTGGCTGGTAAGGGCCGTACCAACTGGTACCAATGGCAATTTGGGGTTTCTTGCAACCAATTAACCCCTAAACCAGACAAGGTGAGTACACAACACAGAAATGGGCTGGGAAGGGTTAATTGGTACAAACTGGTACAGTTTGGTGTCAGGTCAGAAGATCGGTACGGGCCGTACCTACTTGGTACGGGTGGGCCGTACCAAGTTAGGGTTTTGACAGAAAAATGGGCAGAACCGAGCAAGGAAGAGAATGGAAGAAAATGGAGAAAAACAAAGAAAAAAGGAAGAAGAGATACCAACCAAGAGCAGAGGGAGAGAAGGGGGTCGGACCGAAGAGGTGTGCGGGTCGGACCGGTTAGATAGTGCGGGTCGGACCGGCGAGGTGCTGGTGCTCCGGCCTTGTGCTCGGTGTAGGGCTCCTTGTGCTCGGTTTAGGAGAGAATGAGAGGAAGATAGAGTGGAGAATGGAGAGGGAGAGAAGAGAGAGAAGAGAGAGAGAGAGAGAGGCGCGGCTGGGAAGAAAGGGGAAAAGGAAGGGGTGCGGAATCGTGGGTTTAAAAAGAAAAAGGCGGCAGTTATGGCGTCGGTTCGCGTCTCTGACCTAGGTACGGCCTGGCCGTACCAAATTGGTACGGGCCGTACCAACCCTTCAATTTCCAGGCCGTACCAATGTGGTATGGCCTAGCCGTACCAACCTCAAAAATTCTCGTTTCTCGTTCTCGTGACTTCTCAAGCCGCTCGTGATGCAATGAAGAAGAATGAATGCATGTCTAACTGTTCCTAAGATGCAAAACAGGTAAAAATGGCTTGGGCTGCCTCCCAAGGAGCGCTCGTTTTAGGTCTCGAGCTCGACCTTCTCTCTTCAGGTTCTGTTTTGAGATGGATCGGAGAGATCCAAGCTCTCTCGCATTCTTGGGGATGATCAGCAATGTAGTGCTTGAGACGCTGACCATTGACTTTGAAAGTCTGCCCCTCCTTGTTTTCCAATTCCACAGCGCCAAATGGGAACACTGCCCTCACCCGGAATGGACCGGACCATCTGGACCTCAGCTTCCCTGGAAAGAGCCTAAGTCGAGAATTGAACAAGAGGACCAAGTCTCCCTCATGGAACTCACGAGGCATGATGCGCTTGTCGTGAACTTGTTTGGTCCTTTCCTTGTACATTCTCGCGTTCTCGTAGGCATTGAGACGCATCTCCTCTAACTCATGCAAGTCAAGGATGCGTTTCTCTCCAGCTGAGAGCAAGTCCATGTTGATGGCCCGTGTGGCCCAGTATGCCTTGTGCTCAATTTCCACGGGCAGGTGGCAGGACTTTCCGTACACCAATTTGAAAGGGCTCATCCCAATCGGAGTTTTGAAGGCTGTACGGTAGGCCCAAAGTGCGTCACTCAGCTTGAGTGACCAATCCTTCCTCGTGCGAGCCACGGTCTTCTCCAGGATAGATTTGATCTCTCTGTTGGAAATCTCGGCTTGACCGTTGGCTTGAGGATGGTAGGATGTGGTCACCTTGTGAGTGACTCCATGGCGACTGAGGAGATTGTCAAATTGGCGATTGATGAAGTGCTTGCCACCGTCACTGATGACGGCTCTCGGGACTCCAAAGCGAGGGAAGATGGTGTCAGTGAACAGTCGTTTCACTGCCTTGGAGTCCGCATTCTTGCACGCCACTGCCTCCACCCACTTGGAGACGTAGTCAACTGCCACCAGGATGTACTCGTTCCCACACGAGGGTGGAAACGGTCCCATGAAATCAATGCCCCAGACATCAAAGATGTCTACCTCTAGAATAGAGGTGAGAGGCATTTCATTCCTCTTGGAGATGTTCCCGGTGCGCTGACACTTGTCACAAGCTGCGACGAAGGTCCTAGCATCTCTGAAGAGTGAAGGCCAGAAGAAGCCGGATTGCAGGACCTTTGAAGCAGTCTTGGAGGATGAAGCGTGTCCTCCGTAGGCGGAGGAGTGGCAGTGCTCAAGAATGGAGCGCGTCTCGTCGTATGGCACACATCGACGGTAGACGCCATCAACGCCAATCTTGAAGAGGTAGGGGTCGTCCCAGAAGTAGAACTTGGAATCCGATCGCAACTTCTTCTTCTGCTGGTATGACATGTCAGGAGGAAGTACTCCTGAGGCGAGAAAGTTCGCAATGTCTGCATACCAGGGCGCCGACTTGGTGTTCACTCGGTCAGTGGCATGGAACGTCCGATCTTGCAACGCATGAGTCGCGTGCATCGGTGTATCGACCGAGTGGATCTCCTCCATGGCAGAAATCGAATGGAATTGGTCATCAGGGAACGAGTCATCAATTGGCAGGCTACAAGAGCCCTCATCTTCCCAGCGAAGCCGGGACAGATGGTCAGCCACAGTGTTTTCGACTCCTTTCTTGTCCCTGATTTCGATATCGAACTCCTGCATGAGGAGAATCCACCTAATCAGGCGAGGTTTGGCATCCTGCTTGCTCAACAGATACTTGAGTGCGGCGTGGTCAGTGTAGATCACTATCTTGGAGCCAACCAGATAGGATCTAAACTTGTCGAGAGCGAACACAACAGCCAAAAGCTCCTTTTCGGTTGTTGTGTAGTTCATCTGGGCAGGGTCTAGCACCTTGCTAGCGTAGTAGATAGCACATGGCTTGTTCTCCTTCCGCTGCCCTAGAACGGCTCCCACAGCGTAATCACTCGCATCGCACATCAGCTCAAATGGCAAGGTCCAGTCTGGAGGCTGCAGGATGGGTGCTGAGACAAGGGCTTCCTTCAATCGGCAAAACGAATCGACACACTCCTGCGTGAAGATGAAATCAGAATCCTTGATGAGCAGGTTGGTCAATGGTTTTGCGATTTTCGAGAAGTCCTTGATGAAACGGCGGTAGAAGCCAGCGTGTCCCAGAAAGCTTCGCACAGCTTTGACGTTCGTTGGGATCTCCAGCTTCTCGATCACCTCCACCTTTGCTTTGTCAACCTCAATCCCTTTTGAGGTCACCACATGTCCAAGGACGACACCCTCTTGGACCATGAAGTGACACTTCTCCCAGTTGAGGATTAGGTTGACTTCTTCGCACTTCTCCAGAATTTTGCAGAGGTTGGCTAGACATGAGTCAAAGCTGGTCCCATAGACAGAGAAGTCGTCCATGAAGACCTCAACCTCTTTCTCAATGAAATCTGAGAAGATAGCCATCATGGCTCTTTGAAAGGTGGCAGGTGCATTGCAGAGACCGAATGGCATCCTACGGTATGCGAATGTACCGTAGGGACATGTGAAGGTGGTCTTGTCTTGGTCGTTCGGGTGAATGGGGATCTGAAAGAATCCTGAGTACCCGTCAAGGTAGCAAAAATGAGAATGAGTCGCCAGCCTTTCAAGGAGTTGGTCGACAAACGGCAGTGGGAAGTGATCCTTGCGTGTGGCATTGTTGAGCTTCCTGTAGTCGATACACATGCGGTACCCAGACACCACACGAGTAGGGACTAGCTCATCCTTTTCATTGCGCACCACTGTCGTGCCTCCCTTCTTGGGCACCACGTGAACGGGACTCACCCACTTGCTGTCAGAGATGGGATAGATGATGCCTGCGTCTAGGAGTTTGAGAATCTCCTTTTTCACCACCTCTTTCAGGTTGGGGTTGAGTCGCCGCTGGTGCTCCACAGACGGCTTGTGATCATCCTCGAGAAGAATCCGGTGTGAGCAGATGGCTGGGTTGATCCCTTTCAAGTCCTTGATCGAGTACCCAATCGCGCCCTTGTGAAATCGCAGCTTCTCAAGCAGTTTGGCGGTTTGATCGGGGTTCAGACTCGCATTGACGATCACGGGACAAGACTTTTCTGGATCGAGGAACTCGTATCGGAGATTGGTTGGGAGAGGCTTGAGTTCGGGAGTCGGACGCTCAGGCTGATCATTGACACGAGTCGCATCTGGGTGATCAGACTCGTGTGCTGTCGAGGTGTCGGCCTTGGCAGTCTCCGCTTCACTCATCGTCTCAGAGTGTGATGTACGATCCTCCAGATCCTCATGAATCGCATCTGCTGCACAAATCGACTCGCTCGCCTCGCTTGGCAACTTTGAGAGGAATTCAGCGTCTTGGCGCAGCGAGTTGTTGACTTGGTCGAGAAAGTAGTCCTTGACTAGATCAGCCAGGTACTCCTCGGTCCTGTCAACTCGGAAACATGTCTCAGATCGCGACGGATATCTCATGGCACGGTCGATCTGGAACTTCACCTTCTCTCCCCCAAAATTCAGAGTCAGGATGCCCTGCTTCACGTCAATAATCGCGCCGGCTGTACTCAGAAAAGGTCGTCCCAAGATGATTGGGACTTCCTTGTCTTCTTCCATCTCCATGACGACGAAATCGACGGGCACGAAGAACTTCCCGACTTGAACTGGCAGATCCTCCACCACACCAAGTGGAAGTCGGACTGAAGAATCCGCCAACTGCAATGTCATCCTCGTGGGCTTGAGCTCCCCCACTCCTATGCGATCATAGATGGTGCGTGGCATGAGACTCACGCTCGCTCCTAGATCACACAGGGCCTTCTTGATCGTCGCCTTCCCAATGGTGCACGGGATGGAAAACTTTCCAGGGTCGTCCAGTTTGGGAGGTAGCTCACTCTTCAGGATTGCGCTGCACTGCTCCGTCAGCTTGACTGTCGCGTGCCCCTCTAAGCTTCTCTTGTTAGAAAGAATGTCCTTCAGAAACTTGGCATAGGTGGGCATTTGAGTCAGAGCGTCAGTGAAAGGAATGGTGATCTGCAGCTGCTTGATGACGTTTGCGAAGTTGGCAAATTGCTCGTTCAGTCTGGTCTCAGCCAATCGTTGGGGGAATGGAACAGGTGGCCGGTATGGAGGTGGTTTCTCGGCCCCTTTCTTCTTCTGATCACCTGACGCTTTGGATGGAGGTTGTGCAGGTCTTGCCGAGCTGGTGCAGTCTGCACTCGCTTGAGGCCGGGTGACCTCAGCTCGTTCTGGATTAACCTCCTTCAGTGGAATTGACTCAGGGGTCGGGGTCGCGTCAGGTGTCGCGTCGAGAATCGGATCAACTGTGCCCTCACTTGGCATTGGTGGCTCGTCGTATTGGGTCCCACTTCTCAGAGTGATCGCCTTAGCCTCTTCTCTTGGATTTGGTTCGGGTTGAGCCGGAAGCTTCCCTGGTCGAGAGTGGCTTGAGGTGACCATCTGGCTCAGCTGCTCCAGCAACTTGCTTTGGGCAGCCATTTGAGTGCTCATGCTCTGCATCTGCTCCCACATCATCTGATTCATCTTGCCCTGCTCGTGAGTGAAGTCGTCCACTCCGGCAGGCGCATTTGACTTTGAGGGGTCAGAGGGAGCTGCTCGGTTGCCTTGGTTGGGAAAGGAAGCGTTCTGGTAGAAGCTCCTGTTGCCATTGTTGCTGTTGTTGCTGCTCGAAGCTTGGGGTCTCCAATCGTTGTTGCTTTGAGGAGGGTAGTTTCCATTGTTGTTCGTCCGATTGTTCCAGTTGTTGTTGTTGTTGTACTGCGGCCTTTGGAAGCTGTTGTTTTGGAAGGGGGGTCTGAACGAAGAGTTGTTGAAAGGCGCAGGGTTGTTTTGGTTCGACCTCCAGTGTTGCTGCTCAACATGGTCCTTGGAATAGGATCGACTGAAGGGAGGTCGTGGGAAGAAAGAAGGTTCGTTGTTGAGAGAGTGGACTTGCTCGTTCTCCTCGTCTTGCTGCACCAGCGGGCATTGCTCGTATGCGTGCCTCTCGTCTCCGCACATGACGCAGACTTGAGGTTGCTGTTCGACAGCCTTGACACTAAGCTTGTCCATTGCCCTCTGCATGGCGTCCATCTTGGCGGTGAGAGCCGTGATGTGGTCTAGCTCGTACTTGCCTCCTCCTTGGCTACCTCCTTGGCCTCCTCGTGGGCGTGACGTGTCGCGGCCGGACCACTGCTGGTTCTGCGCCATATCATCTATCAAGCTCATAGCCTCTAAAGGCTCCCTTGACATCAACGCGCCTCCCGCAACAGCGTCCACGTAAGCACGAGTGCTCTCATTCAGGCCGTCGTAAAACGTTTGAATTAAAAGCCAATCGGGTAAACCGTGGTGGGGACAAGAGTACTGCAACTCTCTAAATCTCTCCCACGCTTCATTCAGGGGTTCATCAAAAATCTGCCTAAAGCTGGTCAGGTCTTGTCTCACCTTGGCTGTCCTCTTGTGAGGGAAAAATCTGGTCAAAAACAATTTGGACAAATCCCTCCAAGTCCTAACAGAGTCCCTAGGCAAAGATCCTAACCACTTTTTGGCCTTATCCCTAAGCGTGAAAGGAAATAAAGCAAGCTTTGTGTAATCAGCATTCTCACCGTTGGTCTTGATCGTAGTGATGCACTCGAGGAATGTCTGGAGATGAGCGTGCGGGTCCTCGTGGTCGAGTCCGTGAAAGCTGTTCTGCTGCACCATATTGACAACACCCGGGTTGAAGTTTGGTTGCTGTCCTGGAATGTGTGGCAGCCGGATCGCACCTCTTGCATCTCCAGCTCTCGGCACGTTGTACTCTCGCAGCGTCCGAGGCATGAAACCATCAGCTTCGTCATCAGTCATGCGGCCTTCTTCTTCTTCTCGCCTCTGTCTTTCTCTTTCCCTGGCCTCTGCCTCCATTCTCAATCGGGCTTCGTTGTCTGCCTCAGCCATCTTTTTGGGTTCTGGTGTGTTGGTACGGGTCGGACCAGTCTTGGTACGGGTCGGACCTGGTTGGTGCGGCCTGGTCGTACCTGAGTCTGTGCGGACCGTACCAGAGAGTGGCTGAGCAGTGTCAGCTGAATCTGGAGGAGTTTGGTCGAACAGTGGCCCCTTGCTTCTCAGATTGTATGTCAGCCTGTATTTGCCCGCAGGGGGGGGTTCAAAAGCCAGTTTTTAGTATTTTTGAATAAGAAAAGCAATAAAGATACAAGATAAAATCTAGATCAACTAAGTAAGATAAAACCTAACTAAGCAATTGGTTACCGTCCCCGGCAACGGCGCCAAAAACTTGTTCGCAGCAAAGTGCAACGCAAGCTTCGGTACGCTTGAGGGCGTACCTTTTAAAACCACGTTAACACTCCACGAGTAAGGGATGCAAGTGCACAACCCCTATCGTGTAGTATAATCGGGTATCGATCCTCAGAGACGGCTAATCACTCGGTTAAGTTCTATCTAAACTTGATTGAAAACTAGAAGTTGAAAGGGTTTTGTTTGGTATTTAATTTCCTAAGGTATCAAATCAAACTGTTCAGACAATTGAAGAAGATATAACAAAATGTTTAGAACAAATGTAAATTGTGTTTTGATTATGGATAAAAGGTGTTTCCAGGGTTTCAGACTTCATCTGTGATCTGCCTCTAGTGGTACGGCCCGTACTAAGTAGGTACGGCTAGGCCGTACCTCACTTGGTAAGGCTAGGCCGTACCACCCTGGTAAGACCCGTACCGGCTTCCCAGAACAGAACCTACCAGTTCGAGTAAATGCATTTCCTTGCTGGTACCTTGTGCTAAACTCTTTAGAAAGGTTCAATAGACCATACCTAAGGTTCCTAACCCTCAACCATCGTTTGTTGGATCAAGATCTAGGTTGGAATGCAATTGAGAGCCTTTTAGGGTTTCTACACCTCAACCATCGTATGTTGGTACAGATCTACCCTAGCTGATTGATTAGATGTCTAAGGCACCCTCTAATCTGTCGATTAGAGGAGAATTCAACCTTTCGGCTTCAATTCGAACTATTCTACCCTATGTACTTGAATTGGATGAGAGATTGAGATGATCACATGACCTTGATAGGTTCGATCTAAACCTAAAGGGACATCATACAACAATCACAGCAAGCAAAGCAAGATATAACAATGAAAATCACAATCAATCAAACTAAAGAGTTCATACAAAGTAAAAGTCAAAGAAAGTCAAAACAAATCAAGATTCGATCTCTAACCCTAGAAACTAAAATGATCTACTCACAGCACATAGCAATGTCTAAAAATACAATAAGAGGAAGAGAGATAGCCATGGATTGAAGGGAGATGGAGGAGGAAGCTAGATCCGTCGAGTTTCGCCTCTTCCTCTTCTTTCCTTCTTGCTTTCAGCTCCTTAGCCTTCTTTCTCTCTCCTACTGAGCTCTCAGATCTATCTGGAATGAATTGGATACGAAATCTGGAGAGTTCCCCGCCTTAAATAGCCTCTGCCCAAATTTGAATCTGTCAGGACGCCTTTATGTACGGCCCGTACCAATTTGGTACGGCCTGGCCGTACCTGGCGTGAAGAGCTGAAAACGGCTAAGTATGGTCCGACCCGTACCAAGCCTGGTAAGGGTCGTACCTCATCATGTGAATCGCCATTTCTTCGTGTGTTTTGCTCCAAACCTGCAGAAAACAAACAAACACTCAGCAGTACCAAATTCTAAAGATATAACAATGGAATGCACATAATTCTGGTGAATTATGGCACGAATCTGGTACTAAAATAGGCCTAAAATAGACTAAATATGCGAGGTATCAGCGTCTATCCTTATGATGCCGGATTCCAAAATTCAGAATCGCCAAAAAACTAAGGGAAGAGCCTCAAAACTTGAGTTGAAGTTTCCGATTAAGATTTTCGTTTCTATTATTCAATCCAAGTAGCTCAGTAAATTAGTTACATAATGAACTTGTAGAATACCAGTTTTAACAATTTTCAGAATTTTTTTACTATTTTTTATGATTCATGAAAGATGGCACAGAATCGGTCTATTTTAGCGTAATTTTTGGTATTTCAGCATAATTAGCGGAGTTATTGTAATTTAGCGTAATTTAGTGTAATTCAACATAATTTATTGTAATATAGTGTAATTCAACATAATTTCTATTTAGTGTTTTTTTTATTTTTTTGCTAATTATAAATCAAAAGAAGTAATCTAACAAATAATTTAAATCAAATTTTCAGTCTTTGATTTCTTTATTTTGCTCTTATTGGTGTTATAAAAAAAAAAAAAAACTCTAAACCGAATAGCAGGCCCGGCCCTGGCCCAGGGTACCCAGGGCGATGGCCCCGGGCCCAAAAATCCAGGGGGCCCAAAAAAAAAAAATTATTGCTTGATCTCCGCTTCCAATTTCCAAAAATCCAGCGTGCCTCTGTCGTTTCTAATTCTTTCCAAACCTCTGTCGTTTCTAATTCTTTCCAAAAATCTCCGCTTCCAGATCTCCGCCTGAACCGCTGTCCGCTGAACCTTTAGGCTTTATCTCCTCCGCCAGTCCGCCTAAACTTTGATCTCCGCCACAATTGTAATTTGTAAGTTTTCTATGGTCAAATCGAAATCATATCTGTGTTTTTCAGAAAGTCAATCTTAAGTATCTAGATGGCACCACTTGTCAGTGGCACAGTAGTTTAGGTCAATTTAAGCTTACTCTCTGCCTATAAGCTTCATGATCCTCTTACCTATGATACTGGTATACTGGTACATGAAAGTTTCTTCAGGTCATGGTTTCAGTTTGCTCAGTTACCATTTTGCCCTTGTACCTAATTTGATTAATATACTTGCTTTATATATTTAACTCATAGGTAATCAATTTTTAAATTTAGTGTTAAACATTAGTAACTCAGAGGGTTCTAAACACATATTCTACATTAATACTGGTACCATGGACTTGGTACTGTTTAAGTCAGGTTCTGTACCAGTTTGTTTATTGCTCTGTCTGGTATTCCTTTTTTTGGAAATAAGTTAAACACAATTTTTGCAAATTAACAGGAACTATCTCCTCAATTTTGTTACAATTTCTCGCACTTTGAGGCACTTGTGAATCCTCAATAAGTACCAGTACCAGTTCTCAGCACAAAATTCTGTGCAAAAATCTTACAAGAATTCACATAATTTTAATTATTGGTAATAAATTCTGTTTTGATTCTTATTTTAACAGCTCACAATTGCAAAATGAGTGGCTGACGAATTCGGTCTATAGGAAAAACAAGAAAAGAATAGTTCTAGCTCTTGCAACCACTACAAATGTAAGTTTCCAATTTTGGCCTGACGGTAATAACATTTTGTACCAAATTGTGAAATTGAAGTAACGAATTTACCATTTTCTCATTTCTCAATTTTGTACCAACAATTTTGTACAATATGGCCTATTAATAAAAAAAATTGTTTACATAAGAGGTTCAAAATATTCTCCCGCCCCGGGCCCCAAAATCCTCAGAACCGGCCCTGCCGAATAGCCTATTCGGTTTAGGGGTGTTACACGAAAGATCACATACTCCGGGTGTTTGTTTTTATGAAAATTCGGTTAAACCGAGCGAAGCAAAAAAAAACCCCTTAACCGAATAGCCTATTCGGTTTTTGCTGTTTTTATAACAAACCCCGCAATCATGTCGTTTCTTTAACTTTTATTATTTTAATTACTGTTTTTAAAAAAAATCCCTACTTGTCTGTGAGTTTTTGTTTTATAGAGCGTTGTTTTTAAAATAGAACGAAAAGAGATGGGTGGGAGAAAGATATGACAGGATGGGACCACAATCAGAAAATAGTAAAACATATGTAATTTAATTGAACGGGCCGAATTTACTAAAATCCCATCTTTTTTGTTGAAGCTTGCAATTGAAAATTGGGCCTTTTCTTATTTACTATTTAATTTACGTTTTCATTTTAAATTTAGCCGTAGATTTGCTATTGTTTTTTGCGTTTCAATTAAAATTTGAATTTGCTTTTCATTTTTTTTTAATATAAACAGTTTATAATGCAAGATATTTTTGATTATTTTTTATATGATTGCAATTACTATATTAGTATATTTTATTAGTAAAATCTTTCATCCTGACTTAATTTTAAAAATAAGTTTTTGAATGTTAATATAGTACTAAAACAGGTTAATATACTAAGTTACCTACTCTGTAAGAGCTCTACAGTATTGTGTGCATTATTGTTTTCACAATCATTTTTATTTACATATATATCCGATATTTTTATTAATACCCAAAAAAAAACAAATTATCAAATCTGCCCCCACCCCAAACTTATTTTTAAATCTACCTGAACCGCCCGTCGGCTGGGTGGTCCACTTTCCCCACCCGACCGCCCAGCAGCTGGGCGGTCCGCTATAAAACTCCTATAAAAGGGGTTTTTCTCTCTCCTGATGAGCACAGTATTCATTCCACCAATCCAGCAAATTTCCAGAACTGAATGAGAGAAAGAGAGGCGATTTTGAACAGTAATTCCAGAACGGAAATATGTTGGTTGCACTGTATGTGGGCGGGAAGTTTACCCGGAGTGCGGAGGGAGCACAATACACTAAGGAAGCAGCCTACGGCTTCGAGGTAAATGAAAATACCTCATTTGTTGAACTGAAGGGAATAGTGTATGAAAAAATCGGTGTGAACCCTAACCGGTGTGATATAGATTTAGCTACCCGGATTAACACAGTAAGTGGTGGTAGACCTTACTATACTAGGTATCCAATAACAGATGAGTCGTTATGGAGGAGTGTTTACAACACTTTTGAGTAACAGGGGTAATGGTAATGGACTTATATTCCAGGAGAGTTCAGCGTGAACCTGGGGTTGAACATCTAGGGAAAATAGAGGTTATGATCACTCGGGTTATGACAACCCGCGTCACTCGAGTTATGACAGCTCGAGTTATGAGCACTCGGGTTATGACAACTCGAGGTATGACAACCCCCGCCACTCTAGTTATGACAACCCCCGCCCCTCGAGATATGACAACCCCCGCCACTCGAGTTATGAACCGCCCGTATCACCCGTTTATGAGAATTATGTACATGATTTTACCACCGATCTACCACCACCACCACCTCCTCCTGAAACCCCAATCCAACCCAGATTTCCATCTGTACCACCATCAATACCTATAGTGTCACCCGTTGCTACCCGGAGATACCTTGACCTTGATGCTGAGCTTGATGCCGTACCACAAAGAAATTTGGAAACATGTGACGAATGGGAAGGGAATTGGGATTCTGATCACCTGTCAGAAGGTGATGGAGATTATTTACCTAAGGAAGACAGATTTCCGATTAGAGGTCAGATAGATAGGCATTCGTGCCCCATATTCAACGATACCACTGCTTTTGAAGAGGCATACATCTCATTTTTTGGGCCGCGTGGTAGGTACAGTCAAGAGCTTGCTCCGCAGTAGGTTTACACCAACATAGACGAACTTGTGAAGAAAATAAATGAGGTCCATGTTCAAGGCAACTGGGAGTGTAGAACTGAAAAAAGGGACCGAAGAAGGTTAGTAATTGTTTGTGCCGACGAAGCGCATTGTCACTTCCGTCTATATGCAACCCTTGTGGGTAAGGACGAGGCATGGATTATTAAGAAGTGTGAACCACCTCACACATGCAAGGCTGCGTCATCAAGGAAAGACCATGCACAGCTTACGGCTTCACTTATTGCCGATGTAATTGAGAATGACGTTAAGGATGACCCATCGATGAGCCTTAAGGAGGTCGGTAGAGCTGTCAGACGGTTTACAAGCATGTCGTCCCAAAGTACAACAGGTTGTGGAGAGGGCGTGAACTTGCGATTTGCCGAATGTTCGGTAGCTGGTATGGTTCATACAACTTGCTTGCACCATTGCTGCAGGCCATAGCAAGTACAAATCCCGGCACTATCTTTGAATGTTAGAATATAAGCGTACCGACTGTCGACAACGCGTTGCAATTCAAGGCCATAGCATGGGTATTCGGTCTATGTATTCAAGCTGTGTCATACATTAGACTGGTCATCAGTGTAGATGCATGCTTCATGTCTGGCCGTTACGACGGGAGACTGCTGATCGCATGTGCATATGATGCTGAAAACCAGTTGTTGCCTTTGGCCTTTGCAATTGTTGAGAAGGAGGACGGGGAAAACTGGAGATTTTTCATGAGGTTCGTAAGAAGACAAGTGGTTGGCGACCGGTTCTTTTGTGTCATATCAGACCAGCACAAAGGAATCAAATATGTTTTTGATCGCCCAGATTTCGGGTGGTCGACAGCGAACGGCGATTGTGTGCACAGGCTGTGTATGCAACATGTTACAGACAACCTACACAAGAACTGCAGATCTGAAAAATGAGTTGCAGATACATTCAGAATTGGTTGCAAGAAGAAGAAGCCGAGAAGGGTGGAAGAGATGTTCAAAGATTTTGCCAAGGTATGTATATTTTTATTTGTTGACTTATATTTTCTGAATTATTTACTTAAATTTTCTCATCTGAATTTTTTTTTTGCAGTACTGTCCAAAGGCAAATTTGTACTTACTCAAGGTGGGAAAAAATAATCCCGCCGATCTGGCTGAGCCACCCGCATATGAGAAGATATTGCAAGCCCGTGATGGAGGTTTCCGATGGGGAATTATGACCACAAATGGGTCTGAGTCCTTGAATGTTGTTTTCAAGCAGAGCCGGCAGTTGCCCGTGACAGCAATTGTGGAGGACACCTTCTACAAGTTAAATGCATGGTTTGTTGCACGGCGTGTTAAAGCCCTCGAATTACTGTCCAGGTATGTATATTTTTATTCAGAGATTTTGCCAAGGTATGCATATTTTTATTTGTTGACTTATATTTTCTGAATTACTGTCCAGGAATCAAACATTTTCAACAAGGGTGGAGGGGGAACTAAGGAAACATAGGGAGAAAGGTGCAGTTATGAAAGTTGTCTCGTACGGGGAGAACCAATTGGAATTCGAAGTGCACTGTCCAAATGAGTTTGTTCCAACCGGCCGTAGACCGGATAGGACTATGGAGTTTGTGAAAATGATGTTCAAGTATGTTGTTATTTTTGCACCTGACAATACTGTAACATGCACTTGCCAAGGAATCCAGTTGGCCCACCTACATTGTTCTCATGTTATGGCGGTGTGCCAAGAGAGAAACTTCTCTGAGGATGATTATGTCGCTGACATGTACCGTACCGATTACCTTGCGAGTACTTGGGGTGCATCTTTCCATCCTTATCCCAACCAGTATCAGTGGCCGCCCTATGTTGGTGATAGAGTCTGTCCCGCAAGCGGGTGGATCAGAAAAGGAAGAAGACCCCACAAGCGTCAAGTAATGACCATGGACGAGATGGAAGGTAGGCGAATGGGACATCAGGCCCGCCGTTCAACAACTGACAGGCAGCGAGCATGTACGGTTGATTTTATTTATTTACTTATATTTTATTTGTTTACTTATATTTTATTTTGATTTTATTTCAACTGGAATGCAATGCAGATGCCATTAACGAAGCCAACGAAAGAGAAAATGCTAGAGTTGTTGCTGAGGCTACCGGTAGTAGCCACCGCACTCATGAAAGCCCAGGAACCGGTAGTAGCCATGGAGAGACATCCGGTAGTGCCACACAACCAGCTGCACCCAGACCCAGACGTCGTATTTTGAGTTTGTTCGGCCGTCGTCGCTGATTACCAAGTTTTGTTAAATTATGTTATGAACTATTTTAGATGTATATTGTGAACTATTCTAATTGGTAGTTTGTGAACTATGCAATTTTTTATTTGCCTCGATTATTTTATATGCTTCATTTTTGTTATTTTTATTACTTAATTACGTATACAAAAACTAACAACATAAAATATAAACAAACACAAAACTAATGAAATAAAGTCTACGACATAAATTCCTAAAAATTGTACAACATAAATTCCTAAAAAATCTACTTCTTACAACGAGCCTTGAAAGTGCATGGCACAAAGTCATCATCAGAGTTTGCCTGATCTGGATCAGTCATAGCAGACGAAGTGGTAGCCTTACCAGTACACGGAACAAACTTATCGTCCGATGCTGGAGGCTCTGGATCAACTTTCTTTTTTTTCAAACCAAAGCCGTAGGGGTTTTCCACAAAGTCATCGTCTGAAATTTCATACTGAACATGTCGTCTCCTCCATTCCTTCAGCTTACATGTCTCACAATTAAAAAAATCACGACATATTTGACACTTGTACTTTTTTTCCTCATTTTTACCTCGATCACTAATTGACCCTCCTCTCGCTACGCCACGATCTCGGTTGCTCGCTTTCTTACCTCGTTTGTTACTGTCCATACCTCTACTCGCCTCAAAATCGCCTCTCTTTCTCTCTTTCGGTTCTGGAAATTGGTGGAATGAATACTGTGCTCATCAGGAGAGAGAAAAACCCCTTTTATAGGGGTTTTATAGCGGACCGCCCAGCTGCTGGGCGGTCAGATCAAGGTAGTGGACCGCCCAGCTGCTGGGCGGTCGGGTGGGGAAAGTTGACCGCCCAGCAGACGGGCAGTTGGGGTAGATTTAAAAATAAGTTTGGAGTGGGGGCAGATTTGATAATTTGTTTTTTTTTTTTTGGTATTAATAAAAATATCGGCATATATATGCTCCAGTTATATTTCTAGGTTTACACCGAGTTTATGCAACACTTTGCTCAATTAAAAATTACCATAGCTTCAATAAAAAAAAAAATTAAAAAAATATATATATTAATAATATGGGATCAACTAACAGTCCCCCCCATTCAGTCCCCTAAACGTCCCCCTAACTGTCAAAGTACAACTGTCAGTCCCTCATTCAACATACATTAATTCAGTCCCAAAATGGAAAGTATGAATACCTAAGATATGAAGTATGCATATCTAATTCATCAAGTATTCATACCTAACATATCAAGTATTAATTCATATACAGACTGGGGACTATTACTTTTCGGGGATGGAAATTGTCAGACTGCCTCGGGGACCACAACCAAAAAGTCACGTGGATCACACCACCAGTCCCCCATTCATTGATTAAATTAATTCACATACAAAATGGAAAGTATGAATACCTAAGATATGAAGTATGCATATCTAATTCATCAAGTATTCATACCTAAGATATCAAGTTCATACTCTAAAAACTGGACACAATACAACTCATCTTTTACACGTTTTTCAAGGCAGTTTTTTTTTTCTCCATTCATTCTAACCAATTTTTGGGACGATCTATGAGGAATTTTGCAAATCTAAAAACACGAATGTTTTCTATTTTTTTTTTCTCTTTCAAATGAGATCCATGATGACATACTTTTACACATTTTTCAAGGTATCAAATATTCAAATATGGAAAGTATTCATACAAAATGGAAAGTATTCATACCTAACATATCAAATATTTATATATAATTCATCAAGTATTCATACTTAAGATATCAAGTATTTAAATACAAAAAACTGGACTCAAATATGGAAAGTATTCAGTTATAATGGAAGTATGAACACCTAAGATATGAAGTATTCATACTTATGATAAGTATTTAAAGAAAAAAACTGGACTCAACTTTTACACGTTTTATACGGTTTTCAAGGTGGTTCAATGATTGAAAAAGTTAGTTATAATGGAAGGACGTTTAGGGAACTGGAATGGGGGGACTACATCTTTACTCTAATAATATTATTTTTTCTGCCTACCCCTGATAAAAGTACTGGCTACGCCACTGACTATAGTCAAAATCTAGTCAATCAATGGGGTCAAGACGTTCAATTTTCTAATCCTTTAGAGCGGGTGGTTCTGACGTGGCCCAAACCATGTAACACTTTGTGTGGTAGATTAATGCAAATTTGAATTATAGGGACAAATTTGTGATTTCGGGATTCAAAAATAATTCATCAATAAGATTAAAATTTATCATTCAGGTATAATTAATGCGAATATTATTTGAGAATTGTTTGTTGTTTTATAATGTAGGTAATATATAAATGTTGTTATTTTTGCAAAAGAAATAATAAATTTCGTAAATTTTATTAATAATATCGAATAAATATTATATTGTATATATAATTCGGTAAAGTCCAGAATAATTTAGAGAGGTGCAAAAAAAAAACGAATGTAATAAGAATATAATTCCGAAATTTTATTACTATATTTGGATTGAATTAGTTGTATGTGATTACTTAACACAACTTGATTCCGCATTTATCTATTTTATATATATAAGCTGGGAAGGGTTTTGCACTGTTCATTTCAGTACTGGTATCTTCTCAGCCGTTGGATACAAATCCAACGGACTCTGATAGATCTAAATCTCTCCACACGTCAATTCGTTTCTTCGTTCATTTCGCTTTAAACCCTCCCTCCACCTTCGTTTGTTTCTCTTCTCCACCTCTCTCTGTTCTCTCCGTGAGCTAACCTTTTTTCCTCTGCCTGTCCTCTCCCTTCGTCTATCGCCTCCGCAAACCGTCCGCCTTCTTTTTCACCTAAACCTCCGCCCCTTCCTTCTCTTCCGTTGTCTAACCTTCTCTCCTCCGTCTATCCCTGTCATCTCCCTTAGCCCCTTCCTTCACCTCTCCCTGTCATCTCCTTTCCGTTTCCTTTGTTCCTCTTCCAGCTAGAATGGAGGAATGCAGTCCAGCCGTACTCTCAAAGCAATCAGTTGGCATACTGTGAAATTAATTTGTAGGTTTGTGAGAAAATTAGTAACTGTTTGTGTCTGAACTCAACTAGAAAATTTGGGGTAAATTGTCATGTCCAAATGACAAATGCCGCTTTAATATGATGGTGTTGTCTTGGCTATTCAATTCTATTAGCCGGGGCCTATTGAATTTCTTACTATTTTTACTAAGATAAACATGTATATTGATGCCGCTCTATTTGTTTTTTTTTGTATGGTTTTCCTCGCCCTACTTTGTTCTCAATTCAGTTGAAGGGCCAGACCCAAAATCCTTTTGTTAGAGTCTGCATGACACATGAGTGCTTTGCTGCTGAAAATGATATAAGAATGAAAATTGACTAGCTGTCTATAGCACTTGGTATTAGTAAAGCAGCATCCGTCCCCACTGACAATCTGCAATTTCGCTCATTGCCATGTGATTTTTCTTTAAAATTTCTAGGTTTGCAAGAACTGGAAAATTTGGGGTAAGAATCCTATTAGAAAATGACAATAGTTTACTGGAATCATTTCTCTCATATTTACGAAGCAAATTGAAATTTTTAGGTATAAGAGCTGGGTAGTATTGATGACTTCCAATTCAGTTATTTTGGAACACTCAAAAGATCCAGAAGTCCCTCTCAATTAACTGGCTTAAAGATTTAAATTAGAACATATTCTGAATTGATTATCCATCTTTAATATTATGTAATTTTTATATAGTCAAATCTGATGCAGATGCTTAATTATTTCTATTCTATTGTTCCTATGCCCAATTTAGGGTTATAAATCGAAAAGGGGCTTGAATCCTGAATACTTAAGAGTTAATTTGTTTGATTTCTGATTTTTGTGCAATTGTGGATGAAATTTGGGGGTCAAGTCTAAACACGAATTACTAGATTCACAGACTTTCAGTAGTTCAATCCGACAAATTACTAGATACACATGCCTCATATTATCAGCTCATAAATGTAATTTCTAAGTTTATGTTTTTGTTATACTAAAGTTGTTTCCAGGCTCTCAGTAGTTCAATCTGACAAATTTAGATACATAGGCCTCGTATTTTTAGCTCAAAAATGTAATTTTTAAGTTTTAAGTTTTTTGTTGTTTGCCTTTTAATATCACAACACAAAAATAGCTCACAAAAGCATCACCCACTCTACCATTAGTCCGGGATAGACTTCTAACATAGTTATATTGATTTTCATAGTGTCTTTCACTCCTCTCAATGAAATTGAAATTTGTTCTCAGTTCACGTAATGCTATTTTGTTTTATTTTAATGCAAGGATTGAGAAAAACTGCACATTCTCTCCCTTCCTCAGTGATGCCTCAACTGATGATTTATTAGGTTGTTCCAATTTCTTTGAATTTAGGCAGTTATGCAAATTAAATTAATCTTTAAGATAGATATTTTTTTGCCATTATTTGTATAATACCATTGTACCAGTACCAGTTTTACATTGGGGAGAACATTTGAAGGAGCTGAGAGAAGATCTCACCATAATGTCTCACCCATATATGGTAGCTTTTAGCTCACTCCGCATCCGGCAATGTTTAGGTTAGTCTTCAATCTCATCTAGCAAATTTTAGCAAATAATTATACATGAGCTCGCAAATGTTTTTAATACACTATTATAAGAGCCTTGAGGCATACACTGCAACATCTATATATCAAGACCGCACAATGCCAGAAAATGCACAATTTGATAAAATGTTCTCTGCTCCTAATCTTTTATTACAAGCTAGCACCATATTACAAATGCAGTTCAGTACAAAATTGCATTTCAAATATCATTTAGTTGAAGCGTAAATTAGAGAAATCAGAAAATGCACCCACTTCCCATGGCACTGATATGGATATTGTTAAGGTGGAGTATTTACTCAGTCTAGATCTAGAATAACAACTGGTAATATCAGTTTTTTTAATTGTACATGTACAACAAACTGTTGTCTATTCATATATATGCCAAAACAAATAATGTAGCATCACTTTAATGGCTATTCTTTCATTTCAACATAATAGAGACTATAAATGTGTTGCAACAGTGGATGAGGTATTAGTAGAACATGATTAGTACTTTTCATGCCCAAGTTATAATAAAAGATTGAAGTGCGAACAATATGGGAACATGTGCCCCAAATGCTTTCTGAAAATTAATAAAGCACAAGAAGAACCAATAGCCGAGATCTACCCAGCTGTTACGTCTAGTGGGACCATGATCATCAACTGAATGCTCCTCTGCAGCCTTCTCGACCATCTGTTGCAAACCGACGATGCTAATGAAGCTGTAAGTTCAGATTTGCTCTGCAGTCCTGAGGACTTTTTCAGGTAAGTTATTGTTCCACTGTTAAGTCTGTTATACTTATTAGCTGGCCTTCTTTAGTTCTTTTCCTCTGAAAAAAGGTGAAAGAAAATACATTTCAGAGAAAAAGGTAAAAAAAGTTACTATTCTTTCCCTTAGGTAAATTTTGAATTTGTTGTGATTGCTTCAGTAATCACCAGCTTAGGTATAAAATGAGTTGAGTAGTTGCATGCTACATGTTCAATTGTATGTCTGACTGATGCTTGGCAGTATGCCAATATCTGTTCTATGCAATACATGCTATATATTAATTCTTTATTTGGGTAGCTTCTTATTTAGAATGAATAAATAGTCATGCTGTCAATATGCTTTTTGAAAAACCATCAATTTTTTTTATGCTTACTTCGTTCCTTATCAAACAAAGTGCATGTTTTAAGACAATAAAAAGTAACTAAAAAACATATAGTAAGACAAATCAAATCATTTGATGTTTTCCGAATTTATGTTGTTGATTTTAAATTTTATGAAGGGTAATTTACAAAAAGAAATGGTATTACACTATACACATATGTGAAGCCTTACTTTATTTCTTTTTTGGAATAATCTATACATTCACTCTACAAAAAATTATAGGTTAATAATTTTTTGGATTTTGTTAATATTTGAAGCAATTAGTTTTCATTTCGGGTTTAAAACTGACACCCAAACCCAAACTGGTACACCTATGTATCAGTCCATACCAACATAATGATTTCAAGAAATTATTAAAGGTTCTCACTGATTTGTAAAAACTGATATTATATTGAATTTTAATATGAAGGGTATTAAGTACCACCTTTAAGCTACACATATTGCACACTCTGTCAAAAACTCACCAAATTACTCTTTATTTGGGTAGCATCTTATATAAGTTTTATAAAAAACTTACCAAATATATGTAACACTTTCTTATTTTGTTTATTTTTCTTATTCACTATCTATTTTTCTAAAATAAACCTTTACTTACTCTGCAAAAAAATAAAATATATATATATAAAAGGTTTGCCACACCAAACAACAAATCATGGTAGTCTTTTCTACAATAAAAACTCTCACTTTTACACTACTTTTTTCTTGCAGTTCTGAAACACAATGGAAACTTCAAACAAGTGACTCAAAAGACACAAGAAAGCAGCTATGCGTGAGCATCAATCCGAAAAGCCACAAACAAGGAAATAAATTTCCATATCAATATAATACTACATGTCATGCAAAATTTCATGTATCACACGATAAAAAACACTGTTATCTAATCTTTGCTGTCAGTTTGCACAACCCATCTATCAAGCTTTATCTACACATTCTTCTAATATAACCTTTCATCTCTGATACCTACCTATTAGAATTTAACATATTATACACCTACATTATATTCTCCTCGCAATAAATCCTTAGAAATCTAAAACAATATAACAGTATATGGATTATATACTGCTCTTCAAATTGTATGCCCTGTACCCAAAAAGACATACTTAAGTTTTGAACTCAAACCAAAAAAATGATAATTCAATTACTCATACAAGTTTCCTACAACAATAAGAAACACAACACTATATGCACATTGTTACAATACAGCATTTTACATACTTTTTTTTTTTTAAATATTGGCAATTTTACATAACTCAAATTAAATGTTCGAACATCACTCCACAATGCACACAAAAAAAAGTGTGTTAATTTTTTTTTGTGCTCCACAATGCGCAAAAAAAAAAATTAACACACTTTCTCATTTTCTCAGCGATGAGGAAAGCAGGGCAAGAGAAGAAAGATTAGCTGCATCATACCTGTACAGACAGTTTAACATATTTGTCAATTGTAAATATTATTTTATTTAGTGTATTCATGAAGTCACCTAGAATCGTTTTGTTAAAACACTACAAAAAATTGGGTTCGGGAGTATTGTGACAAAGGCATAACACACTGCCATATATCGCCGTCATTTTTATTAATATCCATTATTAACTATAAAATAATAATAATGCCCACCTTAGCTGGATTTTTTTAAAAATGCCCAAAACGGCCATTTAATGGCCGCTTGAGAATAAAAATGAGAACCGACCATTAAATGCCAGTAGGAATTTTTTTTCTGTTTCAGACCCTATAAATACCCATCTTTCTCTCTCCTCCCTCTCACAACTCACTCAACTCACAGAAGAGAAAGAGAGAAAGAGAAAAAGAGAAAGATAAGGCGATTTGAGGCGATTTTGGAGGTGATTTTCCGGGGGCCAAAAGGATAAACAGTAGCAACCGAGGTAGATCGTCCTATCGTGGCCTAGCGAGAGGAGGGTCAATTAGTGATCGAGGAAAAAATGAGGGAAAAAAGAACAATTGTCAAGTATGCCATGATAAAAAGAACTATCAAGTATGTATGATGGAGGAATTTCTTAGAAGGCCAATTCGGTATGAAATTTCAGACGATGACTTTGTGGAAAACCCCTACGGTTCTGGTTTTAAAAAAAAAGTTGATCCAGAGCCTCCAATATCGGATGATGAGTTTGTTCCATATACTTATACTAGTAAGGCTAGCACTGCGTCTGTTGTGACTGATCCAAATCCAACAATATCAGACGAGGAGTTTGTTCCATATACTTTTAATGCTCGTTCTAAGAAGTAGTATTATTAGGGTTTAAAATTTGGATGCATTTGAGCTGGAGGCATTTTAGTTAGATGAATTAGGGTTGTAAAATTTTTGAGTTTTTTTAGTGTCTATTTTGTAGACTTTATTCCATCAATTCATAGTTTATTTAGACTTAACGTATTGACATGCATGTAGACTTGATGTTTCTCTACATTTTCATTAAATGAACCAAATTTGTGGTTTAGTAGAAATTCCAGAATTAATTTTTGAATATAGTAAAAAACAGTAAAGTTATAAAAACTTACATTCAACTAACTCATAATTTAGTCTTAATAAGGTCCACACAAATTGCAAATAAAATAGTTCTGAAAGCAGCATCTAAATAAACAAGTTCACAACATGCATCAAATGAGAAGAATTTAAATCACCTATTACTGCTACGCCTAAAATTAAATATGAGAAACCGACCAGTTGCAGAAGATGGCCTACCAGATGGCTCTGCATTGCTTCCAGATGCCCCTGGTTGGCTTTTAAATACCCTTGTACGCCTACCAGTTGACCTCTTTGGTTGGCTTCCAAATGGCTCTCCTTGCACCCCAACCGTCTCTCCTCCTATGGCAACGGCCTCTCCAATTACTTCTGCAAACATAGCAGATGCATCTAAATAACTTGTAGTTGTACTTCGCTATGACCCTTGTGGCCCAGTTGTCTCTGCGATAACTCGCTCATTTTCTACCGCATTTGCTGCGTTTATGGCCTCTGCATTGCATTTGTTACTTAGTAAGTTGGTCAAAATTGAAAAGAAATATTTTTTTTTTATGAATGTTACATATCTCTTCGATTCTTGTTTGTAGTGGAACGGCGAGCCTGATGCCCCATTCACCTACTTTGCATTTCATCCATGGTCATTACATGATGGGTGTGTTTTCTCCCCTCAATCCTAATTCAGGACTTGCTAGGAAGAATTCTAAGAGAATTACAAGTAAGCCATTTTTCCATATTGCCACAAGGAACAAACACCCCACTCAAAGTACTTCCAAAATAGTAATAAAATTTTTCTACCGGCCATTTAATGACCGGTTCTCATTTTTATTGTCAACCGGCCATTTAATGGTCGGTTTGGGTATTTTAGAAAAAACCCAGCGTGGGCATTATTATTAGATATAATTAATGAGAAGGGTTACAATACCTCATGCCTTTCATACCTCATCATACCTCATGTTTTATATCTTCATTTTTAAAGTTCAATTGTCGATCCGAACCGCTCAACATGATATCCATACTAAAATATGCTTGGGGATGAAATTTTATAATTTTTGAAATTTTTTTACTATTTTTTAATATAGGTACAAAATCACTGAATTTGGACCGTTCAAAAACAATAATTCTCTTAAAAAATAGTAACAAATTTATAAAAATTATAAAATTTGGTCTCCAAGCATATTTTAGTATGGATATCATGTTGAGCAGTTTGGATCGACAATTTGGACTTCGAAAATGAAAATATATAACATAAGATATGATGAGGTATGAAAAACATGAGGTATTGAAACCCTCCTCATAATTAATAATGGATATTAATAAAAATGACGGATTATTTCTTTCAGCGGTACAAATTTTGTTAAATTCCCAATAACCATTGTTATACACTCTTTTGTTATATCCATTTAAAACTTATAAAACTTTTTGTTGTATATAATTTTCCTATTTAAATCTTCTATGTATTTTCCCTCCGCCTCAACAAGTGCAACAACGAACCTTTGATTCAACATTGGTTATTACTTCTTTTAAATAAATGATTTTTATAGTCTGTGTTTCATTGCTTACTCGCTAGCACGTGTGTTGATGCACTTGAGAGTAGGTCCGATGGGCATCGGACCTACTCTGGTTCAATGGGTTTAATCACCGTCGATTTGTTTTAAGATTAGCGCGGAATGCTTTAAAATTCGTGCGTGTTCATTTAAATATTTGTGCGCACAAATCTTAAATTAGATTGGACAGTCATCGTACTCGTTGAACCTAAAAGTAGGTCCGATGGGCATCGGACCTACTCCGTTCTCGTGTTGATGAGCTAACGCAAATTATGATATACAAACATAGATTTGATACGCAAAACATTCACGATGCATATATACTTTAACAAATATATTAAGTGTGGATTTTTTTTTTTGCAAAGTTCAAATTCTACTTTAAAAAAATAGTAAAAAAGTTTCAAAATAAAATATAAATTTTGGTCTCCAAGTAAATTTTAATATGAATATCATGTTGAACGGTTCATATCGATAGTTTAAACTTTAAAAACAAAGATATAGAATATGAGACATAAAAGACATAAAATATTAAAACCCTTCTCATTTTTAATTTACGAAGGATTGATATTTGTTAGAACAGTTTCGAACTTCATCGATATTGTTAAATGTGAATTCATATAACTTTTTTTATTAGATGTGAGTTCTGCACATTTTTTTTAACCATTTGTCATTTTAGAATTTGTGCCAGCGCTCAAAATTTGTGCAGATAAGTCCAGGAACAAAATGAGTTTCCGGTTGTTAGCAAAAAAAAACATGCCTATATGTAGAAATTTCTTGGTCAAGAACACTATATGATATGTCACTGACTTGCATTCTTTACATGCGTCAATCAAATACCACTACCCTTTTTGAAATAAATCAAATGCAGTAATGAGTTCCGAATTAGCATATTGTTCTATGTAGTCCGGAAATAGTTATTAGGAACTTTTTTTTTAGCTGTTGATGACATGTAGCCGTGACTATGGCTTGCATGTGGTCCAATCTGCCGCTTGCGGTATAGTGACATGATACGCGATAAATTTGCAAATAATTTGCGTTTTATTCGTTTTTTGACGTTGCTGAACCAAACTTTGAATAAAATGCAAAAAAACGTATAATACTTTTTATTCGCGAAAAAATGTGAATTTTTTTTAAATTTTTTTGGGGGTTTTTTGGGTTTTTTTTTTTTTTTTTGCTTCCTTGTGGCACCGAATTATTCTTGAATTATACCCGAATTATTCCCGAATCACGAATTTTTGATCCTGCCGAACCGAACCCGAACTATTCATTTGTCACTATAGCTTGCAAAGCGCTAAACATATTTTATGAAATTTTAGTGATAACTAGTTTTTCAGCTCACCAAACTTTTGGTGAGTTTAATTTTAAAATTTTACTGATTATTGAAATCAACCATACATTCATATGCAAAATTTATAAATTAATTTAGTATAAAGTGAAATTGTAAAAAAAAATTATAAGTTATTTTTTACCACATAATTTTATACTAAGTTAATTCAAAAATTAATAAATTTTGCATGTATATGCATTATTCGTAAACATAATCGGTTTCAACAATTTGAATTCGTCCTTCGAAGTATAGATTTCATACTTACAATACACTAGTTATACTCGTACAGTGATAGTCTATATCCTTCCATGATTTAAATAAATAGAGTTTGGTTAATCTGTCTATTTTACTCACATCGACATTATAAAAGTAAAGATTATTACCTTTTATGTCTGTACAATTGTATATATAGTTTGTTTATCAACCTTATTTTTTTATTTTAAGAATAAATTGCAAGCCTTATGATTCTGTTACAGATGAAATTAAACCTAATGGTAATGGTTGGTAGTCTATGTAAAATTGGCTCAGCCACTGCCGTTGAAGTTGATTTTGTCTAGTAAAAATTTCCAAAATTCAACGAATTAATCTAGAGAAATTTGGAGTTACAAACTTACAATGACATATCATTTAAGAAAGAGGAGGGTTCAAATGCCTCTATTTTTCATGTCTCCACCATGCCTCTATTTTTAAAAGCTTTAATAACTCACAATTTAAAACTTAAAAGTCAAAATAAAACCGTTGGATATGATCTACATCATTTTATCTATACACATGTAAAAAATTATGACATTTCAATTTTATTTTGGTTGTCATCAAGAGCTTGTAAAAAACGTACTAATGTGGATAATTTCTAGACGTTGATTTTTCAACTTACTGATTCACATAAAAACAAAATCGAAATGTAATAATTTTTTATGAGCACATAGATAAAATGATGTAGATCATATCCAACGGTTTTATTTTGATTTTTAAGTTTTAAATTTTGAGTTATTAAAGTTTTAAAAAATGGAGGCATGGTGGAGGCACAAAAAATGGAGGCATTTGAACCCTCCTCTTTAAGAAAAGAGTGATGCTATGATACTTTGCAATGCATAAATATGCCCGTATTATAGATTTACATCTCTATTTTTAAAGTTCAGACAGTCGATCTCAACCGTTCAACATGATTTTCATATGAAAATATATGAACAAATTTCATATTTTTCTAAATGTTTTTAGTACCTTTTTAGATAGGTAGAAAATTATATGATATAAAAATTATGGACCATATGAAAATAGTTATTTTCTGTCAATCTAAATAATAATAATCTATTTCATACAAAAAAATATATGAATCCATATTAAGGACCAATATATATATATATAGAGAGAGAGAGTGGCTAAGATCAAAGTGGTATGACCAAGGCCTTTGGTGCTACCAAGTCGTTTTTGGATTTTCAAAGTCCAAACGGTCGATCTAAACCGTTAGATGTGATATCTATATTAAAATCTGCTTGGAGACCAAATTTTACATTTTTTGGAATTTTTTTACTATTTTTTAAGCCACTTTGAAAATTGCTGATCACATGGTCCAGAATTTGGTTGCACTGTTTTTACTGTTCACCCGGATCTGCCATTTTCAAAGTGGCTTAAAAAATAGTAAAAAAATTCCAAAAAATGTAAAATTTGGTCTCCAAGCATATTTTAATATAGATTGAACATCTAACGATTTGAATCAACTATTTGAACTTTAAAATTGCAAAAACTAATTGGTAGCACCAAGACCTTGGTCATACCACTTTGACCTTAGCCACTCTCTATATATATATATATGAGGAGGGATCCACTTACAACAAATTTGAGTTACAACAAAGTTACAACATTCATTTTTTTCATTTTCAAAGTCCAAATTGTCGATCCAAACCGTTCAACATGATTATCTAAATAAAATGTACTTGCAGATCAAATTTTATATTTTTTTGAATTTTTTACTATTTATTAAGATGGGTACAAAATTCAATGGTCTAAGTATGGCTATTTTTTGTAAAATACTTAATAAATAGTAAAAAAATTCAAAAAAAATGTAAAATTTGATCTGCAAGCACATTTTATTGTGGAGATCATGTTGAACGGTTTGGATCGACGATTTGGACTTTGAAAATGAAAAAAATGAATGTTGTAACTTTGTTGTAACTCAAATTTGTTGTAAGTGGATCCCTCCTCATATATATATGAGGAGGGTTCCAATACCTCATGTATTTTCATACCTCATCACATCTCATATTTCATATCTTCGTTTCTAAAGTCTAAATTGTCTATCCGAACCGCTCAACGTGATATCCATACTAAATATGCATGGAGATGAAATTTTATAATTTTTGAAATTTATTTACTATTTTTTAAGATAGGTACAAAATCACTGTTTCTAGACCGTTCAAAAACAGTGATTTTCTACCCATCTTAAAAAATAGTAAAAAAAATTCCGAAAATTATAAAATTTCATCCCTAGCATATTTTAATATGGATATCATTTTAAGCGGTTCGGATCGACAGTTTGAATTTTAAAAACGAAAATATAAAATATGAGGTATGATGAGGTATGAAAGGCATGAGGTATTGGATCCGTAATGAGGGTATCTGAGGGTATAATTAGAAAATAACAGTCTGGATTTATTTCTAGCCAAGTCAAGAGAAATTCAATACCTATTGTAGGTATAGGGGAGTCTGTTTTGAGATTCGTGCCAGAGTTAAAGAACGGTCTAGATTTTCTAATTGTATCCTCAGGTTATGGATACAAATTCATTAGATTACAGGGAGAGTAGGAACTTGTTGTTCTGGTCTGGATTTCATAATATGTTGCGCCTTTTTGTTTGGAGGGAGGATGCTCTGAATTCTTGCAAAAGAACGAGAAAAGAAAGGAAAGAATGAATGTGACTTATCAAGCGACAGAATTTGATTCCCAGTTCCCAGCTTTATGATTTCTCCGAAGAAAACAAAAGAAAACACGAAACAGTTTCCAATGTTATGCTTTTTGCATCCATAAAAGATGAATACCAGATCTTTCTTAAATTAAATCTAGAACTGGTAAGTCTGATACTGAGAGTACAGATTTATTCAGTGGAGGAACACAAATGTCTCAACCCTTTTTCAGTCGTCTGATCACAAAACTAGATTTTTCAGATTGGAAATATGAAATTATTGTTGTATCATTTATCATTTCAATACGCTGTCTATGATTTTATAATACAAAGTCCTTAAATTTTTAGATGGAAAAACCATGGGACATTTGCAACTCAACCTTTATACAAATTGTTGGACTTAAGAGGGATCAAATTGAATAATACAATAATATGCTTATGTGCATGGGGGAAGCATGGATGGCAATACAACATAAACTAAAATTCTTTATGCGGTTGGTAAATGAATTAAGATACTAAGGAAAATTTAAGCAAAAGGGATTGAACTGACTGTACCTGTCATTTCTACACTGGTACAGGAGAGACAGGTCACTTGTTCTTTCAAGGTCTTGTATCTATACAAGATTGATTCTGGATGCGAAGATTGTGAGGAAGTTAATTCATTAGAAAGGGACCGGAAAGTTGACGGATATGAATAATAATTTTGTTTGTTAACTTATTACAAGTTAAATAATTAGTTTTTGATTTAGTAACAAAAAATGGTTTCTGTGTGAGAGGTTGTGGATTCAAAATTCGTATGAGGAATACTTATGAATAATTAAATGAAAGTTGATAGGCTATACCTCCATCTTTTTATCTCAAGAAAAAAAAAATTATTATTAGTTTTTTTTTTATAACTTGGCAGAAGCTGCCAAGGGCCTTAAAAAAAAAACTTATTATCAATTAAGAGTAGAAATAAGAAATAATTTTATATCAGCTTATCGGGTAACAACATGGATGGGATAAGAATTATTTCATATATGATATCTTGTATGGTTAATACCTATGTTGCACGGATACGCCAGTTTAGGCGGCGTATCGGTATCGGACATGTATCGGATACCGATACGCGTCCGATACGGCACCGATACGTATCCGATATGCCAGCTGGCGTATCCGCCTACGTGGCGTATTCTTACTCGGCCGATACGGTCTCCGATACGCTCTGACTAGTCTGGATACGCCTCTGACACTTCTGGATACGGAATGGTCCGCCATACACCTCGCCATCCCTGTGGACCGCGCCAATTTTTTTTTTTTTTCTAGCACTCAGCAGGAATCGAACATGGGATCTCTGCTATGGACTCCAAAGGCCTTAACCACTACACTACTTCAAATTTGATGTTGTAATCTAGTAGCATTTATATTTAATCTATATCCAAAACTTTTGATATATATATTTTTTGTTTTGTTTTGAATTGATATTTAATTTATATAATACAAGTGTTGAACTAATAATATAATATAATAGACGTATCGTCGTATCGTATCCTTGATTTTTGAAAATTGCCGTATCGCCGTATCCGTATCGTATCCGATACGATACCCAGCTGTACCCATATCCATGCAACATAGGTTCATACAAAATTAGATACGATAATTTTATTTGTATATTTAACAATGTAAAAGATTATTATTATCATGATATTGATTTATATACAATATTTGTTATTTAATTAGTAACTAATGATGATATTGATTTATATAATAATTTACATAGTTTTATTTAATTAATAATATATATATATATATATATATAGAGGCTGGCTACTATGCTTATATAAGCATATGCCCACATATGCTTATAACTCATTTTTGCGTTTCCAATGTTCAAATGGTCGATCCGACCGTTCACCTTGTTCTCCATATTAATATGTGCTTGGAGACTAAATTTTACATTTTTCTGAATTTTTTTACTATTTATTAAGCCACTTTGAAAATTGCTGATCTGGGTGAACAGTAAAAACAGTGTTTCTAAAATTCTGGACCACCAGATCAGAAACTTTCAAAGTGGCTTAATAAATAGTAAAAAAATTCAGAAAAATGTAAAATTTAGTCTCCAAGCACATATTAATATGGAGAACAAGATGAACGGTCGGATCGACCATTTGAACATTGGAAACGCAAAAATGATCATTTAAGCATATGTGGGCTTTTGCTTATATAAGCATAGTAGCCAAGCACTATATATATATAGAGAGTGGCTAAGATCAAAGTGGTATGACCAAGGCCTTTGGTGCTACCAAGTCGTTTTTGGATTTTCAAAGTCCAAACGGTCGATCTAAACCGTTAGATGTGATCTCTATATTAAAATCTGCTTGGAGACCAAATTTTACATTTTTTGGAATTTTTTTACTATTTTTTAAGCCACTTTGAAAATTACTGATCACATGGTCCAGAATTTGGTTGCACTGTTTTTACTGTTCACCCGGATCTGCCATTTTCAAAGTGGCTTAAAAAATAGTAAAAAAATTCTAAAAAATGTAAAATTTGGTCTCCAAGCATATTTTAATATAGATTGAACATCTAACGGTTTGAATCGATTATTTGAACTTTAAAATTGCAAAAACTAATTGGTAGCACCAAGGCCTTGGTCATACCACTTTGACCTTAGCCACTCTCTATATATATATATATATATATAGAGATGAGCTATGCTACTCCATGGAGTAAAACGCGTTTGTACTTCACGCCGTATTTTTATTTTGAAAGTCCAAACGACCGATCCGAACCGCTCAACATGATCTCCATATTGAAATGTGCTTGGAGACCAAATTTTACATTTTTCAGAATTTTTTACTATTTATTAAGCCACTTTGAAAATCTGAAAATCCGGGTGAACAGTAAAAACAGTAAAAAATTCTGGACTGCCGGATCAGTGATTTTCAAAGTGGCTTAATAAATAGTAAAAAAATTCAAAAAAATGTAAAATTTGGTCTCCAATCATATTTCAATATGGAGATCACGTTGAGCGGTTCGGATCGGTCGTTTGGATTTTCAAAATAAAATATAGCGGCGTGGAGCACCAACGCGTTTTACTCCATGGAGTAGCATAGCTCATCTCTATATATATATATATATATATATATAGAGGTTGGCTATTCTGCTTATATAAGCATATGATGGCATATACTTATAAGTCATTTTTGTGTTTCTAAAGTTTAAATAGTCAATCTGAAGCGCTCAACATGTTCTCCATATAAAAATGTGCTTGGAGACCAAATTTTACATTTTTTTAAATTATTTTACTATTTTTTTAGAATTTTTTAAAACAGTGTTTCAATATACTATAAAAATTCAGAAAAATAATAAAAAATCCTCAAAAATAGTGATTTTGAAAAATTCTAGAAAAATAGTTAAAATTTTTCAAAAAATGTAAAATTTGGTCTCTAAGCACATTTTAATATGGAGAACATATTGAGCGCTTCAGATCGATTATTTGAATTTTAAAGACACAAAAATGACTTATAAGCATATGTCATCATATGCTTATATAAGTAGAATAGCCAACCTCTATATATATATATATATGAGCTGGGCTATGGTGAGTTGTGGAGTAAGAGGTCATTTTTACTTCACGCTCATATTTTCATTTTGAATATCCAAACAACCGATCCGAACCGCTCAACATGTTCTCTATACTGAAATGTGCTTGGAGACTAAATTTTACATTTTTTGGACTCTTTTTTACTATTTATTATGCCACTTTGAAAATCGCTGATCCAGTGGTCCAGAAATTTTTACTGTTTTTTACTGTTCACAGTGGATCAGCGATTTCAAAGTGGCTTAATAAATAGTAAAAAAATTCCAAAAAATGTAAAATTTAGTCTCCAAGCACATTTCAATATAAAGAACATGTTGAGCGGTTCGGATCAGTTGTTTAGATTTTCAAAATGAAAATATGACGTGAAGTAAAATGACGTTTTACTTCACAACTCATCATAGTCTATCTCTATATATATATTCTTTTAAAATAATTGGACCAATAATTATATTTTATACATTTTATAATATTTATACATTTTGTGTTTAAGTAATATTTATATTATTACTATATTTTTGAGTTAAATTATATAACCTATCAATTTATTTGATAATTATTTATTATTTGTTCGTTAATCTTTAACCTTACTGTTATGACACAAGTAAGATTGTACTTATTAGTGTAGTGATCTAAAGGCTAATTCTTAAGCGGGCCGAAGGTTGTCATGAGCATATATGGCATGGACCTTCGTAGTGGATCTATTGGCCCATTATCTCAAGACCTGTTGTCATGCACTTCAAAAGGTTGAATGGAGCGGACCTTCGTAGTGGATTCTATTGTTTGCAATACAGGAAGTCAGGAACCAAACGAATATAAACCGATGACGTTTGAATTGCTTGATCTAAAATGTGTTGACATGGGATTTGTAAATTAGCCATCTATTTAACTATAACCTATTTAATTATGACATGTGCATGTGTATTTGCATTTGCATTATGATTACAATAGAAGAGTAATATTAATCATATTATTTAAAACCTTTTTTTGTGGGTATTTTATTTTTTTATCTTGAATTTTCACAAATTTACGTACTGAAACTAAATTCCATACTAGGAATTTATTATCACTCTATTTGACTATTTCCTCAATAGTAATGGGTTTTAGATTTCCAGTCCAACTTTATGAGAAGTCCGAGAGATGTGTAGACCTTACTATAATAATCATTACTTGCTATCACTACGACATTTTTATTAATATCCATAATTAAATACAAATTATTAATTATACTCAATTTGGCTGAGTATTTTTAAAAATGTCCAAACTAGTTAAAAAATGGCCGGTTGAGAACTTTTTTTTTTTTTCTGTTTTAGACCCTATAAATACCCCTCTTTCTCTCTCATCTCTCTCACAACTCACTCAAAATCATAGAAGAGAAAGAGAGAAAGAGAAGGCGATTTCGGAAGCGCTTTTTCAGGATTTAAAAAAAAATTTAAATTTTTTTAAATTTGTTTTTTATTTATTTTTTTTTAAAAATGTCAGCAACCTATACATTTAAATTAGTAACTTAACAATTATTAACCATTTACCAAAATGTAATTTGTTGGCCATGTTAATGATGATTTCATTACACTGTGGTGGGAAGTTTTTGACTAATATATATGGGGTTCATTATTCCAAAGAGGCAATTTATTCATTCATGGTTGATGATAATACCTTAATTTGGGACTTGAAGTCTATGATTTACGAATGTACTGGTTATAACCTAGAAAAGTGGAACTTAGAATTGGCAACCCGAGTGAACACTGGAACACCCCCAACCTATCCCAGAAGTCCAATATTAAGTGATGCTGCATGGAGAGGCTTGTACAGGCGGTTAAAGACCAATGGAAATTTTATCATAAAAATCTGCCAAGAGAGTTCCGATAGAGTCAGGGGTTGGAAGTTCTTGTCAAAATTCGGTTGCGCCAAATTATACATCACAACCAGAACCATACAGTCCCGTGGCTCCTTTATTCGTACCTGAGCCAGAACCATACCGTCCTGTGGTTATTTTATTCGTACCTGACCCATAAACATACAGTCACTTCACCCCACCAGCACCCCCAACCACCACCTCATACAAGACTCCAATCTAGACCCGTGTGCATGTGGCGCCTTTATCATTACATGCACCAGCACCTCACCCCAGACCGGCATCAGTAGACGACAAAACTGGGTCGGATTTTGAAAATATTAACGGAATTCCGGAGAAAGATATGCAAACTGGGGATGAATTTGAGGGAGCAAACTGGGACTCTAATCACCTGGATGGTTGTGAAGATGGTCCAGTGCCCATTCACGGAATATGCCGCTTAGTGGCCGGACTGATACGCACTCGTTCGCAGACTTCAATGATATATCTGCTTTTAAAGAAGCAGATATTTGTTATTATGGGAGACGAATTGAGTACAAAGGTGAGCTGACGCAAGAACAATATTTTAAAAGCAAAGAAAAGCTAATAAAGAAGATTAGAGAGTACTATAATGATAAGAATCAGGAGATTATAATGAAGAAAAGTGACAGGGATTGTATTTAGGTGGTGTGCAAGACTTTGGGTTGTGATTACGAACTTAGGGGAAAAACAACGAATTTTGGATATGCATGAGTTATAACGAAGCAAGACAAGCCTCACACATGCAGGTCTAAATACTCAAGGGAATACCATAAATGTCTCACGGCATCAATCATTGCCGATATCATTGAGACCTCCATTAAGAAGGACCCATGTATGAGCATCTAGGGGGTGGCAAACTGTGTGAGGGTTAAGTATGGCAATGTAACCCCGAAATACAAAAGAATATGAAGGGTTCGTGAGCTTGCAATAGCCCGACAATTTAGGAGCTGGGAGGGTTCATACAGCTAGCTTGAACCACTGCTGATGGGAATCTGCGACAAGAATCCCGGCTCTAAGTACCAATTTCTGACCTGTCCTATACGAGATAAACACGGAGAGCTTATTGAAGGAGTTGTTCAATTCAGGGCGGTAGCCTGGGCTTTTGATCCATGCATTGCAGCGGTTCAATACTTGAGACCAGTGATCAGTATAGATGCATACTTCTTGTCTAGGCGGTATGAGGGGAGGCTTTTGATAGCTTGCGGCTATGATTCCAAGAACCAATTGCTGCCTATAGCATTTGCAATTGTACAAAAGGAGTATGATGAGAATTAGGGTTTTTTTTCTTGTAGTTTGAGCAATGAATTGCTTGGAACTGATAAATCCGTCTGTGTTATATCGGACCAGCACAAGGGGATCAAATGTGCACTGACAGTAGAATACGGATGGTCTCCAGACCTTTTTGTGCATAGGTTTTTATATGCAGCATGTTGCTGACAACCTGGTCCAAAATTGTGGAAAGAACAAGTGGTTCGGATGGAGGTTTAAACAAGGAGCCAGGAAGAAGAAGCCAAGACGGTTAAAAGTGATGTTCGAAGAGTTTGTTATGGTATGTCTAATTTATAACATTTCGTTTAATTATTTTATAAGACTATGAGGAAAATAAAGTAACACATCTTTGTTCTTATGCAGCTAAATCCAAGGTGTAATGCATTTTTAAATAATGTGGGCAAAGTACGTCCCAATGATGTGATGGAGCCGTCCAATTATGAGAAGATTTTCCAAACCTATGATGGAGGATACCGATTTGGTATCATGACAACAAACAGCTCCGAGTCGCTCAATAATGTCTTTTGGATGAGCTGTAAATTGCCCGTGGCTGCCACAGTGGAGGATACGCTCTATAAGTGCAACAAATGGTTTGTTGAGCGGTGGAAGTGGGCAATGGACTTAAGAGATGCAAATCAGTTATTTTCTGAACGAGTGGAGCTCAAGCTCAGAAAATAGTGGCTCAAAGCTGCAGAAATGCATTTGGTCCCTTATACGCACGGCGAAGGTCAGTACCAAGTTTCATCCCCAAATGAGTACGTTCCAGTCACCCACGACTCCAATGAAAGTATGGACATTATTCATAGGGAGTTCCAATACATTGTGACACGCAGGCCCGGTAACAGAATGGAATGTACATGAAGAGGTATCCAATTAACATCTATTCCGTGCGTTCATATCTTAGCAGTTTGTCGTGCAAAAAACTGGAGCGAGAACCAATTTGTTGCAGACTGGTATATTGTGAACTATCTTGAAAGTACTTGGAGTGGAGTGTTTGTTCCCTATGGTAATATGGGCGAATGACCAGTTTGCCAGTCTCCTAGAATTCTTCCTAGCAAGGGTTGGATTAAGGTTGGGAGGAGAAAACACACTCGTCATGTAATAACCATGGACGGAATGCAAGGTAGGCGAAGAGGGCATCAGGCTCGCCGTTCCACTACCGACAGAAATAGAAGAGGTATGTAACATTTATCAAAAATTATATT
Organism: Carex littledalei; assembly: GCA_011114355.1. Classification (NCBI taxonomy): domain Eukaryota; kingdom Viridiplantae; phylum Streptophyta; class Magnoliopsida; order Poales; family Cyperaceae; genus Carex; species Carex littledalei. The sequence goes on from CM022097.1 coordinate 5,363,542, forward strand.
TCATTCTAATTATGAATTTTATGGTTTCTTGTCTTGAGATATTGTGCAGGTTCATGACGATATAAATTTCTACATATACATCACGAAGAACCAAGCATTGGACTGAGAAGCATCAATTGCATCATGACTGTTAAGGCTCTTTTCTTTTTCTTTGAGATAATTGACTGCACCATTGTTCTGATGAAGGCTAAGACTTCAAAATAAATATCTACTCTTCACAAGCTTTCTGAAAAGTGGTCATATGCCGAAATCGGATACCCGAGCACCGAGATACGCTAGTTTGAAGATTGCTGAAGGTTGCTGAAATTCCACAACACTTGACAATCGTGGTAACGGTTGTCACAACAGTTGCTCTCTGGAAGTTTCAAGGTTCCAGTGCAATGGCTATCATAAAGGAATAATTAGGTCTACAGAAAATTGGGTCTGGAAGTGATTTATTCCGTTGCAACGACTATTTAACTGTTGCAACGCTTGATATTGGGCAGCTTACACACAGTTCGTATTTTGGCTACAGTTTGGTCATACGAACTACGATTTGAATGAATCAAAACTTGCAATTTCTAGGAGACTGAGATCTACAACTTTCATGTTGTAACATTATTCAAATTATGAAGTGATGGGTCGCTATGGGCCGTGGAAGGCAGACGTTAGATATAGTAACGTGTATAAACCTAGATTTGCTTCTCTCTCTCTATATAGAAGCAAATATTAGGTTTTCTAAGGAGGCTCCAGCCGTCAAACTCTTCTTACTTAACTGCAAAAGAGAGCCACAATGATTGCTTGATCTTGAAACTTCAATACTCATTCAACAACCAAAAATCTACTCCACCACACTCAATCCATTGCAAGAATTAGAGTGATTAGTGAGAGATATTTTATTTACTACAAACACTAGAGCCTTTGTTGCTCGCCTCTTCTACTTCGAGCCTTTAGTGCTTGCTTCTCTTGTATTAGAGCCTTTAGTGCTCTTGAGCCATTTTCGTACTCGGGCCGTGTGACTTCCCTAGCTTTGTAAGGGCTCACCGGTTCCATCTTGTACTCTTTTCTCATTGGGTAAAGAAAAGTGCTCCATCTCGAAGGTCGCGAGCCCCGGAGACGTAGGCGTTAGTGCTGAACTCCGTAAACAACTCTCGTGTCAAGCATCTCTTAACTCTTATATTTATTTTACGCACATTTGCTTAGTTTAAGTTTATTCTTGTTTCCGCCAAGAATAACACATACACATGTTAGTTAAAAGTACTTAGCTTTAAATTTTAAAAGGCCCCATATTCACCCCCTCTAGGTGCCTTAGGGACCAACACCAGAAACGCAGCAAATGCAGTAGAAAATGAGCGAGTTATAGCAGAGGCAACTGAGTCACAAGGGTCACGGCGTAGCATAGCTACAAGCCGTTTAGATACATCTACTATGTTTGCAAAAGCAATGAGAGAGACAATTACCATGTGAGGAGAGGCGGTTGGGGTGCAAGAAGAGTCATCTGGTAGCCAACCAAGGAGGTCAACTAGTAGGCGTACAAGGGCAACTGGAAGCCAAGCAGGGGCATCTGGAAGCCAAGCAGAGCCATCTGGTAGGCCATCTTTTGGAACTGGTTGGTTTCTTGGAATACCGTTTAGGCGTAGTAATAGGTGATTTAAATTGATGTCTGTATACAGGTTGTGAACTTGTTTATTTAGATGTAGCTTTGAGAACTATTTTATTTGCAATTTGTGTGGATTTTATTTAGACTAAGTTATGAGTTAGTTGAATGTTACTTTTTATAACTGTACTGTTTTTTACCATATTCAAAAATTAATTCTGGGATTTCTGCAAAACCAAAAAATTGGTTCTTTTAATGAAACTGTAGAGAAACATCAAGTCTACATGCATGCCAATTTTCGTGATTTATTGATGTATTTAACTGGGTCAGAATCTTGTCATAAGGCGGGGCAAAATAGATAATTTGTCATTCTAAATATATGAACTTCAAAAATACATTAAGATTCAGTTACAATGTTACATCCAACCTACAACAGAATTACTAAATTAATGAAATAGGATATTATAGTAGCTATGGACTTTGTAGAGTAAATTACAACACAACAAGCACTAGTAATTCTACTCCTTAGTAGACGGCTCTGGATTAGTCACAACAAACGAAGTGCTAGCCTTACCAGTATAAGTACATGGAAAAAACTCATCGTCTGATGTTGGAGGCCCTGGATCAACTTTCTTTTTTTTTAAACCGTAATCATATAGGTTTTCCACAAAGTCATCGTCTGAAATTTCATACCGAATATGCCATCTAAGAAATTTCTCCATCAGACATACTTGACAGTTTTTTTCCCTCATTTTTAACTCGACCACTAATTGACCCTCCTCTCGATCAAATTACAAACGAACGGTCTAATCTGAGCCGTCCGTTTGTAATTTGCTCGAATCACGTACCCGGGAGGATACGTATTGGAGGAGGTCGGGGTGTGACGCTTAATTTTCATTTCCTTTCCTCTCCGCCTAATTATTCACCCCTCCCGACCATTTCTTTCATCTGCCTACCATGTCTTGAGCATCAAGTGCTGAGATTTGAACCGGTAGCCCAACTGTACGTGTATGTCCCCTCTTTTGCTCTTTCGTTCTCCTCTACTTTGTTCCTTGTCTCCACCTCCTTGGCTCCAATACAAAGATATATTCTCTTACTTCCTTTGGCTCAGTTTGCTTGAATTGCTGTCGTTAATGGCTTTTCTTCATACTCAGCTCTTGCTGGGTTCTGAATCCAGTTTGTTTATCTCCAATTTCTGGCGAAGCTTCATCGCTTCACTGTAATTAGAAGAATTTTTGTATTTCTTGTCGAGGCAAGCAATCAGTAATGATCAGCCCTGTTTGCTCTTTTACATTCTCAGTTGACCATTAACGGTCCTTATTTGTAAATTGTACTAGTGCTGCTCATTTGTTTTGAGCATTCATGTATGTCCCTCATAAACTTCGAAATTATGTATTGTCCCTTCTAAAATTAATACTATCATATTTACTCTTTTAAATTTCAAATATTCACATATTTACTTAATTAATTGCCCGTTCTATTAAAAGTCATTATAAATTTATAAAATGCTTATTTTACCCTTTAATAAAAAAAATATATATGTAGCTTGTTTAAGAGAAATATTTGGTCTTCTAATTGATCAGTCACGAGAAAAAATGGTTTATTTTCTTACTCGTGATGCACACACAAACATATGCCTAAATACCACTATATGTGTTTCAAAAGTAGATAAATTACCCATTTGCCCTCGAAAATCAACCTATTAGAAGACCGAATATTTCTCTTACACATTCTACATTTTTTTTAAATAAAGGATAAAATGAGTATATTTTTATAAATTCAGAATGAGTTATTAAGAAAATGCAATAAATTGAGTAAATCTGTGAGTTCTTTAAAATTTAGAAGGATGAATATAATATTATACACTTTAGAGAGGTAATACGTAATATTTCAATGTTATTGAGGGACATAAATAAAATTCCCCTTTAAATTTTAGTTTGATTCAAAGCAATCTTTGATTCATACTAACGCCTAGCTGAGATATGGTTGTAGTCTTGAATTTTTAGTTAGTAATACAATTTTGCACAAGTCCAAACAGTGGTTCTTTTAGTATGGTCAGGTGCATTATATTGATAAGTGGACTTGTATATTGTTCAATTGAGGCTACAATACGATGCAGAGTGCATATTGATCCGTATTATGAATTAATATTTTTATTTTTAAAGTCTAAAATATAAATTATTATCATTCAATATGATCTCCGTATGAAAATGTACTTACGACCAAATTTTATAGTTTTTATAATCTTTTTACTACTTGTTTATATATGGAGAAACAGGAGGGTTCAATTACATCGTGGTTTTGTGCCTCAATTATGCTCCACATCCTTATCTCTGTTTTCAAAGATCATGATCCGAACCGCTCCACATGATCTTCTTAATAAATTATGCTTGGAGAAGAAATTTTATATTTTTTGGAATTATTTTACTATTTTGTAGATAGGTACAAAATCACTGTTTTCAGGAGATTCTGGACCATCCAAAAAAGTGATATTGTACCTATCTAAAATAATAATAAAAAATTCCAAAAAATATAAAATTTGGTATCCAAGCATATTTTATTATGAAGTTCATGTTAAGCGGTTCAGATCGACTGTACGGACTTTAAAAACAGAAATAAGGATGTGGAGTATAATTGAAGCACAAAAAAATTACATATTCCCCTCTAAAATGAAAATCACTTTGAATGATTCATATCGGCTATTTGTATTTTAAAAACAAAAATATTAATTCATAGTACAAACCAATGTGCATAGTACCATAATATCACTCTTGTTTAATCAGTTATTTGGAAATTAGGAGAATTTCATGTATACCCCTCATAAACTAAAAAAATTACATATTCCCCTCTAAAATTCATAATATCATATTTACCCTTCGAAATTTCAAAAACTCAAAATTTTACTCATTTTATTGTGTTTTCTATTATAATTCATTTTAAATTTAAAAAGTAACTGTTTTACCCTTTATTAAAATAATAAAAGTACGTATTCAGTCTTCTAATTGATCGGTTTTCAAAGGTATATATTTTATTTCTCTATTTCTGACACATAAACAGTGACATTAAGGTATACGCTTGTGTAAGCGTCAGAAATAGAGAAATGAACCATTTGCTCTCGAAAACCCCAATTAGAATACTAAATTTAAAATGAGTACTTTATAAATTTTAGAAAAAAAATTGTAATGGAAAAGACAATAAAATGAATAAAGTTGTGAGTTTTTGAAATTTAGAAGGATAATTATGATATTATGAAGTTTAGAAGAAGAAATACGTAATTTTAATATCTTTGAGGGTATACATGAAATTCTCCCTTGTAAACCGTGGACCTTATCAGATTTTTTGTCTGGTAAGTCTGGTAAGTCTTTCCAATCTTGTGTGCAACAACTTTCCAATCTTGTACCAATCTGGTAAGTCTCTCACTCTCTCACCCTATCAGATTTTTTGTCTTTTTTCTTGTTTAATTAATTTGTTTAGTATTTGTTTCTTCTCTCTGATTAATCTGCCACGTCTCTCTCTCGACATGGGGCATCAAGCTTCGAGCTGCTGTATCAGCACTCATGGAGGAAAATAAATCTGCTGTGATTCTCGGGGAATCACAGGACTCTGCGATCCCATCTCAACTGTTGGTCTTTCTCGAGATGCATGCATGAAAATTTACTTTTTCAAGAATGTTTTCGAGATCCGCGCACGGAAAAATTTGAACCGTTGATCTCAGAATTTTAGAATCCTGCGATCTATCTCGGAATCGCAGCAGATTCGGACTCCTCATGGAGTCATGGCTATGGCCCTTTCTGTTGCTAAATACTCGGAACCAGAGATTCTTCTTCGGCGCACAAGAACTGTTATTTTATTTCCTTTCCAACTATATTATTTTTAGTTCCAACACTTACCATGGTGTAGTGTATGCCAAGTTGGATAATACAACAATGTGGTGGCATCATTTGGTTTTATTTTTAGTATTGGTAGTGTGTCGTTTAAATTTTAGAAATAAAAATATGTTTTTTAAAAACCAAAATAAAAAAGCAGAAAATAGTTTTTTGTTTCTAAAAACAAAAAGAACAAAGTATCAAAACAATGCAAAACGCACCGTAATTTTTTTACTAGTAAAAAAAGATAAACGAACCTTGACCCATCACACCCACTACCTATGAAAATTTGCTGGTTTTATGTTTTGCTTCTATTGTAGTCATTCGTGTTGCTGTGTGGTTTGTACTTTGTAGTTTGTAGTTTGTAGTTTGTACAACAAAATTACAAATGGTCAAATGTTTTGTTTGTTTTACCAGCGACAGACTTAAGACTGCACTTTACATCAATCATATCCTCTGGGTACTCACGGTAGAATGAACTCTCCATTCAGCAAAAATATTTTTTGTGCTATTTAAATTAAAATAAATTCGCTTTATCGTGCTAAATTAAAAATGACGATAAAGATTTTGTTACCGGACTGACTATAATTGAATCGGACGGTTCAAAATTATTCTTTTTAACTTGACACGAATCTCAAAGCACAAATAAACAAAAATTGAAAAGAGACATGTCATGTCGGTGATTATTTTTTTGTTAGTTTTTATCAATTTATTAGTTTTTATTAATTTATTTGTATTGATGTTTGCTCTAAAATTTAATCATTTCTTTTAGATATAATTAAAATTTCTATTCCATGGTTTTATATTTTCTGTATTTCTTGGCAATTTTTATTATTCACTTAATTGACAAGTTTCTAGCTAAGTAACATGTTGTAGTAAAAATATATAAAAAAATCAATAAGGCTATAGTAGTCATTTCTCTATTAAGTTCGTATTTAATAACTATATAGCTTCATAATTCCAATTATCATTTTTTCTGAACATAACAATAGAATAGTGGAATATTTTGAAAGAGCAATTAATTCTTAATTCTACAATTTGACTATTTTGTTTGGACTGGATCACTTACTCCTAAAGTCACTAACACGTAAGTTCAAATTGAATTTTAACATTTAAATATTAAATATAATTTTGCATCAAAATTCATTTTTGAGTTTCATTTACTTCAGAAGCAGAAATAACACAAGGGGCACGTGATTGGGTTTCATTCTGTCTATTCCTCGTGTAGCCGTACAGGCGGGAATAAAAATATTTTTTTGTTTTTTTAATAGAATAAAAGTACTTATTTCTTAAGTGAGACACATGAACAAATGCAGAATCCAAACTCTCATGATTAAAAAAAAAAAGAAAAAAGAATCCAAACTCTCTGTCAGCGTGGCTTATGGTGTATGTTGCCACGTGGATCTGTACGGAGACGAACAAAAAATTCACAAAAGCAAGTAAGCAAGAAAAATATAAACAAAGGTGAGTGGGGTGCTGGGTTCTACAGTGAAAGTTAACGACTCTGGCACACCTCACGGCACGCAACACGCTTCGCAACTGCCGCCGAAAAATTTGAAGTAATATGAGAGGTTATACTTTCTTTCTTTTTAAAAGAGGCTGTAAGCCCATTTCATTTGACTGATTCCGTGAGGTCATCAGCATTTTTTTTTTTCTGGAGTGTTAGCAAATATAACATCGCACGAAGATTTAGATTCAGGAATCAGGATTCAGAAAATATTATAAAGTAAGCATAAACTTATAATTATTATTTTTAAATAGAATTAAATAAAAAAATTCGAATGAAACCAGTACCCATCAAACTCTTTTGCAAAAAACAGTTCACATAGTTCAGTGAAGAAAAAAAACAGATTTATTCACTGCATCAATAGTTCGGTGGAACTAAATTTAGATCCATCTAAATTATCAAGGGACCCTTTATTTCAAAATTTTGGGATAAGGGGTCCACCTAACCGAAAATCTTGAGATTTTCTGTGACTCCTGATTTGGCCGGATCTAAAATTGATCCATCGAACCATTGTTTAGGTGGACCCCTTGTGTCAAAATTTATAGTTGGACCCCTCTCTCCTTCTTCTTCATTTTCTCTCTTCTCCTCTTCTCAAACGCTGGAAATAGGAGTCCACCAAACCGTTAATGAGGTGGAGGAAGTTTTTACGTTAGAAATAGGAGTCCACCAAACTGTTGATGAGGTGGAGGATATTTAGTGTGGTCAAGCGTGTTGCACTTGTGATATGATAAAAAAGTTGTTCCGCCAATTGTTTTGGTGAACAAAGTCTTTTTCTTTCACCGAACTGTTGATGAAATGAATCTGTTTTTTGCAACAAAAAAATAAATATAAATGGTGCTGATTTCATTGAAAGGTTTTATTTTTTTTTTAAATCTCAGTTTTTCAACATCTTTGTCATTGTCATGTAACACTCGATGATTTTTATTGAAATAGGTGGATTAATATTCAATTTTATCAAATAAAAAAGATTATTAATACATTTTTCTAATCTTAAGAGCAGCATAATAAATTTAATAATGAGTAGTATAACTTCTAATTTTTTCAAAGCCCGTGTGGCACGTGCGCTTCCCGCCACCAATTAGCTTCATCTAGCATGCACACAAAAACTTATGACTCATGACTCGTTCGGAATCAATTCGGATTCAACTCGCCAGCAATTTGAGTTGAAATTGACTCGAGTCAAAACTGACTTGAGTTCATTGACTCAGTTGTCTCATGAGTTGAATCCAAGTTGCCCCTAACTCTGTTCGGAATCAACTCAGTTGAATCACTAACTTGGTTAAACTGTGTAATATTTTGTTAGACTTTGTATTATTTAGTAATTTAGTCAACTTTATACAATTTAATTATGTATTTGCCACTTCTTCATTATGTAAAGTTTTAAATTATGTACTATTTTGATAAACTATGTTGATTTTATTTTTTTTAGACTTTGTTTTGGTAATTTTTAATTGGGTAAATTTCGTTGTGGATCACTAAACTTTGTCATTTGTCACAAATTGATCACTCAAGTGGGATTTGTCCCTTCATAATCACTGAACTTTTAATTTGTCCCAATCAAATAACCCTATAACTTTTTCATTCAAAATATTAACGGAATATTCTAATTCGAAAATATAATATGCTCATTCCATCTAAAATTTTAACAGAATATGTTCATTCCGTCTAAAATACTAACGGAAAAGTTATATTTTAGTAATATTTTGGATGGAAAAGTTATAGGGTGACTTGATTGGGACAAATTAAAAGTTCAGTAGCTATGAAGGGACAAATCAAACTTGAGTGACCAATTCGTGACAAAAGACAAAGTTTAGTGACCTCCAGTGAAATTTACCATTTTTAATTTGATAAACTATTACTATCTCACGAGTCACGAGTTGATTATGAGTTAAATCCAAATTAGATTTTATGACTCGAAACTAGATTAGCAACTCGGACTCAACTCGACTCATGAGCAGCCCTAGATCTTCATCATTGTCTTTACATACGAATTCTGAATATTGTCCCAAAATTTTGATATTATATTTTAACATTTTAACATATAATTGATGATAATTATATTCATTGCTATCACTACTGTAGTAGCGAATATAAAGTTCAAAGTTAAATGAGTACGTGAGACATTAATGATGCTGGGCAACAAAATTCAGGATTATATTTCATGCCTTTATTCATTTTTTAAGACAGAATTCACCTGTATTTAAAAATTAATAATATCATATTTATCTTTCTAAATTTCAAATACTCTCACATTTATCCAATTTATTATCTTTTAAATTAAAACTAACTCTGTACATGTATAGAGTTTCCATTTTATATTCTATGAAAATATATAGAAACACATAGCATGTGTGAGAGAAAGATTTAAGCATACGTTTCAGTAAATTTCAAACTTGCACACCTTATTTTGGACTCTAAAAAAAAATAGCCTCCAACTGCTGAGTGTTACATAAAAATTATTCAATTCAAAGATGAACACACTTTAATTAAGAACGGAGCTACGCTATTTCTGGATAGACAATTATCTACCTCACCTCTGAATTTAAAAATTTAATTAGTACTTCATATAAACATAAGCTAGTCTTTGCCTATCCCCAAAATAAAAGTTACCTACCTCTGAAATAAAATTGCCTAATTCCAATCCCTACCCACATTTAATTTTTTTAGGCGTCCCGTATTTGGTCTGGACCGTTGGCGCTCGCCTATGCTACCCGTTAGCCACTTAACCCGCGCTACCCATTAACCCGCCTCTACACCTTGATCAAATTCGCCTCACTCAAATCAAACCCGCTAACCTACGCTACCCGATACTGACCGAGAAAAACATGAACCTCTGGAGAGGAGAATCTGATCATTGATTCGTTGTGCGGAGGATAAAAAAACAGAGATTGTTGTGCGTGTGTTGTGTCCAATTCCCCTCCACGCGCCTTTGTGTGTACTGTGTGTGTTGTGCCCAATTTCCTCGTCTTTGTGCTCACTGCTACTAAGGTAATTCTAACTTTCTATAAAATTGTGAATTTGCAATTTAGTGTGGCAATTGGTACCAATTGTTTTAGAAATTACAAGTAATTATTTTAATAATTGGTACGAATTAGTAGAAATTACAACCAATTGCTTAGGTAACCCTAATTTGGTATCAATTAGTAAAATAGAAATTACAAGCAAAAATCTTGTGTTATCCTTTTGAGTTGTACCATAAAATTTTCATATATTTCTAACAAAAATTCTAGCTACGCCCGAGACTTTAACAAAGATGCCTTTTGAAGGCGAGAACCTTTTTTTTGGTGATTACGTGCTTTGAAAAATTAAAGAAAGGTTTAAAAGTTAAAATTGAAAGCTTGTAATCTCTTCTCGAAGAAGCCTATTCTGAAAAGCGAATTACGCATCTCTTCATTATATAATTTGCTAAATAAAGTAAAATTCTGCAACATAGACTTCCTACTTCAATACACAAGTTTTAATAGAGGGTCAAAAGATAATTTATAAATGTAGAGTTATTTTTTATGGAAAGATAAAATAATCGAGTGCATGTTAAAAAAATTTGGAAATTTAAAGGATAAATATTACATTAAGAACTTTATTGAAAAAAGTTCGTAATTTGAATTTTTTGAAAGGATATATAGGAATGTGTGTCCGTTCTAGTATAATAAAGAAGTTTAAGTTTTTGTCACACATATTTTAGCAAAAAATAATATAATCGAAAAATCTAAGCTGAATTGTCATCAACTGTGCAAAGTAAACGCTAGGTTCTATACTGTTTTAGTTCTTGATGAATATGATTGGAGCATTTAATTTATACGATTATTTTAAGCCTATCTACGATCCAATCAAAGAACCTTTTTAGACGTGCAAATGAATCAATGCACTTGAGAGTAGGTCCGATGGGCATCGGACCTACTCTGGTTCGATGGGTTTAATCACCGTCGATTTTATTTAAGATTCGTGCGGAACGCTTTAAAATTCGTGCGCGTTAGTTTCAATTTCCGTGCGCACAAATATTAGATTGGACGGTCATAATACTCGTTGAACCTAAAAGTAGGTCCGCGGACCTACTCCGTTCTCGAATCAATGATGTTGTCAAATTTACGGACAGTTTGCAATCTACATTGTACGTAGACAACTATTTCCATACAAGCAGCAGCTGCAGCTAGCTATTAGCCTATTTTTTTTTTTTTATTCAAAACCCGTAGGTATTAGCTATTAGCCTATTAGTGCAGCTGGTTGGACCAAATTGGCTTCAGACCCAATGGCATAAATAAATAATTCTTTTCTAGAATTGATTTCGCTCGCCAACCTTTGCACGCCTCTTACTCGCTTACTAACGAGACATGTCAACGTGTCATTTTTAATTGTCAATCCTGATATCGTGTGAATTATGTATAATCTAGAATTAATAATTTACACTTATGATTGACATGATGACATGTTGTTAATGGGCAGCTGTAAAATAATTATTAGCACTTTTTGGTTAATTTGTGGCGCACTAAATTTCATTCTAGTTTGCAAATTAGTTATTAAGCTTTAACTTCTTCGCACGCCATCGACACAAATTTGTCTCGTTGATGTAATTTTTCAAACGTGATGTAAATTGTGCATGTTTGTATCGTGTTAGTTTTTGCATGAAAGGGATGATGGGATTATTTAAATATAAACAACGGAGTGAATAATAATTCATGTAGAACGTGATATATAAAAGTGTAATGACTAATTTCAATTAGTAAATGAAACTAATTTAACGAGTCCAAAATAATTTTTCTCTCCAAATTTTAAGTAAGAAAACAAATTATTCGAATTTACTTCTAACACTACGACTCCGTATTATATAGCCGCTATAATTCTCATGATAGAAACAAATTAAAGTCTTTGATGATATTATATGTATCAAATTATATATTATGTATGAAGATTATTTATTTCAAGACAAAAATAGAGAGGATGGAATAGCTAATTCAAATTTAACGAGTCCCAAATAATTTCTCTCTCCAAATTTTTGGTATATAGGACAACAAAATGATCCAAATTTATTTCTAACACTTAGATTCCGTATTGTATAGACGTGCGCTATAATTCTCATGATAGAAACAAATTAAAATCTTTGATGATATTATATGTATCAAATTTATCATGTATGAAGATTATTTGTTTCGAGACAAACATAGAGATGATGGAATAGCTAATTCAAATTTAACAAGTCCAAAACAAATTTTCTCTCCAAATTTTTGGTAGGACAACAAAATTATCCGAATTTACTTCTAACACATCGATTTCGTATTGTACAGCCGCTATAATTCTCATGATAGAAACAAATTAAAGTCTTTGATGATATTGTATGTATTAATTTATATATGATGTATGAAGGTTATTTGTTGCAACAAAGATAGAGATGATGGAAAATCTTATTCAAATTTAACGAGTCCAAAAAAAATTTTCTCTCCAAATTTTTGGTATAGGACAATAAAATTATCCGAATTCACTTCTAACACTCCGATTCCGTATTGTATAGCTGCTATAATTCACATGATAGAAACAAATTAAAGTCTTTGATGATATTATATGTATCAAATTATATATCATGTATGAAGATTATTTGTTTTAAGACTAACATAGCCGGCATTTTTAGAGGAGTGTGTACAATATTTTTGAGTCACAGGGTACCATAGTAATGGACTTATATTCCAGGAGAGTTCCGCGTGAATCCGGGGTTGAAATTTCTAGGGAAAATAGAGGTTATAATCACTTGGGTTATGACAACCCGCGTCACTTGAGTTATGACATCTCGGGTTGTCAACTCGAGTTATGACAACTCGGGTCATGAGCACTCGGGGTATGACAACCCCCGCCACTCTAGTTATGACAACCCCCGCCCCTCGAGGTATGACAACCCCCGCCACTCGAGTTATGAACCGCATGTATCACCCGTGTATGATAATTATGTACCTGATTTTACTACCGAGCTACCACCACCACCACCACCACCTCCTCCTCCTTCTGAAACCCCAATCCGACCCAGATTTCCATCTGTACCACCATCAATACCTATAGTGGCACCCGTTGTTACCCGGAGAGATCTTGACCTTGATGCTGAGATCGATGCCATACCAGAAAGAGATTTGCAAACGGGTGACGAACGGGACGGGGATTGGGATTCTGATCACATGTCAGAAGGTGATGGAGATTATTTACCTAAGGAAGACTGATTTCCAATTAAAGGTCGGACAGATAGGCATCTGTACCCCACATTCAACGATACCACTGCTTTTGAAGAGACAGACATAACATTTTTTAGGCCGCGTGTCAAATACAATGCAGAGCTTGTTCCGCAGCAGGTTTACATCAACTTGGATGAACTTGTGAAGAAAATAAATGAGGTCCATGTTCATGGCAACTGGGAGTGTAGAACTGAAAAAATGGATCGAAAAAGGTTAGTAATTGTTTGTAAAGACGAAACGCATTGCCACTTCCGTCTTTATGCAACCCCTGTGGGTAAGGGCGAGACATGGATTATTAAGAAGTGTGAACCACCTCACACATCAAGGACAGACCATGCACAACTTACGGCTTCACTTATTACCGATGTAATTGAGCGTGACGTTAAGGAGGACCCATCGATGAGCCTTAAGGAGATCGCTAGACATGTCAGACGCGTTTACAATCATGTCATCCCAAAATACAACAAGTTATGGAGAGGGCGTGAACTTGTGATCTGCCGAATGTTCGGTAGCTGGCATGGTTCATACAACTTGCTTGCACCATTGCTCCAGGCCATAGCAAGTACAAATCCCGGCACTAAGTATGAATGTTGGAATCTGAGTGTAGAGGATGTCAACAACGCGTTGCAATTCAAGACCGTAGCATGGGCTTTCGGTCCATGTATTCAAGCTGTGTCATACATTAGACCGGTCATCAGTATAGATGCATGCTTTCTGTCTGGCCATTACGATGGGAGACTGCTGATAGCATGTGCATATGATGCTGAAAACCAGTTGTTGCCTTTGGCCTTTGCAATTGTTGAGAAGGAGGATGGGGAAAACTGGGGATTTTTCATGAGTTTCTTACGAAGAGAAGTGGTTGGCTGCCGGTTCTTTTGTGTCATATCAGACCAGCACAAATGAATCAAATATGTTTTTGATCTCCCAGATTTCGAGTGGTCAACAGTGAACGGTGATTGTGTGCACAGGCTGTGTATGCAACATATTGCAGACAACCTAAACAAGAACTGCAGATACATTCAAAATTGGTTGCAGGAGGAAGAAGCCGAGAAGGGTGGAAGAGATGTTCAGAGATTTTGCCAAGGTATGTATATTTTTATTTATTTACTTATATTTTCTGAATTATTTACTTAAATTTTCTCATCTAAAATTATTTTCTTTTCAGTACTGTCCAAAGGCAAATGCGTACTTACTCAAGGCGGGGAAAAATAATCCCACCAATATTGCTGAGCCACCCGCATATGATAAGATATTGCAAGCCCGTGATGGAGGTTTCTGATGGGGAATTATGACCACAAATGGGTCTGAGTCTTTGAATGTTGTTTTCAAGCAGAGCCGGATGTTGCCCGTGGCAGCAATTATAGAGGACACCTTCTACAAGTTAAATGCATGGTTTGTTGCACGGCGTGTTAAAGCCCTCGAATTACTGTACATGAATCAAATGTTTTCAACAAGGGTGGAGGGGAAACTAAGGAAACATAGGGAGAAAGGTGCAGTTATGAAAGTTGTCCCGTACGGGGAGAACCAATTGAAATTCGAAGTGCACTGTCCAAATGAGTTCGCTCCAACCGACCGTAGACCGGATGGTACTATGGAGTTTGTGAAAAGGATGTTCAAGTATATTGTTATTTTTGGACCTGACAATATTGTAACCTGCACTTGCCAATGAATCAAATTGGCCCACCTACATTGTTCTCATGTTATGGCTGTGTACCGAGAGAGAAACTTCTCTGAGGATGATTATGTCGCACACATATACCATACCGATTACCTTGCGAGTACTTGGGGTGCATCTTTTCATCCTTATCCCAACCAGTATCAGTGGCCGGCCTATGTTGGGGATAGAATCATGCCCGCAAGCGGGTGGATCAGAAAATGAAGAAGACCCCACAAGCGTACTGTAATGACCATGGACCAGATGGAAGGTAGGCGAATGGGACATCAGGCTCGCCGTTCAACAACTGACAGGCAGCGAGCAGGTACGGTTGATTTTATTTGTTTACTTATATTTTATTTATTTACTTATATTTTATTTTGATTTTATTTCAATTGGAATGCAATACATATGCCATTAACGAAGCCAACGAAAGAGAAAATGCTAGAGTTGTTGCTGAGGCAACCAGTAGTAGCCACCGCACTCATGAAAGCCCAGGAACCGGTAGTAGTCATGGAGAGACATCTGGTGGTGTCTCACAACCAGCTACACCCAGACCCAGACGTCGGCTGAGTTTGTTCGGCCGTCGTCGCTGATTACCAAGTTTTGTTAAATTATGTTATGAACTATTTTAGATGTATGTTGTGAACTATTCTAATTGGTAGTTTGTGAACTATTTAATTTTTTATTTGCCTCGATTATTTTATATGCTTCAGTTTTGTTATTTTTAATACTTAATTACATATACAAAAACTAACAACATAAAATATAAACAAACACAAAATTGATGAAATAAAGTCTACGACATAAATTCTTAATAAATCTACAACATAAATTCCTAATAAGTCTACTTCTTACAACGTGCCTTGAAAGTGCATGGAACAAAGTCATCATCGGAATTTGCTGGATCTGGATCAGTCACAGCAGACGAAATGGTGGCCTTACCAGTATAAGTACACGGAACAAACTTATCGTCCGATGCTGGAGGCTCTGGATCAATTTTCTTCTTTTTCAAACCAAAGCCGTAGGGGTTTTCCACAAAGTCATCGACTGAAATTTCATACCGACCATGCAGTCTACTTCATTCCCCCATCTTACATGTCACACAATTCCGGAGATCACGACATACGGGCCAGTTGTTCTTTTCTCCCTGATTTTTACCTCGATCACTAATTGACCATCATCTCGCTACGCCATGATCTCGGTTGCTCTCTTTCTTACCTCGATTGTTACTGTCCATACCTCTACTAGCCTTAAATTGCTCAAAATCGTCAAAAAATCGCCTCTTTTTTTTCTGGAGTTGTTAGAATGAAACTGTGCTGGTCAGGAGAGAGAAAAACCTCTTTTATAGGGATTTTATAGTGGACCGCCCAGCCCTGGGGCGGTCAGGTATCCAGAGTGGACCGCTCAGTGGCTGGACGGTTAGGGCGTTTTTAATAATAATTTTGGAGTGAGGGCAGATTTGATAATTTCTTTTTTTTTGGGGTATTAATAAAAATAGCGGCAAACATAGAAAGGACGATGGAATTGCTGATTCAAATTTAACAAGCCCAAAACAAATTTTCTCTCCAAATTTTTGGTAGGACAACAAAATTATTCGAATTTACTTCTAACACTCTGATTCTATATTGTATAGCCGCTTTAATTTTCATGATAGAATCAAATTAAAGTGTTTTGATAATATTATATGTATCAAATTATATATCATGTATGAAGATTATTTGTTTCAAGACAAAGATAGAGAGGATGAAATAGTTGATTCAAATTTAACGAGTCCAAAATAAATATTCTCTCCAAATTTTTGGCAGGACAACAAAATTAGCTGAATTTACTTATAACACTCCAATTTCGTATTGTATAGCTGCTATAATTTTTCTCATGATAGAAACAAATTAAAGTCTTTGATGATATTATATGGAGTAGAACTAGGGTGTTCTTAAGCTCACTAAGCCTCTTTGTGAACTTAATTCAAAAATCTATTGAATTGGCTTCAAACAACAGATCCAAACCGTTGAAATCGATCTACTTCACGAGTGATGCGTTTGCATGTCAAATTTATAAATTTTCGAACTAATTTAGTATAAAGTCAAGCGGTAAAAAAAAGATGGTTTATAAGTTAATTTTAATGTGTTCATTTTTCATTATTTTTTGACTGCACGACTTTATACTAAATTAGTTTGAAAATTTATAAATTTGACATGTAAACTCATCACTCGTGAAGTAGATCGATTTTAACGATTTGGATGCATCGCTTGAAGTCAATCCGATGAGTTTTTTAGTTAAGCTCACAAAGAGACTTGGTGAGCTTAAGAACACCCTAGTTCTACTCTATTATATGTATCAAATTATATATATATCATGTATAAAGATTATTTGTTTTAAGACAAAGATAGAGAAAATGGAATAGCTGATTCAAATTTAACTTCTTATTCTAGTATAACTTTTGAATGTTATGTCTAAATAAAATTAAACTTCTTTTTCAATCAATATAACAAATAAGGACTGGACGTTATTCTTCCTCTAGACTTTTTTTTTTACGTGATCAAACAGAAAAAAAATAACAACAAGAATTCAAAATTTTAAATTTAATGAATAGGAAATTTTCACTGAAATAGGCAATCTTTATTTTTCATTCGCAGACAAACATATAATTATACAATAAAGTTTGCAGACTTCTACGAAATTGGTATGAAATTTCTTTTTCCACGAGCAGTTAGTCACAGTTGGAGATTATATTCGTGTCAATGCGTTAATATTCGGATCAATACGTCATTGATAGTCCGGAGATTTTTATTAATATCCAAAGTTTAATAGAAATTAATATTTATGTCCAGAATTCTGAGTTTTCGCCAAAAATGTCGAAACTTGCCACAAAATGGCCGGTTTACTCTCCCCTAAGCCGGTCATTTTGTAGCCGGTTTACTCTTCTTCTTTTTTTTAGAGACACTATGAAGAGCAAAATAATGAAATCTAACACTGAAAATTTAAATTTTTTATTTAAATTATTTGTTAGATTACTCCTTTTGATTTATAATTAGCATATTTATACTAAAATACACTAGATTACTTGAAATTATGTTGAATTACACTATATTACATTAAATTATGTTGAATGACACTATATTACGCTAAATTACGGTAAATTACATATGAATAGGGACGATATCTTCATTGAAAAGGCGAAAAACGACGACGAAACTTTAAACAGCCATAAAACGGTGCTCGAGAGTCCGATTTCAGCAAATGATCACTTTTTGGAAAGCTTGTGAAAATACGCATGCGTCCGTGCCGGCTATGCTGAATTACAAAATTCAGAATTGCCAAAAAACTAAGGGAAGAGCCTCAAAACTTGAGTTGCAGTTTCCGATTAAGATTTTCATTTCTATTATTCCATCTAAGTAGCTCAGTAAATTAGTTACATA
Organism: Carex littledalei; assembly: GCA_011114355.1. Taxonomy (NCBI): domain Eukaryota; kingdom Viridiplantae; phylum Streptophyta; class Magnoliopsida; order Poales; family Cyperaceae; genus Carex; species Carex littledalei. Next base: position 5,381,776 of record CM022097.1, read on the forward strand.
ATGAACTTGTAGAATACCAATTTTTACTATTTTTCGAATTTTTTTACTATTTTTTATGATTCATGAAAGATGACACAAAATTGGTCTACTTTAGCGTAATTTTGCGTAGTTTAGAGTAATTTACCGTATTTCATCATAATTAGCGAAGTTATTGTAATTTAACGTAATTTAGTGTAATTCAACATAATTTATTGTAATATAGTGTAATTCAACATTATTTCAAGTAATCTAGTGTATTTTAGTATAAATATGCTAATTATAAATCAAAAGAAATAATCTAACAAATAATTTAAACAAAAAATTCGAATTTTCAGTGATAGATTTTTTTATTTTGCTCTTCATAGTGTTTCTAAGTAAAAAATAAAAAAAAGAGTAAACTAAACCGGTCATTTTATAACCAGCTTGGGCATTTTTGGCGAAAACTCAAAATTTTGAACATAAATATTAATTTCTATTAAACTTTGGATATTAATAAAAATCTCGGGTCCGGATTCTACCAGGCTAAGTTCTAAAAAAAAACGAAATAGAAAACGGAGAAATAGGAAAAAACACACAGCACATGAACCTGACAGCACGCAGTATTCCCCTGCAAGATCATACATGACATCACTTACATGCCAGAACTTTTATATGATAATATGTGGGGAAAACATTCTGAAAAGGTTCTTCATCGGCAGTCGGGACTCGGGAGAGATCATCAGATCACATGTCAAATTGTTGAGTACAATATTCAACGGCCATAGAAAATCCCAAGCTCTTACCATGTCCACACTCAACATGTCGTCTTCCCAACGTTACTGTTCATACAATATATATATAAACCACCACTCTTCTTTTACTCTTTTTTTCTTTAGGGTTTCTCTTTAAAAAAATATTTCATTTCATATCATTCAATCCCATCAACAATGGCACTGTAGCGAGAAATCAAAAAGCTGTCTGTGTTTCTCTCTCTTCTTCCCTTGCCATTCCGCCATTTGTCGGTCATCTACTCTCTTTTCTTATTTCTCTCCCAAACAAACCAAACTACCCCTCGAACAGAAAGGTCTTGAGGGAGAGAGGTGAGAAACCGTTCCTCAATTTTGAGAGGCGTTGAAGCAAGAATTCTTCTCCTTTTCCTCAATTCCCGCGGGAGAGAGAGAGAGAGAGGAAGGCCAAACAGAGACGGATGGGTTCGCCTTCAAACGCAAACTCCAGCTCTTTCAACTTTGGTGAAGAGAAGATCTGTTTTGACGAAACAATGGCCATGGGAAGTAGTACCAGCATAAGTACTGTTTATGCAGGACTCTTGGTGGGGTCTCGAGCCTCCACTTCATCATCATCGCCATCGTCCCCGTCATCGTCGAAGAGGCCGGGTCCAAGCTGTGCTTCACAAGGGCCCGCGCAGCAGCCAATGGGAAGGTGCCAGGTGGAGGGTTGCGGGGTGGACCTAAGTGGGGCCAAAGCGTACTATTGCAAGCATAGGGTTTGCGGGCCCCACTCGAAGGCACCTCGGGTGGTTGTTGGAGGAATTGAGCAGAGATTTTGCCAACAGTGCAGCAGGTAATTTCTTTCCCTTTTTTAACATCACTTGTTGAATTTTGTTTTCCATTTTGAACAATTGTTTTGCGGAACTGTTTCTTTTCCCTTTTGCTTGTGTGTGATTTCCTAATTTTCTTGCTTGTTAGAGCGTCCCTATACGCCTTCTTTTTTTGCTGATCTTCCTTTGTGCTTATAGATTCCTTTTGACCAATTACACATTAAATGCATATATTCTTTTTTGGACTGTAGCAACATATGTTTTCTTCTTCTTCTTCTTCTTGTTTTTCTTTTGGGGGCATCAAATATTGATATGTGTTATGTGGCAGATATTGTAACGGCTTATTGAAAATTATGTGGAGGAATTCTGCAATAGAAACCAATTTGTTTTTATTGGTTTCTGCTTTCCATCCGGATCCAATGCTCCAATTGCATTATAATATCAATTCACTTTCCTGTTCTGCATATAAACTAAAAGATTCATTAATAATTAATTAGTCTAGTAGGCAAACCTACTACAAAAAAATTAGTTAGTCTAGTAGCTAAGTAGTGATTGGCACATCCCTGTATATAAAACTTTCTTTTGACAGACTGGCCACAAAATTATTTGATCATATTGATTTATTTATCACTGCCTTGTTGTAATAACATTACTTTAAATTAATTCTCTCGTGGACTTGTAATTAAATGGGCCATAAAGTCGACAAAAGGCATTTCTATATTTGGACTTAATAGATTAAGGTTTCGATTGCCTATAGATCATTTAAATTCAATAAATTGCATGGATGCACATCAAATAGGTCTTAATTTTTTTTTCCTTTGGTACAGATGATCTTTTGGGCAATCAATCTTTTTGATGTATATATTAAATATATTTCTACTTGAAATTTTTAATCATGAAATGTTGGCCAAGTAGCTTTTATATGTATATGAGTTGGTCATGTAATTCCTGTCCATCCTTTAGTTGTAAACATCATCATATGTATAACCAATTCATATATATAATACAAGGTGGAAGTTCTGAAATTCAATTACTGCGGTGATATAAGTGTACGGTCAAAATCATACATAAATTATGGATAAGTTATTCATAGTTATTAAGATCCCGGCAACTCTTGAAGCTATATATAGATATTCATCCGCCATATATATGTGGACAATGTCAACTTCTTGGTATACTCTTGAATTAATGCTAAACTGATCAATGGTGTTATCATCTAAGTTTGTAGTAGTAATATGTAGAAAGCATTTCTGTAGGTGCACCTAATTAATGGGCAATTATGAGGTAACTCTGTCCAAGGCATGCAGTTTAAATATTACAGGTTGTGATGGTTTTGGGAGAGGGGGAGGGGGGGGGGGGGGGGGGGGGGCGGGCAGGGGGTTGTGAAACATGTGTACAAGAGTGTTTGAATCTTGTGCATGATGGATTTTAGATATTCTATATTGGTCAATGTGTATTGTTTATTAGCATGTTAATCACTCTATGATAATGGTCTATTGGTGGCTGCCAGCTTCTACGTACTGGCGTCTCGAAATAGACACAACTAGAGGATATTAAGAAATTTTGTTATGAATTTAAACTCAATTTGGCAAATTTTTGCTTTGATAACTCTTAAATAAGACAATATGTGATGATATGATGTATTGGTTCATCTATATTAACATTTTTTTCTATTGACATACGGTGTTTATATAACATGTAATATAAGGGGTATATATAGTACTTATTTGGAGGGAAGCTTTTTTGGTTTTTCCTGGTCCTTTTCTTCTTATAACTAGAATACATAATTCACATGTACTGATGATTACATTTTTTTTTTTTTGAAATGCTTGGTAGAAGCTACCAAGTTACTGATGATTACATTTTATTATCTAACATTTTAGAATTGGAAAAATACACAAACAGCAACAATTTTGCCTGATTCTGCTCTATTTTAGAATTGGAAAATACACAAACGGCAACAATCTTGCCTAAATTCTGCTATTTTTCTTCTTGTATTTTTCATTTTATCTTATTCTGTAATAAACTAGTTTTTGCAATTTAATTTAAATTGATGGAATAGTATCTTAATGCAAACATTATTGCAATACTACATGCAATGTCACTATTTTCAGCTGAAATAGCTCTTTAGCAGCTTTCTCTGTGGAAGTGATTTGTCTTCTACTAATATTTTTTGAGGAAAAATTCAAATTACTGGATTAAGGATATCAACAAATAGTGTCGTGTTAGGCAATCGATATGGCCCTGCTGGTCTGGATTGTAACAACTATCGTATTAGAATATAATAAATAGTACTTGTTTCCTTTGTTTTCGTTCTGTCCTGCTGGTCTGAAAGATTGTAGCATTCTATTAGAACATAATAAAAGTACTTGTTTTTCCTTTGTTTTCATTTTGTTAGGTTCCACTTGCTATCAGAATTTGACCAAGGCAAGCGCAGTTGCCGCCGTCGCCTGGCAGGGCACAATGAGCGACGCCGAAAGCCTCCTTCTGGGCCATTGTCTCATGGCAGACCATTCTCGCCATTCTTTCATGGTTAGAATATTTTATTAGTTTTTTTTCAGAATTCTTTGACAGATAGATTTAGACACAAATATCATTTCCATACCATGAGGTCGATTTTGTTATGCCTATGATTTTTTTCATAATAATTTTAATCAAATATCATTTACCCAGTAAAATTTACTATGTTATAAGCAAACACTCTCATACAAAATTCTTGTAGATATTATTTTAGTTACTGATGCAAGCAGTTATTTTAGAAACATGTATATTGATACTTTTCAGAAAAAGATTTCTGGTAATTAAAGAAAAATAATTGCAATATAGGTGACCAGATATTGAGTAGGCTTTTGTTCAAGTTCACATAAAATAAGGATAATAATATATGATTTTGAGAAAAAAAATACATAATATTTAACCATTTATCTCATACCAATACTGTCATGATCCGCATAGTAGACTGAAATTAGTTTTGGTATTTGTTATTTGCAATTTATATTTTTTTTTCCTGTTTTGTGCCTTATTATTGCATTTATATGATGCTATGTGAGGCTTAATTACAAAATAAATCATGATTCCAATTATCTTACTCAAATATAGCCATATTTCATTTAATATGTTCACCAAAATCAGCACTATATACTGCATTGATTACTATTTAGTAAAGCCTGGTTCTTAATTGTTGTTCCAGCAAACAATATAGTTCTACATTGGAAATCTTTCTAGACATGACAAAACTTCCCTTTGATTTTGTTTTATTGTCTGAACATAATGTGACACTTCATTAGATGTATCAAATAACACAGAAGTAGATGGGACCGTATCGAGTGGTTTTGTCATGGATTTCACCAGACCTAGTACAGCAGTCACATTTGTGGGCAACCAACCACCTCAGGTTAACCCAACTCGGCCCCAGATTGGTATGCCGCCTTTTGTGCAAACTCCAACTCACCAGCAATTCCTATCTAGCTCAAACGAAACCCTAAACCTTGCTGGTGCACTGAACTCGAGTTGTGCGCACTCTCTTCTGTCATCTCCGGTACAATGGGACAGGCCTGCAGGTGACAGCATTCAGAGTCCATTCAGCTTTAGACACCTCCATGAAGGAAATTCAAGTAGGTCCAATCATGGCTACACTAGTGCAAGTTCGGTTCCTGTGCAACAACATGTTGGGCTAGACATGATGGAGAGAACTGCCACTGAGACAGTTCAGTATTCAGGTCTGCTTGGGTCGGCATTGCACCGGAATAGCGAAACCAGCAGTGATGGTAACACTAGGAATTACGAGCATGGTGATGGTGGTAATGGTCATGATTTGATCCACTGGTCTCTTTAGTATGTACATATGTACATGTTTTAGTTCTTTTTTATTACCCCTAGTCTTTGTGTTCTTTCAGAGCATTGTGAGGGTATATTTAACCCAAATTATGCTCTTTGAAGAAATTGTGATTCGTTTTCTTGAGAGTACCAGCTTCAATTTGTGATGTTACGACTCAATTGAAATATCGGAATCTGAATCCAGTGCTTAATAGAAGATTCATTGCAGTACGTTGATTCCTCAAAAAAAGAAAAAGAGGGGGTTTGGGTGGGGGGGGCTTATTTTTGCTGAATAGTAGGGAGTTTACTAAATTTAGTTTAAACAAAAAATCTTCCATTAGATACTACAGGTATCATAGTTTTTACAACCGAAAAGGTAAAGCAAGATGCATGATTCAGATATAAAAGTGTTCAATATGTTGTCCTTCTAACTAATAAGCAAAGGCAAATGATTCTTTGAGCCAAGCAATTGGACTGATCCGGAATTTTTATTATGCATGTGTGATACCAAAAATATTTTACAGTGAGCCATGTACTTTTTGGTAATTAAAAACATTGCTTTATGGCTGACTTTAATAACGGTGACGAAAGAAAATACAAGGAATTTGAACAGTACTGAACGGATAATGCATCATGCATGCATGGAATACATATACGTACGTAGATATATGCAACGCTGGAGTGGAGAGGTTTGCAAAATATTAACGGTGAGGATTAAATTGGAAGCAATTTCAAAGAAACAGGCAAGATCTCAATAATTTGGTCCCGGCATTTGAGATGACACTGGACAGCGGCTCGAGCACTTAAGGGGCGACAACTTGGGCTACATTTATATTTCTTTGTTAATGAAATGGTGGTGGAAGTTTCAAGATAATTGCTACCAGGGGCTATGGAAGACTGTGATACACTACAATTATTATCAATATACAAATAGCATATCCTATTCTTTTTTTTGGAAAGCAGTCATGAAATTAGAAAATTTAGGAAAAATTAGTGTTACTTTTGAACCAGGGAACAATTCAACTCTGTCTTTTTAGCATACTATGTGGACTGGTAATTGTAGTTTAGCTACTCAATACCCTCAACTATACAATATATGCTCTACTCCTCAGGTTACCATTACTTCTGTAATCAACTCTCAGGGTTCTGCTTTACATTTTAGAAGAAGATTAAGTGACATATTACTTGTAGAATGACAACAGATTCTAGCTCTCATTAGTTCTTGTAGCTTTACTTATCATATAGATAAAATTGCTTGGAGATGGGAACATACAGGGTTGTATACAGTTCGATCTTTATATAAACTCCTTAACTTCAGAGGTGTCAATAAGAATAGGTTTGTTATTTGGTGGGAACTCCCTCTTCCCCAAAATTTCGAAAATTTATGTGGTTAGTAATGTACAACAGAATATTGACTAAACAAAATTTGCATAAAAAAGGTTGGAGGGGCGACTTAACATGTCAGTTCTATCACAAAAAAGAAACTGTGAATCATCTCTTTCTTAAATGTACAACTAAGCAAATATGGCAACCAGTTAGCAGCTGCTACATTTAAGAAAGAGATGATTCACAGTTAGCAGCTGCTACATCTAAGCAAATCTATCCCACTGAGGGTGTGGGACCCCACCGACAGCCAGGTGGTCCTCTACCAGGGTGACACTGGTGCATATCAACTTTTACTTGTAGAGGGAGCACCTGGGACACCCGCCGAATGATATTATGAAGACTGCAATTCCTTTTTGCATAGATCCAGTGTTAGAATTATCTTACCTCAGCCCCAGTGTAGGAGGCTTAGTTCTAGTTTTCTTTTCTATAACTGTCTTTTGATGGATTCTAAAATGAATAGCATTTATATTTTGCTTTTTGTTAGCTTTTGAGTTTGAACTTTAGTTGATTGTGATCAGACACTCGTAGTATGTAATTTACGTATTCTGTTTCTTATATGAAACGGGCAGTGCTGCCTTTTTTCAAAAAAAAAAAAGATCACGAACGAATTGGTATTAATTTAAATTTTGAATTCGGATCATAAGGTTTACGAATTTAAAATGAGTACAGTATCTGAACTATGGACTCTTATCTCCGTTTTGAAAATTCAAATTGTTGATCTGAACTGTTCAACATGATTTCATATAATAATGCACTTGCTGACTAAATTTATATTTTTTAGAATTTTTTATTAATTTTCTAGATAGGTAGAAAATCACTTGATTTGAAAATTTTGGACCATAAAAAAGCAGTGGGTTTCTACCTATTTAAACAATAGTAAATACAATTCTAAAAAAAATTAAAATTGGAAGTATATTTTTATATAAAGATCATGTTTAACGGTTTGGATTAACTGTTTAAATTTTAAGAATAAAATATGAATCCATAACACATGTCAATCCGTAATATGCATACGTAATATGCATATTAGTATAGCCTCATTCATTTAAAAATTATTCATTCTTTATGTGAATTTTCAAATTAGTTCAAATTTTTAATGTTGATCTGATTTTGAGCAAATTCCAATTTTACGTTACTACGGAAGATACGTGTTATAGTCTGTAAATTTTACTTTATTAATTAACTAACAATTTATAAATTACGACTAAGTAAAAGTTTTAGTTAATTAAAGAATGAATTAAATTATATAAAGACATTTATTAAATCAACATAAAATTTGCAATTATTAAATTAAATTTAAAAAAATAATTTGATATGTTACATTCGAAATAAATAAAGGGTAACGATGGGATTATAAATGTTTACGTGATTTAAAATAAATTTTGTGACACGTTTAGAAATAAGAAATTTTATAAAAATAATAATATTATTACAAATTAGATTAAGTTCGTAAATAACTATATAATTTAAAACAACGAATTTTTAACGTAAATCCCGTTGATTTTATTTAATTAAATATATTTTCATTCTACTAGATATCACCAATTTAAATACTTTTGACTTTTGAAAAAATCTCAACCGTTCAAATTAATACATTCAGCATGAATTTCTAAGCACAAAAATATTGGCTCGGCGCCCATATTTTATTATGTCGAACCCCCTTAACCCAAACCCATTACTCGAACCTTTAACCCAAAACCCTCTAACCTAAACCCTTAACCCCTGCCACTCTCTCTCTCTCTCTCTCTCTTGAAAAAGAAGTTCCCGCTCTCTCTCTCGGTTGCGATTTTCGTCGCTTGACCTACTCCTGTCGTGTCTCCCTCGTGCTCGACGACTATGGTCGTACAGCCTGTCAGAGTCGTTCTCTGACGCCCTTGACCCGTGCACTCCCTCCCTCGTGTGTCTCTCTCTCTAGTTATATATGCCCTTCTATCTCTCGGTATTGGGTTGCTTGATCTTTCTCTCTCTTATGTGCTGAGAATTTCATCTCTCTTTTCTCTTTTTCCTCTGTTGCTTGCGATTACCAAACCTTGCTAGGTTTGGGTTGTGTCCTTGTGCTTGTGACTTTTTGTCTTGCTGGTGGCTTTCCCTTGGTGCGGGCTGGTGCTATCTTTGTGCTTGTTGGTGAAATTGAGGAGTGGTCGTGAAGCAAGACGTAGCTTTTTTTTTCTGGTCCACTTTATTGCCCAGACCGGGTTGGCTGGGTATTAATTATACCTAGCTTGGTTGGGTATTTTTAAAAATGCCCAAATCGGCCATTTAATGGCCGGTCCACTTTTTTCTCAACCGGCCATTATATGGCTGGTCCTTATATTTTCACAACCGGCCATTAAATGGCCGATCCTTATATTTTTTTGTTGTTAAATAACTATTTTTCTCTCTCCTCCCTCTCACAACTCACTCAACTCACTCAACTCAACCCGTCTCTTTCAGGTAATTTTTGTGTTTTTTATTTAATTTTAATTATTTTTCAGTAACCTATACATTTAAATTAGTAACCTGACAATTGTTTACCATTTACCAACATGTAGTTTGTTTACCAACACTGTGGTGGGAAGTTTCTTACTAATACATATGAGGCTTATTACTCCAAAGAGTCAGTTGGTTCATTTATGGTTCCCAATGATATCTCACTTTGGAACTTGAAATCCATGATTTACGAATGCACTGGTTATAACGTAGAAAAGTGAAACTTAGAATTGACAACCCGAGTGAACCATGAAACACCCCCGACCTATACCATAGTGAAAGTACTAACTGATGCTGCATGGAGAGCCATGTACGGCCATTTTAAGGCCACCAGAAATTTTGTAATAGAAATCTACGCCAAGAGGGTTCTGATAGAGTCAGAGGTTGGAAGTTCTGGCCAAAATTTAGTTGCGCCAACTTATACAACTCAACCAGAACCATACACTCCCATAGGTCCTTTATTCGTACCTGACCTAGAAACATACAGTCACTTCACTCCACCAGCACCCCAACCACGACCCCAACCCCGACCCCAACCAAGATCCCCACCTAGACCTGTGCATGTAGCGCCTTTACCATTACCATTACCGCCACCATCACCTCACCCCAGACCGGCACCAGTAGACGACGAAACTGAGTCGGATTTTGAAAATATTAATGAAATTTTGGAGAAAGATCTGCAAACTGGGGATGAATTTGAGGGAGCAAACTGGGACTCTGATCACCTGGATGGTTGTGATGAAGATGGTCCAGTGCCCATTCGAACCGGATATGGGAATATGCCGCTTAGTGGCCGGACTGATACGCACCCGTTCGCAGACTTCAATGATACATCTTCTTTTCAAGAATCAGATATTGCTTACTATGGGAGACAGATTAAGTACAAAGGTGAGCTGGCGCCAGAACAATATTTTCAAGGCAAAGAAGAGCTGATTAAGAAGATTAGAGAGCACCATATTACTAAGAATTAGGAGATTAAAATGAAGAAAAATGACAGGATCGAATTCAGGTGGTGTGCAAGACTCCGGGTTATGATTACGAACTTAGGAGAAAAGCAACGGGTTTTGGAGATACTGTTAGTGTTGGTGTCCTAGACCCAGATCATATGTATGATATGTTTAGTTTATTAGTGAATGATTTTATCATTTTGTACCTTGAGTATTAATATTAGTGGATCATTTGAGTTGATGACTTAAATTGTAGAACTTCACAATGAATAAATTTGTTTACTCTTAAATGTCCCTTATCTTGGCAATCAGCAAGGTACACTGGTTGACCATATAAGATAAGTGTAGTGATTAGATGATGGCCATGTTTTACAGGTTATACGATAAGGAGTTATCGATCTAATCACACATGTGCATATATGGAGATGTATGGCACTGGACAGACCTAAGAATGAAATATCATATGGATTGTGTTCTGTGTCATTGATATTTCATTGTGTCTAGAATTCTTTGGTTGAGATATTTATTTTTCTTACATAAGGGATGTGTATTGTTGGTACTGTCCAACGCTCTCTTTGACCAGGAGTTATAAAGGCAGTTACTGCAGTGCATATAACTTATGAGGAAGAACGATACGTATCAAGAAACCATTGTCCCTTATATGTTATATAAGCGATGATATCTCTGGGCCCCTTGATAAAGTTTGTATTATGTGCATGCAATATGATTATATGATAATCATATCATAATTAAACTTAAGAAAATCAAGAAAGAATAATTGGTAAGGATGACACATTCCTACCTTACGATTATTTAGATATCATGTGGCAAGGAATTGACACAACAACATTTTAATGTTACAGGGATCGTGATTTTGCATTGTGTTTTTTCATCCACATCATTTGGGTAATCAATATACCATGGCTAGTTGTATCATTGATTTATGGAATTAAAAAGTTTAATTCCATTGCCATAATGATGGGATCCCATAGGGTCACACCATATGAAAGATTAAAAGAAAATATATTAATAAAACATATGTGATATGTATATAATATGTGCTATGTTAATTATAAGGAGTTATAATTAATTTGTACAAATTATATGTTATTAATATATGAACAATTTTATGACATAGAGATGTTGTAAAATAATCCTAGTAATATTTAAAGTATGTGTGACATATTTTAAATGACTTTTGACACATGAGATATGCATATAAATTAACATAGAATATTAATTTATATGTTGGCCTTTTAATGTATGGGATTATGGACTTAATTAAATATTAATATGATTAGTATTTTTTAAGCCCAAAGCCCAAATATATGCTGGAGAGAATTGATTAGTGATGGCATGATTTAAGGGATATTTAAATATGTCATTAAATCTAATCAATCTCATTAAAGAGGAAAGAAATTTCTGGACAGATTTTTTAGGTAACTTTGAACTGGAATTTGAAAGGGTAAAACCTAATCATTCTGGATGTATGACCTATGTAATCTGTAGCCCTTGGAGTCTAGAATCCAACGGTGAAGATTTCAAGTCATTTGGAGTTACCTAGAAAAAGATATAAGAGTTTTAGTACCGAAAGATCAGAATTCTCTGTGAGAAATATCTTGGCCGAAATTTGCTCTTTTCTCCTCTCCCATTTTTCTCTCATGTGTTGAGATCTAGAAATCCTCAAAAAGTTTTCAGAAATTAAGAAGAGGGTTAAACTAGGATTAATGTTCTACTTGTTAATCTCTTACTAGCCTTAGAGATACAAGTATTTCTTTAATCTTTCGGTGGATACCTAAGGAGGCTCGTCATTTGAAGGGCTAAAGCATAACCACCGTTGATAGAGAAAGGGAATAAGAAGTTGCTAAGCAAGACAACCCTTTTTGATTTGATTTAGAGATCAAATCCAAGGTATTATGTTATTCCCTTCCTCAGTAGGCTAATTAAGATTGTTTCTTGCACTTACAATAACTAGATCGTTTGTTTTGAGTCGAATAAAATTTTTGTTTTATTCCTTGCTATCTAAGCATCAAAACTTTCAGATACATGGGTTATAACGAGGCAAGACAAGCCTCACACATGTAGGACTGAGTATACAAGAACCGACCATGAATGTCTGACGACATCAATCATTGTCGATATTATTGAGACCAGCATTAAGAAAGACCCATGTATGAGCATCCAAGGAGTGGCAAACTGTGTGAGTATTTTGTATGGCAATGTAACCCCGAAATACAACCAACTGTGGAGGGTCGTGAGCTTGCAATAGCCCGACAATTTGGAAGTTGGGAGAGTTCATACAGCTTACTGAAATCACTACTGATGGGAATTTGCGACAAAAATCCCAGTTCTAAGTACTAATTTCTGACTTGTCCGATACGAGATAAACACAAAGAAATTATTGAAGAGGTTGTTCAATTCAGGGCCGTAGCCTGGGCTTTTGGTTCATGCATTGCAGCATTCCAGTACTTGAGACCAGTGATCAACATAGATGCATGCTTCTTGTCTAAACAGTATGAGGGAGGCTTTTGATAGCTTGCAGCTATGATGTCGAGAACCAATTGCTGTCTATTACATTTGCAATTATACAGAAGGAGGGTAGTGAGAATTGGGGTTTTTCTTGCGGTGGTTAAGAATAAAGTGCTTGGATATGATAAATTTGTCTGTGTTATATCGGACCAGCACAAGGGGATCAAATGTGCACTGACAGCAGAATACGGATGGTCTCTAGACCTTTTTGTGCACAGGTTTTGTATGTAGCATGTTGCTGACAATCTGGTCCAGAATTGTGGAAAGGACAAGTGGTTCGGATGGAGGTTCAGACAATGAGCTAGGAAGAATAAGCCAAGAAGGTTGAAAGAGATGTTCGAAGAGTTTGCTGTCGTATGTCTAATTTATAACATTTCGTTTAATTATTTTATAAGACTATTCTGAAAATTAAGTAACACCTCTTTGTTTTTGTGCATCTAAATCCAAAGTGTAATGCATTTTTAAAGAATGTGGGCAAAGTACGTCCAAATGATGTGATGGAGCCTTCCAATTATGAAAATATTTTTTCCAAACCTGTGATGGAGGATACCGATTTGGTATCATGACAACAAACAGCTCTGAGTCGCTCAACAATGTCTTCCGGGTTAGCAGTAGAATGCTTGTGGCTGCCATAGTGGAGGATACGTTCTACAAGTGCAACAAAGGTTTGTTGAGCGGCGGAAGTGAGTAATGGACTTAAGAGATGCAAATCAGGTATTTTTCGATCGGGTTTTGTAAAAGATTAGAAAAACAGTGGACCAAAGCTGCACAAATGCGTTTGGTCCCTTATACGCACGGCGAAGGTCAATACCAAGTTTCATCCCCAAATGAGTACGTTCCAGTCACCCGCGGCGGCAATGAAAGTATGAACATTATTCACAGGGAGTTCCAGTATGTTGTGACACACGGACCCGGCAAAAAAGTGGAATGTACATGCAGAGGTATCCAATTAACATCTATTCCGTGCGCTCATGTCTTAGCGGTTTGTCGTGAACAAAATTGGTGCGAGAACCAATTTGTTACAGACTTATATACTGTGAACTATCTTGAAAGTACTTAGAGTGGGGGTGTTTGTTGCTTTTGGCAATATGAAAGAATGGTCTCCTTGTACTGGACCTAGAATTCTTCCGAGTAAGGGTTGGATTAGGGTTGGGAGGCAAAATACATCCGTCATGTAATGACCATGGATGAAATGCAAGGTAGGCGAAGGGGGCATCAGGCTCGCCGTTCCACTACTGACAGAAATCGAAGATGTATGTAACATTCATCAAAAATTATATTTTTTTCAATTTATACCAACTTACTAAATAACAAATGCAATGCAAAGGCCAGAAACGCGGCAAATGCGGCAGAAAATGAGCGAGTTATGGCAGAGGCAAGTGGGTCAGGGTCACAAGGGTCACGGCGTAGCACAACTATAAGCCGTTTAGATGCATCTGCTATGTTTGCAGAAGCAATGGGAGAGGCAGTTGCCATGGAAGGAGAGGCGGTTGGGGGTGCAAGGAGAGCCATCTGGAAGCCAACAAAGGAGGTCAACTGGTAGGCGTACAAGGGCATCTGGAAGCCAAGCAGAGCCATCTGGTAGGCTATCTTTTGCAACTGGCCGGTTTCTCAAATTTAATTTTAGGCGTAGTAGTAATAGGTGATTTAAATTCGTCTTATTTGATGCATGTTGTGAACTTGTTTATTTAGATGCTGCTTTTAGAACTATTTTATTTGTAATTTGTGTGGACTTTATTAAGACTAAGTTATGAGTTAGTTGAATGTAAGTTTTATAACTTTACTGTTTTTTACCATATTCAAATGTAGAGAAACAATAAGTCAACATGCATATCAATACATTATGTCTAAATAAACTCCGAATTGATGAAATAAAGTATACAAAATAGACACTAAAGAAACTCAAAAATTTTACAACCCTAATTCATCCAATTAAAATGCCTCCAGCTCAAATACATCCAAATTTTAAACCCTAATAATACTACTTCTTAGAATTAGCCTTGAAAGTACATGGAATAAACTCCTCGTCTGATATTGCCGGATCTGGATCAGTCACAACAGATGAAGTGCTAGCCTTACAAGTATAAGTACACAAAACAAACTCATTGTCCGATGTTGGAGGCTCTTGATCAACCTTTTTTTTTCAAACCAGAGCCTTAGGGGTTTTCTACAAAGTCATCGTCTAAATTTTATACCGAATAGGCTGTCTAAAAAATTCCTCCATCATACATACTTGACAGTTCTTTTTATCACGGCATACTTGACAGTTGTTCTTTTTTCCCTCATTTTTACTTCGATCACTAATTAACCCTCATCTCGCTAGGTCGCGATAGGACGACCTACCTCGGTTACTATTATTCATTATTTTGGCCCCTGGGAAATCGCCTCAAATCGCCTTCTCTTTCTCTCTTTCCCTTCCTCTCTTTTTGTCTTCTGTGAGTTGAGTGAGTTGTGAGAGGGAGGAGAGTGAAATATGAGTATTTATAGGGTCTGAAACAACAACAAAAATTAAAAAAATTTGAGAACCGACCATTTAATGACCGGTTGAGAAAAAAGTGGACCGGCCATTAAATGGCCGGTTTGGGCATTTTTAAAAATAACCAGCTAAGCTGGGTATATTTATTAATTTCTATTTAACTTTGGATATTAATAAACATAGCGGTTATATTTCGGTTAAATTTTTATCTAAGTTTTTACTTCAATTTGCTAATTGGGGAAGAATAGTCCCACTTTGAACTGTGTGAATTTTTAATTAACTTAGGAAAAATATTTCAATGCTATATTAATTAATTTTGTGATTATAACAGATTTTATAATAAACATAATTGTAAGAACTGAGTTAAAATTGTGTACCCGATAAGTTAATGAATTTAAACTCAATTAGCTATTTGAACCCAATTAGTGCCTACTCGGATAGAAATTCTGAATCGGCTCCTATTGTAACCTGCTAAGCACATTCTGATTTTTATAACGCTGGTCAAAACTAAAATAATTTGTGAACTGGGTGGGTAAAAAAATTTGTACCAGATTACTGATCACTCAAAAGAGAGCAATGTTTCTTTTAATATTTATAAACTCGAAAATGCTATCGGTTCGGACTGCAAGCGCACAATCCTATCGAGTAGTATGTTCGAGGTCGATCCACAGGGAATATTGGTTCAATGCTTTGAGCGATCGAATCACAATCTTTCGAAAGGCTAGACGAAATCTGAAAATTGAGAGATGTTGTTTTGATCAATGTAAATTAGGAAGCAATTAAAAGTAATTAAAATAAAGATAGAGATGAGGATTCATAGGGTTTCGGCACACCATTGCCACTCAATCCGCCTTGACAATATATTCCTGTTGCGTCTGATTTCCTGTTGTTGTTTTAATGAAAGACACCACATAGGTCACTGCGATTTATGTTACGCAAGAATGACAGATCTTTCACCGAGATTCTACATAGGACACTGCGATTTACCTTACGCAAATGTCTGATCTCTCAAATACCCCAAATTACTATATAGATCACTGCGAATTTCTTTACGCATGTGATGGAATTTGGTACGCGTTTTGTTGGTATTCCCCGCTAAGGTTTTCTTCACATAAACCTAATATATCTCAACGAGGCTAATTCATACAAATAGTTTCTCTTACCATTAAAGTACTGTCACTACCCTAACGGACTCAAACTAGATCATTGAAATTAAATGAAGAGATAATAAATCACAAAAGCATTTTAACACAACAACAAGAAACCATAATCAACAGAAATATATATATCAAAACATCAAGAGTAACAAGGTTTACTGCCTAGCCCTAAGAAAATGAACTTAGCCGCGGAACGGCATGGTTACAAGCACTCATCTCTTCTCACTTTAATCAAATCTAACCCTAATTACAAAGATGATTATTCCTTCTGCCCAGGGGCCTTATATAGGAGTGTAGGGACGTGTAGAGGTTGAGTAGGGGCTAAGAAACTGATCTGGAAACAGCTGTCGGCAGTTATTCCCCAAGAGATGCCTTCGGATACGGGCCGTATCAGGTGATACGGTCCGTATTAGGACCTTGGCAGTTAGGGTTTAATGCTTCCAGCGCTATCTTCTGGTCTGTGCTAGGCCTGGTCCGTATTGGTCAATACTGGCCGTAACAGGGACTTAGTCGATGAGCGTCGCTGATCCGATTGACCCGATTCTAGCTTCATTTGGTGTAAAATAGTCCCAAAACCTGTTTTCTGTAATAAAACATAAAGAATGGTGACAGTAGCCTTTTTCTCTAATAAATTAAACATAAATGTGAGAAAATATGTAAAACCTAAGCCAAAACCCTACGTAAATCATCATTATTTTGACTCTGATCAATTACGGGACAAATTGCATAACCTCGTCATTGGCTTATTGCTAAAGTGGAGGGATCCGACTCTGCTGCTTTTCTTTGAGAAAAGCACCGTCCTCCTTTTCTCCAATCCTAGTCGTTGAACTTAATCCTACGGTTTAGATTGGTTTTTCTATTATAATAATAATTTTTGGCTGCCCATTCTGCCCAAATGAATTATGGAAAGTTTTCACGTGACTCTCCCGTGCTTTATATGTGCCTTTTCTCATTTACTCTTTTAATAGATAACTCACAAATAAGCCCCTGTATGAAAATAAATTAAGAATTAGTTAAAAGAGCTAAATTTGGCCCAGGAAAATAAATTATTTGCTGCATAAACCTCAAAACAAAAAACAGATTCACATGTGAATCTTGCATTAGTCATTGCATACCAGTATACCAAAATGCATCGGTACCGACTGGTGCCATCGAATAACTTACTTTTTTTAAAGAAACATATACAACCGTCAATTGTCAAAGAAGAAAAATTACAATCTGGCCCCTGAAAACCTCCGTAATATAAGAAATCAAGAATGATTAGCAGATCAAAACATTTCTTTTTTATCCCTATGATCTGGCTTATTGCATTCCATATTTCACTCATTTTCATAATCTTTGATCACAAATTATTTTTTTGTCAGAATCTGACTTATTCAACTCATATTCCATATTTAATTTGGCCTTGATAATCAAGTGGCGACCTTCGCCAATCAAAACAATTTCTTTAGGATACATGAATATCATAACCAGTTAAGCAAAGCGAAAGGAGGCTGTCTGTAAAATGCATTTCATATTGTTTAGAGAGGGTTGAACTCGATATCTCTTAATTAAATGGTAATAAATCATCTAATTGTATTTTAGGAATATTTATTTTCTTTTGCAGGTTTTAACTGGTTTTCTTGTTTGCTTTTTATTTATTTTATTGCTTTCTTTCTTATTCTCATGCCCTCTATAAACAATTTTTGCCATTTTGTGATGATATTTTAATATTTGAATAACAAATCTCTAAGTTTTTTTTAAATCTGATAAAACAAACAACTTCTTAGAATAAAAAATCCTTCTTTGAATATGTATCTTTCTTATCATTGATTGCTTCGAACCAAAGCAAGCATTGTTGCTAATCAATAATTGAATACTTTATAGAATCAATGAAATAAAGGATCCATATTTCTCTTCTTCTTTTTTCCTTTTTCTGGTTCAACCTAGCCTTGTACCAGTTCTGTACCAATTCATGGTCAGAACTCAGAACTGGATTTGGCTCTGAAAACATGGCACTGAGACTTAATCCAACTTATTGAGTTCTCAGACCTTGTAAATGAAATGAGAATGCTTTAGTTCATGGATATGAAAAGACTAATATGAGCCATTAATCATCAAGCATTCTATGATTTTCCAATATCTGTTACGATCTTAGCAGTTTATTACAATACGTAATAACAAAAATAGTAAGGACTTAGTTGCATTTTCTTTGTTCTGACAAGCTAAATCTCTACAAATTCCTTTCGTGAATTAGTCTTCAAATGTCAGTTGTTTCTTCTGGGATGCATTAGTTTAATAAAAAAAATACTGTAAATTTTTATTAAGACCAAAAAAATAAACTAGTTTCCAGTTCCAAGCCCTTGTACCGATCCAGACCTTCTCGGTACCAGTACAAAAAATGAACAGATGTTTGCTGATATATTAAGCAGTCCATTTTAATAAAAAGACTCAAATGCCTTTGCATATAATCTTTTAGAACTATCAGAGCAAACAGGTAATAATCAGATATGCACGCTTAAAACTTGCTTATAATTTTTGAATTTATAAGATAACCAGAAGAGGCTAATCGATATCGGGTCTGCCTGAAGCAAAATAGAGTTGTCATATCTCTACCCCTTGATTTCCGAACGCGTATTCTCGGCATTAACTCAAAAGGGAATCTTTTGAGTTTAATGCATCTTAACCGTCTGATCTAGGATCAGAGTCAATCCGGCCCCAACCTATTACACACGGGGCCCTTTAATATTAGTGCGGATCTCAATCGAACGGTCCAGATCTATTAACGCACCGTGCGTTAATGCAGAAGATACGAATTCTTGATTTCCCTGACAAATTCTCGACCTATCCAGACTGAACCTTTGCACACGTGGTGCAGCCTTATTGGTTAGCGCGATTTCACGGAGCCCAGCCTTCTGTGGCGAAACCACTGCCATGGCAACCGGTGCCATTTTTGTCTTCTCAGTTCAAACCCTGACTCTAACCGTAGAAAAATGGCGGTGCTGGGATTAGGTGGTGCCGTATTTTCCCCAAGGTAAAATTTTGGCACTTTTTTCTTTTGTGTTAAACTGGTAATCTTTCAAGACTGAAATTTCAATTTCGTCCCTGCAAAATCACGGTTTTAGAGGATGGCCAAACTTACTCTGGTTTCTATTTACCAGATATCTGGTTAGTGACAGTGCAAGCACCAAGAGACTTTTTTCCTTTCATTCTCTATGATTGCAAACGCGAATGAAACTGTTTAATTTTACTTATTGGAAAATAAACTGCTGCATAGGAAAAAGGTCTGGTTGATTCTGTCCAGTTTGAGATTCTGTTCACCACCTTTTTGTATCATTTATTTAACAATTTATGGTGGTCAGGATTTTCAGAAAAGGAACTGCGTTACTAAGTATTAACCTAATGAAGCCAGCTGTATGCTGGTTTGGTCTGTATCTGGCGAGTCTTATGGGTTTTGGCTAAATTCTCATATTTAAGGCCACTGCATATAAAATAATTTGAAATAGAATAATGCAAGCTATATAACTGATGCGTGAAAATAAAGTGAGAATTCTGTTGAAATGAAGAGGTAGCATGTGAGGTTCCTGCATCTTAAGCATCTTCTCCGCTTGAACCACAAAGGCTATAAGCCTCTTCAAAGCAAAGAAGGAAAAGTCTATTTTATGTTTCGAAAGAATAACAAGATTGATATGCATTTGCTGAGTTCTTGTGTGTTTACTGTTTACTAATTCTAGGATTTCTAGAGCATCTGGTAGAATATCAACAAGGAGACAATATAGTTCTATACGAGCTGAGGTCATATTTGTAAATGGAGATGAAGCCAAGAAACTTGTGAATGAAGAAGGATACAAGATTTTGGACGTTAGAGATAACACCCAATTTGAGCGGGCCCACATTAAATCATGTTACCATGTACCATTCTTCATCGAGAACAATGATAATGACGTTGGTGTGAAACACTCCATCTTTTCTTCTGTCTTTCTGAAAATATTTTGTAAATCATCTCATGTATTGTTGCACAAGACTTATTTTATTTTTTGTACTTCTTGTAGGAACAATTATAAAGAGAACAGTGCACAACAATTTCTCGGGCTTGTTCTTTGGCATTCCATTCACAAAACAGAACCCTGATTTCATTAAATCCATTAAGGAGCAGCTACCTACAGATAGTAAATTATTGGTTGTTTGTCAAGAAGGCCTTCGGTTATTTTTCTAAACCTTTTTTTTGTCATCTTTTCTTTGTATTTTTGTAGATTTATTCCTTGGTAATTCTCAAAAGAGTTTCCCCAATTGTCTGTAAGCAGCTGCACCAGACTCTGATACTGTTTTAGTCTCTAGTGTTACCACTTACCACCATGTACCGGCCAAGTCCTAATTTGATCTATTTAGTTGAACTTACTATATTTTTCTACTTTTAATTGCTGAAGTGATATTTTAGATCTCAAAAATGCTTAAATATCAAGATATAGCCAGATAAAGGAGCACATAAATCAGATACTGTATTGTGTAGGTACCCTTTAATGATTACCTTGCCAGCATGCAAATTCTTATTCAGCACCTTAAATTTTACAATTTTTTATAACATATTTGTTCAAACCACCCCTTGTTGATTCATTAAATTAGGAAAAAATTCTGCATATGCTGTTGAAAAGAACAGTTTTTCTGTTCCTCCATGTTCCTTCCTTTTCTATGAAGCATCAATTACAGAGTCCTTGCAATTTCAGGATATCATCTATGTTTGTCACAGTATGGGTACAAATGAAAACAAAGCTCTTGAAAATGTGTATATTTTTAAAAAAAAATTTATATACTCTTTTATGTAGGTCTACTGCAGCTGCTAATCAGCTAGAGAGAGTAGGTTATCAAAATTTAGCATGCATCGTTTCTGGCCTTCAATCTCTCCAACCAGGTAATTAAATGCCAGTCTCAGTTCATTTCTGAAAAGACCCTAAAAATAAGGAGAGCATCTTATTTAACCCTGAAATAATATGTTATACTTCTGTAGAACAAGCAATACCCCTATTTTTAATAGATAGCACTGAATTCTGGTCTGCTCTGTTAAAAAAATAACTTAAGTAAATTGAAAACTAATTATGAGTTCAGGTACATTCGAATCTGTTGGAAAAACTGAGATTGAAAATGCGGGAAAGGCTGGTCTGGTTCAAGTGCAAGGGAAAATCTCTGCTGTACTTGGGACCGTCCTGATATGTAAGCATTTAATGGATCTTCTGTTCTCATCCAATTTATTTTGGGTGAAATTGAGTAATTTGCTCTTACCACTTGCCACTATTTGTGCATCATTAATCTCAGAACCTTAGTACTTGATCCAACCTGAACCATTTATATGGTCCCGTCATGTTATCAGCTTGGGTTATTTGTGAAACTTAGATCATCCAGTGGGTCTGGTAATTTCTTATGAATTGGTTATTACCTTATCTGACAATTCACAAATAATCTGTACTAGAGTCTCTCTATTCCCCAATTTGGTCTCTGATGTTTAAAACTCACCATTTTGGTTTTCTAAAGTTCCAATCTGTCTCATCCTAGTTTGCAGTGCCACATCCCTTAATATCTCTTCCCCTATTCCTCACTAGTGATACCATAGTTTCGAGTCCTGATGAATAAAATACATCCACACCCAATGGTCTAGTAGCTCAAGTGGTAGTAGCTCAGTGGGATGACCTCAAAGAGGTGGTAATTCTCCTGGAATGCTCAGCAATTGTTAATGTTTGGTTTGTACCAGGGTTTAGTTGCATAAACTGTAAAAGAATACAAATTCTTTTGTCTAACGTTTGGATTTATATTCTCAGGTGCATTCTTGTTCATCACATTTTTCCCAGATCAAGCTGAAAAGCTTCTTCAAATGAACCCACTTAGTTGATGTATTGAAAATTTTGTAGCTCCAAAATAGTTTCCCGAGCTTTTGATTTGTTGATGTTTGAATTATTGTTGTTTGAGGTACTTCCTCAGTACATGGAGATGGAATTACGATTCTGCATTTATTCATTTATTTGTTAAGATTTTTTTTGGTGGTGGTGGGGCCCGGGGGGGTGGATTGGAGCGTTTCCATTCGAGGTGATTGCAAATGCTGTATGTATCTAAGAGGCTTTACCTAATATACACCCCAGAGTCGCCAAATATACGGGCCATCATCTCTGATTCAATTGGGCCATCTGGAGATTATTCCGAAACACAATCAACTAAATGAATTATTGTGTAGCAGTTTCAACTTTAGTGTTTGTTTTGGAAATTTTTATTTTTAATTATCAATATGAAAATATAAGTCGCGTCGTAGTAGCCATTGTCGAGGCATTTTTGTACACAGTTTACACTTGAACAAAAGGGACGCCAATTTTTATTTTTGTTTACATAGAACACACTTAACACAAAGCATAGTTCATATTTACTGAAATAATCAATCACTAACATTATCAGTGGTTGATGTGAACGACATGTAGACGAACTTCCTCTGACAAACAAAATAATTTCTCATATCATATGTAGGTACGTTTGACAAAAGAAAAAAATGGGTTTTGCTTCTATGTTGTCCTTAGTAATATTTTCTTTTATTAGTTCCTACATGGAGCTTGCCCAACTGATAGGGCGTGCTAACAGACTAACACCCTTGTCAATGGTAAATATATTGACAATACTATTTTTGCTTCATAAAATAGTGTTGTTAATATCTTTACCTCGTACGTCAGTCCTAAAAAAAGTGGCAACTCACATCATGTAGAAAATATGTACAATGAAATATATATTGTAAAACTGTTTAAATATATACTTTTTTTATGGTCATGATTAAGATAATATGACATAATTGGTGTATCGTGCATGTCTTAAACTTCATGGTTAATCTTACCATAAAAGCATGATATAAGAGGCTTTACCTAAAACCTTTTCAATTGATCCTACCTTTGACTGACATGACTGATGAATGATGAGACCCGAAAGAGGGACCCGCTCCACAGAAAAGGCCCTGAGACTCGCCAGTCCCATTGCCGTCCTTTTCCTGGTTCAATCAAAACCCCCAGTATGGCACTATGGGGTCGTCATTTCTAGCAAACCCAACTCTACTGGAAGCACCTTATAAAGAACCATCATACTAAGTTGGAGGCATTTGATGGAGATTCACATGATGTGGAGATGAAGAATTACCTGACCAGTTAAAGTTGATTTTATTTCTAGTTTGATTGTCAGTTAATAAAATTGTCGTTCAGATTTTGAAGTTGCATTTAATTTAATCGATTCAAATTTGCTATCTAGTTCTTATAATAATTATTACTAAGATTTTTTTTTTTTATAAAAGCATATAGGTATCAATAATTTAATTTATAAAATTTACGATTGTTGCATTGTGTACGCGCCTTGAATAAAGAATTGAATAATTTATCTTCACAAATTGATCAATTAGAAGACTGAATATTTTTTTAGACATGTTACATTTTTTATTTGTTTAATAAATGACAAAAATGAGAACTTTATAAATTTAAAATCAGTTTTAATAGAAAGTTAATTAATTGGATAAATTTGTAAATTTTTTAAATTTAAAAGGATAAATATGATTTTAAAATTAATTAAAAGAACTAATACGTAATTTCGAGATCTCTGAAAAATATACATAAAATTCTCCAAAAGAAAACGGGGAGATCGTTAATGTTATTATAGCTATTGTGATATAAACTTATTTATATAAAATATATTTAATTTGATATTATAATTGAAAGTGATTTTTTTACTCTTTATATATATTACGGCTACAAATAAGAGTGCATGCTAAAGCAATATATATATATCAATATATCATAAATCTTAGCTACAGCGAGTTGACTTCCACTGCTCAGAACTAAATGACTTCCGCTTTCTAAAAAATAATTGTCCAAGTTATATTGAACAAAACTCCTGCCTCAAGTGCCTTTAATCATAATTGTAGGGTCATATCGCACAAAAAGAATTAAATAATCATCACGCTTTGTTCACCCGAATCTTTTGTCCTTCCAGCAGCTGAAACAAGCTCAAACACAACGAAAAATATCAGATTTTGAGGAAAACGCAGTTCTATTTGATTTGTTTATGACTAATTATTGATTTTCCCCATTTATAAATGGAGGGGGGGGGGGGGGGGGGGGGTTATTATTGGTCACTAGATATGTTTGTCTTGACAATTTTAACAATCTTTAAAAAAATAATTAAACTAATAAGGATGAATAGGAAAAATGTCTTCCATTTAGGATGAGTCATTTTCTATCAATGTCTGTTCGCTCACAATAAATGACATTTCAAGCTTTCAACCCTTTTCTTCTTGAACAGTTTATTACTATTTCATTTCAATTATTTTCTTTTGTTATTTTAGCATAGTTGTCTTTCAGATACCAGTTCCACAATAACTTTTCCAAGATAAAGATAAAGAGAAATGTTCCATGTTAAAAAGAGAAAATAAACATGAAAAAGGCTTACAGCATTATTAAACGAAGAAATAGCTTCTTGAACCTCCTCTTCGGATGAGAAGGTGACAAATCCGAAGCCACTGGACTTTGAAGTGCCGGGAACCCGAGATACCTTCATAAATTAGAAGAATAACGTTAGTCCAGAGGATACAAAAGAGAAGAACATTGAACAAGAAGGAAGAAATTTTTGATTCATCAACTTGCAATCTGTTTTTAACAAAAATTTCATTTCCCTAATATGTAAAATTCTAGACATATAACATTCAGAGGTTCAGTTCACAAGTTGTCACAATCCCTCTTTTGCATAACATTTTAAAACACAAAACCAAAAACCAATTTCAAACTATTGATCTTGTTCTTTTTCACGAGTGATGCATCGTGTAAAATTTCAATAAATTTTTAGTTTCTTTATTACAGAACAAATCCATTCCAGTTAGCTTGAAACACTCATTTATGACATTTTATTTTATATAAAAATTATTAAAATTTCACGTTGGGGCAGCCCTCATTAAGAATAATAAGTTCAATGTTTGGGGCTCCTTGTTTGTATTTTATATTCTGAAATATTATTGTAAAAGAAGGTTTTGACAACTTTGAGGCATAAAAAACCTATGGCAGTGGGAACCCTCTAAGATAAAACAGTTTACATGTAAACTTATGTTGGCTGTTACATTGGAACATCACCCAACAACAGCAGCAATCCAAATTCATATTTTTTTTTTAATGAAGTATGTCCTTTTGAAATGGTACAATTTATGGAAGTGCCACTTTACAGTAGAATTTTCTTAATTGTAGTGAACCTTCTCCTTAACAATGATAACAAATGCTAAAAAAGTTTTGTTTGCATGATATAGTTTCAAAATCATGTTAATGTAATGTGCATGCATGTGGATGCAGTGCTTCTCAAAATTCAAGCACATGCTTTTAGTGAAGTACCTTGGCACCAAGGACCTCCCCTTTCTCGGAGAAGAATTTCTTGAGCAACTCAGAGGTGACAGTTTTTGCCAGGTTCCCAACATAGACCTTGTATGGGCTGTCAACAAACCCTGACTCTTCTGCTTGTAGAAGGGAAAGGTCCGCTGACTGTAACGGCTTCTCTGTTACATTTACTTTTATTTTTCTACCTCCTATCTCCTGTTGAAAAAGTAAATCATGAAATTCAACAAAAAAAAAAAAGGAAAGAACAATTGATAATGACTAACAATCTGCTGATGAGACTTCACCAATTCTGATATAATTGAATTTTTATTGAAAAATAAGAGTGGTTATACTGGTAGCTGGTAAGAGTGGCCTTCTGGATAAATCTCTCTTTACTGACACAACCAACCTCTTATTCTGGTGCATTGAAATGACTAAAATAGCAATATATCACAACCTTCAATCCGTCATTTTCTCTTATGTAAGGTGCAGCAGTTTGTGCATTTGAGAAACAACATATAAGAAAAAAATAGATATGCCGGCTCAATGTAGCACTAAATTTGGTGACATTGAATTTTATGTGCTACCTTCTCTTGTTGCAAATGAAGTGTACAAGTTTAGGCAGAATTTGGATCAACAAACAAGTCTAATACCAGCATAACTGGGGTCGAGATGCTAAATGCTGGTTTAGAACTTACAGTGTCATTAAGCTTCTCAATAGCTGCATTAACATCTTCAAAGGTTGACATAGTCACAAAACCAAATCTCCTGCTCCTGCCCGAGTATTTGTCATACATAACCTATTACACAGGAAGGAAATATTAAAGATATTTTAATTCCCATTAAAGGAGAAACATCGAGGAAAAAGCAATATTACATTTAGATGAAGTTAATCACTACAATAAATTACGCTGTAGATGTAAAAAACTAGCTGGTTTTGCTATTTAGAAGAGCTTCCTGTTGCAAATTAACTACTATCAATGGTTAATCTTTCCAATCATTGGCCTTAAAGCCAGGTTTGCACAGTTTTAAGGCATAAATTAGAAATGTAGGGGAACCTACAAATATATTCAGTACACTCTACAAATATATTCATTTTTGTGATACAGTAACGCAAATATTTAAAATGTACAGAAACTACTATTTAATGTAGGGGAACCTACAAATATATTCATTTTTGTGACCTTTTATTGGGAATTTGCGTTACAGTAACACAAAAATAAATTAGAAATGTAGGGAAACTACTATTTAGAAGAACATATTTAAAATGGAAAAATTATGAAACCAAACTTGCAGTACACTCTACACTGGAGTAGAAGAAAATGAGTACTGGTTCTATGTATATCAAACCTTCTCTTTAGCCACACAAATTCAAAAATCGAATAATTTTAATATAATGGAGATGGGTAATGATAAATTGAAGTTCTCAGTTTCAACACAGTTTGATAATTTAATTGACAGCAAAAAATGAAGGAAATGGAACACGACTCTAGATGTTGGTATTACATTATAGCAATCTGCAATATTTACTAACAAATTAACAAAATAATAAGAGGAATCGATAAGAGGAGTAATTAAAGACCTCAGCTTTTTCTACGGAACCGTGTTCAGCGAAGATCTTGGCAAGCTGGTCATTTGTCACGTCTCTTGGTATATTACCAACATAGAGGCGCTTCTTCGCCTCGGCTACGGCGACGATGCTGAAGAAGCTTCTAGAAGGACGTCTTGTTTTTGGTCCAGCCATGGAGATCGACACGGCGCGATTGGATGGAGTTGAAAAGAAACCAATGTGTGAAGTTGGGGTTAGAGAAGAAGAAAGAGAAGCCATGCTTATGGGACAGAGAGAGGGAGGAGGGAGGGGAGCAAGGGAGATGGGGTTTAGTTGCTATGGACAGTGAGGAAGAGTGCGTTATCCGTTTCGAGCTTCGACGGTTCTTTCTACAAGAAGTGCTTGTATTCCTGGTAGTGGGATCACACGGCATATAATTGTCAGCCATACGATCCTCACCGTTAGATTATGCACGGATAATTGGTATTAGAATAAAATTTTAAGAACAGTGTTTTTTTTAAACTTAATATTAGCTACCAAGATAAATTTTAAGAACACTGATAGTGCGGATTTCTATGCATGTATACTGATTCTGAATTTCTGATGCATTGAAATTTCAATCATGTACAAATATAAAATTTGCAATTAATTTAATTGCTCTTTTTTTCTTTAAAACATAATTTTATTTCTCAATTTTCGTATGTTTCGCATTAAACTGATAAACAAATTTATATAATATTCAAATTTCAATTGTGCAAATTTATATTCTGTAAATTTAAAAATATAAAACTTGTACTTGGTCTTTGAAAACATCAAAATTTGAGTGCATATATTGCACGGAATCCATGATTCCGATTTCCGGTGCATCCATATGCGTACAGCGTACAAGCAAACTTTAGTGAACCACTTATCTCAAAAAAAAAAAAAAAAAAAAAACCTTTAGTGAGCCGCTGGAAATTTGAGAACAAACGTTACAGAGATCTTTAAAGAACACGCAAGTTTTGAAGTTTTTTTTCCCTTTTGACTGCCAAAGGCCCGTAGCCCGTAGGTATGTTGTAGTTTTGAAGTTGGTAGGAAACAGCTTGGATTTTATCCATTTCAATAATATTTTTCCGGAAAATTGGAAGTCGGAAGGAAAGTTTTATTGACATCTATTGAAATATTAAAAGAAAAAACTATTTAAAATAAGTTAGTATGAGTTTGTGTTTTTCAAGTGAACTTAATTATATAATTTTAGTGCTAACATTTAAATTATATAATTTTAGTCTTCTTAATTCTCTTTCTTCATTTTGTATGGTTTTATATTAAATGTGATTTAAAATACAACATCACATAAAATTTAATTGCCGTTATAAAAATCTATTGTTAAGCGTTCAAGCAATCTAATCCCATTGTACCAAGGTTAAAAAAGTTAAAGAAAGTTTTTTAGTAATAATCGGAGATCAAGTCATCTAACTATTTAATTTCTACAAAAATTGTCCTTTCTGGATTTCAAACATGCGACATTCCACGCAGAAAATATTATCTTTGTCACAAGATTAAAACTAATTCTCAAAGTTAAGAAACCTAATAACTCTAAAAGCAACTTGTTTGATTGAAGAGAAACTTTCGAGAGATTTCGTCTTTCTCCAACCGGGAGAGGAACAAAGGCGAATGGTTGTAATAGTTGTATTTCATTTCATTTTAATTTTATTGATGCGGATGTTCTAAGTTAATATTAAGCCTGATAGCATGTATCTCGAGCAACTATAAGAAGACGACTAGCATACAACTGTTTTTTTTATTAATAGGAAAAACAAAACAATAAATTCGACAATGAGAAACAGTTTCGTTAGATTTTGAAAAATAAGAAGAACGTTATGGTTTGTAATGTCCAGGACACTGTAGTCGGACGTTATAAACCATAACGTTCAGTTAATTTGATCGCTAATGATCTCTAATTAAAAAAAAATACTATTGCTGGATGTTATAGATCATAACGTTCAGCTATAGTGGGTTTTTTTTTTTTAAACCTCACTTTCCTATAAAAAATTAAGTGTATAATTTGGTTTTCCTCTGACTATTCTACGCTTTTAAGAGATTAAGATATCAGCAAAAAATTTCATTGTGTTGTTGGAAATGTTATAATTGTATGGGTAGAGATCCCCTTGACTTTCAAAAGGCATGGCATTTTTTAATTCTGAGCTATTGTTAGATACTTCCATTTCTTTTACAATGTACTCCTTTGAAGATTTCTTTTACAATGTACTCCTTTGACAGGCGCTTCGTATTTCTTAAGATCTGAATTAGAGTTGGGATTCGAACAAAGGTTGGGGTTACCATTGTGACCGGTGAGCTCACCTCGTAAAGCAGCTTCAACCTTTGCAAAGCGGTTTTTGTGAAGAAAGTCAAACACAATGGAAAAAAAAAATAATGTAGCTGGACGTTATAGATCATAACGTTCAACTACAATGTTTTTTGTTAATTAGAGATTATTAGCGATCAGATTAACTGAACGTTATGGTTTATAACATCCAGCTACAGTGCCCTGGAAGTTACAAATCATAACATTCTTTCTATTTTTCAAAATCTAGCAAAATTGTTCCTTGTTGTCGATATTTTTTGTTTGTTTTTTCTATTAATAAAAAAAACGGAGCATACAATCTAACTAGCTAGTAGCGAGAAAATTTTGATCAACACCGAAATGGAACTGATAAATATTTCTTTAAAAGATAAATATCTCTAATCTAAATAAAATAATTTAAACGTTCAATATTTTTTGAATGCCCGTATTAAATAATTTTAATTTTCCAACTCTTTCTATATTTTTTCGGAACATAATAAAACTCAAATTAGGATGCAAAAATATTGAAATGAAGCGTATGGATCACAGTGAATTAAACAGTTCTGAGTTGATATCGGACCGATTTGAATCCAATGCTCACTGGACGCATCCTGCTTTCGTGTATGTGATGATCTGATCCGTCTAGCAAAGTTCCCAGTAGGGCGAATTCATATCGGCTTGTGATCGGAACAAGCAAAGTTGAGTAAAACGTGAAATATAATCATAATTCTACCCTCGCACCTGATCGGAAGCAGAGACAACGAGGGAAACAGGGGCGGACCCAGTGTATTCCAGGGGGCAGCTGCCCCCTCCTGGATTTTGAGTTTTAGTGGAGATTTATCGGTTCCGACTGACTTTGCCCCCCTAGAATTTGTTTTGCTCCCCTCTGAACGTTTGATTTGTAATTCGGGTTAAATTTAGGGTTAAAATTGAAATAAATTTGTTGAATTTTGATTGGTAATTAGAATTATAAGTCAGAGTATCAGAAATTATAAGTCAAAGCATTAGAAAGTATAAGTTAAAGCATTATTTTTTATCGAGTACTCAATTGGTTAATTGATTTAAATCCGATTAGGTATTTAAACCCGATTCGATATTTTTTTGTCCCTCCTGACGAAAATCCTGAGTCCGCCTCTGGAGGGAACGAATCGTTTCGTGCGAATTTTCTCCCTCCAAATCACATGGCGGATTTCAGGCCAAAATCAAGGAATTTGTCAAGAATTGTACGAAACAAAATGAAAAAGACAACGCGACTCCACCTTCCCTTGTTTGTTCCGATCAAGATCTGACGCGGCAACCCTCTCGTCTCTTCCGATCAGATAAACATCTACTTCTCCTTTATTCTTCTTTCTTTGTAAGGTGTTCTTGTGGTCTTACAAAAAGAAACTCTAGAAATGAGATTTTAATGGCAATCTTTGTAAAATCATAAAAATTTGAATATAATAATAAGAGTAAAGATGTTGTCCCCCGCACTCCAGTCCCCTAAACGTCCCCCCCATTCTAACTAACTTTGTCAATCATTAAACCACCTTGAAAAACGTGTAAAACGTGTAAAAGATGAGTCCAATTTTTTTCTTTAAATACTTGATATCTTAGTATGAATACTTGATGAATTATATATGAATATTTGATATCTTAGGTATGAATACTTTCCATTTTGTATGAATACTTTCCATATATGAATATTTGATGAGTCCAGTTTTTTCTTTAAATACTTGATATCTTAGGTATTAATACTTGATGAATTATATATGAATATTTGATATCTTAGGTATGAATACTTTCCATATATGAATATTTGATACCTTGAAAAACGTGTAAAAGTATGTCATCATGGATCTCATTTGAAAGAAAAAATTGTGTAGAACACGTTCGTGATTTTAGATTTGCAAAATTCCTCATAGATCGTTCCAAAAATTGATTAGATTGAACGGAGAAAAAAAAAACACCTTGAAAAACGTGTAAAAGATGAGTAGATATTGTGTCCAGTTTTTTTTTAAATACTTGATATCTTAGGTATGAATACTTGATGAGTTATATATGAATACTTAATATCTTAGGTATTCATACTTTCCATTTTGTATGTGAATTAATTTAATCAATGAATGTACCATTGGTGGTGTGATCCACGTGACTTTTTGGTTGTGGTCCCCAATGCAGTCTGACAGTTACTGGCCCCGAAAAGTAATGGTCCCCAGTTGAATTTTAGTGATGAATACTTCATTGAGTAGGTATGAATACTTCATTGGGTAAGTATGAATACTTCATTCATTAGGTATGAATACTTTCAATTTTATTTTTCCTTTGTCTGACAGTTGAATAGATGTCTGACAGTTGTACTTTGACCGTTAGTTAGTGGGGGGACGTTTAGGGGACTGAATGGGGGGACTATTAGTCGATCCCTAATAATAAAATCTTTTAAGAATGAATTAATTCTATGAAAAATATTTAGCTGATCACGAAATTTCAAGTTAAAATCATATATATTTATTATTTTCTTTTCTATTCTACTGAATTCTTATTTATTCTAGTTCCGATCAGAGTGATACGAGGGAATATAAATTTTGAGTTGGATCTGGACCGTCTGATCTATCTTGACACAAATATTAAAGAAATTCGCTCATCATCTCAGATTGACCAGATTTTGATCGGACTGTCTGATTTTCTGTTACCTCATAGATATGATATTGTCAGGCGAAATTTTTTAAAATAGAAATAAACAAATCTATTTAAACAAGAGAAAAGGTTTCTATACCCAAGGTTATGTACCCAGATTTTACCAACGCTGATCCAATTAGCTTTCAACTGTTAAAAACCGTCTGCTTCCAATTTACCTATTTAAAACTTTCCAATCTCTCCCAGTCTCTTTCTCTCTCCTCTAATATCCCATCTCTAAAAAAAGCTGAAAAGCTAAAAAAATGAAAAAAATTTCGATCTGTCCGTCCGTGACTCTGAGCTCAGACTGCTCTCACCGCAATGGAGGCAGCGTGCCACCGCATCCTCCTACTAACCATTGACTCTACGGTCATAGACCTCGGCGGAGCAACTGGTTGCCGCGTTCGTCGGCTGCACTCTACCTTATCTCCTCCGAGTTCTGGAAGAACCTTTTAGAACTCCCGCTCCCTCTCCAGTGACCGCGTCACCGCGTGCTCCATGCTTATCAGTCTTTTGGTTCGTCAATTTCTTACTGTACTCTCTCGTTTTGGTCAATTGAACTTGCTATTCTTTGAAACTTGCCGTGAACGTAATTAGATGAGAAGTTCAAATATAGATTTATGAAGAAGGAAAAGTACTCGGTGCTTTGCTCACTAGATTTGCTAGTTGAATTTGCTTATAAGCATTGGTTAAGGGATCCAATTCTATGTAGATGCTCTTCATATTATTCTCCGTTCGATTCAATCCTCCCGCATATCTAGAACATAGAGAAGATCAAGTGTGTGCTTTATTTTCTACTTTCTTCGGTTCTAATAAGCTCATGGAACTAAATTGTCAATTTTTTTATTCAATTTTGTTTATGCTGCGATAGATTTTTAGTATTGATATGTTTTCCTCTTTGAAGCCTTGATTAAAAATCAATGGCGACGATGCTCCGATCCTCCTCCTCCTCCTCCTCTGTACGGAGACTCCTCCTCCTTTACCATGCCACTTTTTTCTCCTTCTCCGCCGTCCGATCATTGCTGTTAGTTCCTCTCATCATCCGATCTCGGCTCAGCCGCTGCTCCGACCACGGAGATATGAAGAGACGATCTGAGAGAGGCGATCTGGATGAGAGAGATACAATCAGGATATAAATCGGGTTGTTTTACAATATTCACCTTGTGGTTTTACAATATGCATCTTGTGGTTTTACAGTATTCATCTTGTGACGATCTGGAGGAGAGAGATGAGAGAGAGACGATCTGTAGGAGATAGGAGGAGACGATCTGACAGGCAATATGGAGGAGAGAGATGAGAGAGAAGCGATCTGGAGTATTAATCTTGTTGTTTTACAATATTAGCCGGAGCTTACCACTTCCCTCTCATCCGCACCACCTCTCCAACACTATTACGACAATATTATACATGATCTATCTAATAGGTCTACATGATCTATACAATATTTTACATGATCTATACAGTATTTTACATGATCTATCTAACAGTTTTACAGGATATATGCAATAGCTTACATGATCTATGCATTAATTTTATTTTCTTTATTTTACATATCTGGATTGATTCATGCAGATTGTTGAGTTAGTACTACAACTGATGCAATATGAGACACCTCTTAAGCATCCGTGGATATATTAAATGAATGTCTTGTTCTAGTTATGTTACTTCTGACTCATCCTTATAATGTGCATCAGAGGGTTTTTAAGTGACAACTTTTTTATTCTAGTGATGGAACAATATATTTATGTATTTTTCTATTTGTGAGTGATATAATATGTCTTTGGTGAACAGTATGTTGGTTAGAAACAATATGTTTGTTTTAATTTGTAAGGAATGTTATGTTTGTTGGAAGACATTTATGTTTTTGTGTATGATTTTGTTTTACAGTATTAACCTTGTTGTTTTATAGTATCCATTTAGTTGTTTTATAGTATTCATCATGTTGTTTTAAAATAACAAGATGGATACTTTAGAACAACAAGATGTTTTATAGTTTGCATCTATTAGTTTTGTAGTTTGAATCTGTTAGTTTTACAGTATTCATGTTTCATTTCACTTTGCAATATCCATCTTATGTTTTACAGTATACATAAATTTGTTTTACAATATACATAGTGTTATTTTACATAATATATATGCATATATAAGTATTAATATTTGACAAAAAATATTGAAAATAAATTAAAAAAATAAATTTTGCATTATTTCATGTGTTTGGAAATAACTACAAGTTTTAGAAGTGGTCCCGTTTTGAAATCTTCTAGAAGTTGTCCCGCTGAAAGTACAACAAGTGATCCCGGTGGAAGTACAAGCAGTTTGGCAAGTTGTGCAAGTTGCAAACGGTTACCAACAAACTCGGGACCACTTTCAAAAGTCAATGGTTGTTAGAATTTTGAATTACTTATTATATATGATTTGCTATTGAAGTATACAGTATGGAATATAAAATTTTACAGTATTCGCGTAAGTCAAATGACAGTTGGTTTGGGTAAAAACTGGGTACAAGTCGCTTTCTTTAAACAAAACAAGCACTTAATGTACTAGATTTAAAAAAAACTAGCGAAGCAGCTTTTTGTAAAATTGAAAAATATATATTCGTACTCAGCATCTTCCGGATCCGTATCCTCCCAGGTATGTGACTCAAGCAAATTGAAACGGACGATCCAGATTTACTCTCAACCGGTGCCTATTTGGGATAGCGCAGGGGCAGTATTATTTGTGCTTAAAGATTCATGTCAAGTTAAAAGAACAATCGTGAACTGTCCGATTTAATTGTCCTTAGTCAGTTAACCCGAGGAGATGTGAATTATAGTGACAAACGAGTAGTTCGGGTTCGGTTCGGCGGGGTAAAAAATTCATGATTCGGGTATAATTCGGGAATGATTCGGTACAACAAAGTAGCAAAAAAAAAACCCAAAAAAGGCCCAAAAAAATTAATAAAAAAATTCACGTTTTTTTCGCATTTTTCTCGCGAATAATTCATAATTCGCGTTTTATTCGGAGTTCGGTTCAAAAATATAAAAAAAAAAAGAATAAAACACGAATTATTACCATGATAATTTGTTTCGTTTAAATAGATTTATTTATTTATATTTAAAAAGAAATCGGCCAGGGCCGCCCCAGGGCCCGTCTCGACCGACATTTTTTATTAATATCCAAAGTTTAATACAAATTATTATTTATACCCAGAATCGGACCCAATATCGAAAAATGCCTAAACTGGCCAGAAAATGGCCGGTTTACTCCTCCCCTAAGCCGGCCATTATCTGGCCGGCTTACTCCCCCCTAAACCGGCCATTATCTGGCTGGCTTACTCCCCTCTAAACCGGTCATTTTCTGGCCGGCTTAGTCTTTTTTTTTTTTTTTTTAGGAGACATTATGAAGAGAAAAATAATGAAATCTAACACTAAAAATTTGAATTTTGTGTTTAAATTATTTGTTCGATTACTTCTTTTGATTTATAATTAGCATATTTATACTAAAATACACTATATTACTTGAAATTATGTTGAATTACACTATATTACAATAAATTATGTTGAATTACACTAAATTACGTTAAATTACGCTAAATTACAATAACTTCGCTAATTATGCTGAAATACGGTAAATTACGCTGAAATAGACTGATTCTGTGCCATCTTTCATGAATCATAAAAAATAGTACAAAAATTCCGAAAATAGTAAAAACTAGTATTCTATAAGTTCATTATGTAACTAATTTACTGAGCTACTTGGATTGAATAATAGAAATGAAAATCTTAATCGGAAACTTCAACTCAAGTTTTGAGGCTCTTCCCTTTGTTTTTTGGCAATTCTGAATTTCAGAAAACAGCATAGCTGTCACTGACGTATGCGCATTTTCACAAGCTTTCCGAAAAGTGGTCATTTGCTGAAATCGGACACTCGAGCGCCGTTTTATGACCGTTTGAAGTTTCGTCGTCGTTTTTCGCCTTTTCAGTGAAGATATCGTCCATATTCATATGTAATTTAGCGTAATTTACCGTATTTTAGCGTAATGTAATGTAGTGTAATTTAACTTAATATAGTGTAATTCAACATAATTTCAAGTAATCTAGTGTATTTTAGTATAAATATGCTAATTATAAATCAAAAGAAGTAATCGAACAAATAATTTAAACACAAAATTCAAATTTTCAGTGTTAGATTTCATTATTTTTTCTCTTCATAATGTCTCCTTAAAAAAAAAAAAAAAAAAACGACTAAGCCGGTCAGAAAATGGCCGGTTTAGGAGGGAGTAAGCCGGCCAGAAAATGGCCGGCTTAGGGGAGGAGTAAACCGGTCATTTTATGACCGATTTGAACATTTTTCGATATTGAATCCGATTCTGGGTATAAATAATAATTTGTATTAAACCTTGGATATTAATAAAAATGTCGGCCTTTCTCGATCTGGCCTCTTGTAATTCACTGCTTAACAGAGAATTAGAATTTTTGCGAGGGCACTTCGAGTACCCCTTCCTTCCCTCCGCAGCGTCCTCATTTTCCCTCCCCTGAGCCAGTGACCTCCAAACGAAAACTCACAACTCTTTAACCCCGTCAACACCGAAACCCTCCCCTCTAATCCTCAAATTTCGTTTTCAAATTCGATTTGAGCCCAAAAATGGAGTCGGATGGAAGCTACGCGAGCTCGGACGAACCTAAAAAGAAACCCAATCGGGGCAAACCGAAGAAAAATCCCTCTTCTTCCTCTACTGCTAAGAATAAATCTAAGGATACTTCCCTTCTCAAACAGAGTACATTTCCTACTCTCTTTCCACTTCACATTTTCTCTCTTCTTCTTTTTTCAAGTCATTTTGATGATAAAGTGCGGTTAATGGTTTTCCCTCCAACAAAAAAACTGCCAATTGCAGAATCTCCCGCTGAGTTCTTCGCCGAGAACAAGAACATTGCTGGCTTTGATAATGTATGTTTATTCTAACTTTCATACTGTAAATGTGTGTGTTCTTATCCGCTGCCATAGTTGGCTACGGCACTGTGTGCCATTGAGTCGCTGACACGTAGCTTTTTAGGGGTTTATTTGGGGGCCATCTGTCAGGGACTCAATGGCACATGGCGCCATCACCTACTTTGGCAGCGGATGTAAATCCTTAAAATGTGGTGTTAATTTGCATGCTAAAATTTAAAATGTCCCAGATGGATTATAAACTATCACTAAGGTAATATAAACCAGTTTTGTTGATGCATTTTAATTAATGTCACAATCCTAGTGATCTTTTTAAAAAATATTTTGATAAAATTGACTGTATCCTGTCCATTAGATTAATTTAATAATTATTTATATTAATAAAACATGGTTATATGTCCAGCCGGGGAAATCACTATACACCACTGTGAGAGAATTTGTAGAGAACTCTCTTGATTCAGCTGAGTCTATTTCTGAGGCGCCTTCAATTGAGATTACAATGTGAGTATTGTTGCAGTTTTCATGACTGCTATGGTACTGGTTTCCCAATTGCCCAACTAAAGTTTAGTGATCTCAAAGTAGCCTCTGTCAACTTAATTTATGCAACCAAGCTTTTTGAGAAATATATGGTTCGGTTCCCTGTGATGATGCCTCTGAATCTTCTATCAAGCCCAACAAAGATCAGTCATTTCTAATAAACTATGTGGTGCAGCCTTTCAATGATTGCAACGTCATTTTGTCTGTCTTACAGCTGCCCTAACTGTGTATTTATACACCGACTGAGCTAATAGAAGTCTCAGTTAAGCATAATCTATGCGATTGAGCATTACAATTGCAATACCATATAGTAGAATTGTTGCATTACGATTCCTGGTTGCTCAAATGTGCAACTTAGCTACTTAAGCCCAAACTTTCAGTAAATGCTAATCATGCAAGGAAAGTTGCAACATTTATTTTACCAGCACCAGTTCAGAAACCACCTAATTGGATTTTAATTCCATGTTTCCCGTGGAGATAAATTGGGTCTCTGACATCTATTACTTATGTAAAACCTATGTTAAAGGAAAATCACATATAAAGGCTAGTCAGATAATATTACTGGTAGCCTGGTATGATCTGTTATCCACCAGTACACGTGGTTTTTCGGTCATATTATGGTAAATGACACTAAGTTCCCTTATGTTTTATCATTTGCTGAGCAGAGAGGAGATAAACAAGAGCAAGTTCAATACACTGATTGGTCTAGTGGATCGAGAGCGTGTAGATCAAGCACTTTATGATGGTTTTGAGTCTAACAAGGCTCGTGAGGTATAATTTTATTCTCTTTATTATCTTATTTAAAAAACAGAAAACACTTTGTACTAAGTTATTTTTTATATATGTAAAATGTTAACAAGTTGCAGATCCATATTGAGAGGAGTTCACTTATAAATTTGATTGTATCAATGCTTGGTCATTAGTACAGGACACTTGGAAATCTTTGTCAACAGAACTTAAAAAGTATACTAAATGACGATTGGTCCAATAGTGTGCCATAAATAAGCACAAAACTACAACTCTCGGCTTAGAGCACTTAACCATGTGATTTTACTCCATATTAGCAGCAATTTGAAATTGTATAACGAACATTGAATGGTACTATTGTATATATATTTTTTTAAAGGGATTACATCTTTAAAGAAGATATAATAGGGTAGTTTCATTTGCACTATGCAAAACCTCAATCACTGCATATAACACCGAGAAATGAGTTTAATGAGTTTACCTTATTTACCCATATAAAATCTAGGGATCATTGCACATCCCTGCCCAATTTTTCAGACACAGCAACGGACTTGGAGTAGAAATAAAAGGAGGGTCATTGCCTGCCACTTGGTACTTATCAAAGAAAAACAGTACCTAATATATTTAGGGTTTATCTATGATACGCTTATTGTTAATATTCATCTAAGGGTTTTTCAGAGTTATTCATGATACTTTCCTATCAAAGTCTTTTAGAACAAAAGTTTGTATGACCACTGCAATCAAATATTTATCATAGAAACGACTAGCAAAGGAAGCAAAAATTCAAGAAAGCCAAGCAAAAAATTTAGCTCTTGGGAAGAAAGTCAAGGAATCTGTGACTGGGAATAAAACCAAAAGCAGAGGTGAAACTGCATATTTCAAAGTAACTTGTAAGGTATAAAATATTTCACTCTTGGTTTCTTTAGTTTTTTGGGCTCTTTAATTGCTGTTTTAAGCTTAAACATAGAAAGATAGTTTTGATCATTAGAAAAAAATAATGGAACAATTAGGTATTCTAGGGAAGGAAATCAACCCATAAACAGGATGATATTTCTTAAATCTCGTATCTATGTGCCTACATTCAGTCCACTGGTCAAGCTTTGAATAGTAAGTACATTTCATCAGAATGGTACCAGAATATATTCCAGTACTATAACTTATGTTTTGGTTGTTCTTATTTATCAGGATAATGGCAAAGGGATGCCGCATGATGATATCCCTAACATGTTTGGGAGAGGTATGTGTAACAATGAAGCTTTTAAATACCACACTTTATCATCACTGTATCGTGCGTTATCGTTCTTTTGAATCCTACTGCACGAAATA
The DNA here is from genome assembly GCA_011114355.1 of Carex littledalei. NCBI lineage: Eukaryota > Viridiplantae > Streptophyta > Magnoliopsida > Poales > Cyperaceae > Carex > Carex littledalei. Next base: position 5,421,479 of record CM022097.1, read on the forward strand.
CACAAATCCACATTTTAACGGTTTTTACTGCTATATGTATTTACAATGAACAATTGACAAGTTTTATGTCATTTACCGCAGTTGATATCATATTCATGAATAATGATTAGATCAGGAAAAAAAAATATCTAAAAGGCATACCGGTACTATGATTTAGCGATTTTTTGTCACCGGTAAGTGGTAATTGCTAAATGAATCCCTCACTGCTAAAAAAAAAAAATAGTGGTAGTGGTAGTGGTAGTAGTAGTGGTGGTGGTAGTGGTAGTGGTGGTAGTACTAATAGTAATAATGGTATCAATAATAATAGTAATAATACTAATACTAACATTAACTATATTATGCGTAAACTATAGATCGTAGGGGTCAAAGTCCCAATAAAAGAGAGAAATTTTGGGACCTTGCAAATATGGTAAAATGTATGATAAATCTGCACAAGCCCAAACAAATAAGACAGCTGTACTATTCTAATAACTATGATCTTGCTAAAACTTCTAAAAGTTTTTAACGTGTGCTGGAATTGCAAATCTAGGGATTGTATGTGGACTTCAGGATCATGTATTGTGTGTATGTGAACAATTTCATCCGTTCTTGTAAAAAACATCAAGCTAGCATATATATTCCTGAAGTAGAACTAATTAACTTGCCCCTGGAGCATTCTAAATATGACCAATTTCTTGTCCAACTTTTTCAAAGTATCTTCCTCAGTCATGGAGAAAGAACAGTGTGGAAGGAGGATAGTTTGGTTATATTTTGAAGTAAATGAGAAAGGGTTGTTACCTAGGGCATTCCTTGAGCTTTATTGAGTTATGTGATAGGTCCTATTTTTAGTAGGGGATCTCGATTGTAACTTTTTATTTGGCAGGTGAATATATTTTGACACTTTTCAGGGTTACGCATAAATTGCTCCATTTAACATGTCTTGGGTTTTATATTTTGTTTTTTGCAGTTCTATCTGGTACTAAGTATGGCTTAAGACAAACGCGTGGGAAATTTGGACTTGGCGCCAAGATGGTATGTTTTCATCTATATTGGATATATATATAACAAATAATAAAGTTGGACTTTCTTTCTTTCTAACTCTGGCCAAAGAGAGTGGAAATGATGCATATGGATGCCACAAGACTGTCATTTATTGAACTCGAAGTCACTTGCCAATTATCAATTAATAGCAAAAGTATTATCTGATGGAAAATCAATTTAATGCGCTAATTTTTCAATACCAAATTAACATGGAAGTACTAATGACCTAATGGAGTTTTATATAGCTCCATAAATGAAAATTTGGATCAGAGACGAGAACTCAAAATAAACCTTCTTTTATTCTGGTTTTGATTTAATTTAGTCTTCCCCTCTTAAGGGAAAGGAAGTATTCACCAATTGGACTTGGCAAATTTGTCAAAGTTTCAGAAATATATTCTTTCCACCTCACTAAATTAATGGCAAAATAAGTCAAAAGGAAAAAGAGTTTATAGACCAAATTGAATAAATTTTGATGTTATATGTGAATATAGTTAAAAGAATATGAGTGAGGCTATGGTGCTATGCATAGCACGGATGGGGTCCGTGCTACGGCTCAAAATTTGACTTTTCAAAATCGTAACGGTCGATCCGAACCGTTCAACATGATTATAAAATGAATATGTACTTGCAAACTAAATTTTACATTTTTCCGAATTTTTTTACTATTTTTTTGGATATGCTGTTTTTGGATGGTCCACAATGTTCAAATCAAGTGATTTTCGAAAAAATAGTAAAAAAATTCGGAAAAATGTAAAATTTGGTTTGCAAGTACATATTCATTTTATAATCATGTTGAACGGTTCGGATCGACCATTACGATTTTAAAAAGTCAAATTTTGAGCCGTAGCACGGACCCCATCTATGCTATGCATAGCACCATAGCCTCACTCAAAGAATATTGCATTAAATTTACAAAGCTTTCCAGAAATGCCATCTCCATTAAGCCAATTCTTTTCTTTATTTTTTCTTCTTATTTGTTATTTAGTATATTGTTTACATAATAACTACACATACACACGGCCTAGATACAAAATTGAGAAAACATGATTTACATCTGAAACGTAATAAAACTCTGCCGGGTGTAGTTTTTAAAATCATAGTAAAGCCCAATTTTCTCTTTTTTTGTCATGACCTCAATTTTGTGCTTTATGTGAAAGATAACCAATTGGGTTTATGATATTATTAACAGGCACTGATATGGTCAAAGATGAGTACAGGGCTACCAATTGAAATTACATCGTCTATGAAGGGTCAAAACTTCACTTCCTTCTGCCGGCTAGATATTGACATTCACAAGTATTAATAAGTGATCTTATTTTGGTGGCTTTGGCAAATTGCAGCTTACGTTTCTTATATTTCTTATTTTTATTTAGTGCCTATGTTTTCAAGTTAACTTGCAAATGTGCACCCAGTCATTAAGAACCAGAATTAAGCAAAGATGACTAATTGCCCCTGAAAAGCATTATGAACTCAAAGATAAACCTTCTTTAGCTAATCTGTACAGAATTTAACCAACATCTAAATTATAAGTGCTGATGAAATTGAATCATTATCTTTTAAATTGCTCAATGGAGACCAAGCGGTTTCCAAATCACACCAAATTTTATAAACATCATTTCTAAACAGAATGTGCAGGATGAATACTAGCTCCTATTTTGGTTTAGAATATGAATGTTTGATATTTCTTTGATTATCCGAACTTCCAGAAATATACCACATGTGCATTTGCATGAGAAAAGAGAGAACAAGGATAGGTGGCATGGAGCTGAGATTCATGTTATAATAGAGGGTAACTGGACAACTCACCGTGTGAGTACCCTATCTGATCCTTTTGCATATCCTATTCAGAGAGCTAAAATTTGAGTTTTCTTTTTCCTTGTTTTCTTACACTCCTGTAGTTTTATGTTGTCCACCCTTCTAAATTAGTGTGGTATAGATGCATAATTGCATACTGATCAAACACCAAGTCTCAAGTCATTCTGAAGGTTTTTCCTTCTTTACTTTGTGTGTGTGCGCGCGCTACCAAACTGATCAGTCAACCCACTGTCATTTACTATTTTGAGCTGAGCCTAGCTGGGTGAAATGGGAAGTATATTAAAAAACTGTCTGAAGATAAACCTAACGCCATGTTCTGGCAAGAGTAATCACAAAATTAATTGAAGATAAAATGCGTAAAGAAAAAAAAAATGAATAAGAGATGTATTATAATTGATAACTATGTTAAGATTAAATAACTAGTTTCATTAGCATGTTTCAGTCGAAGGTACTGCAATACATGAGGCAGATGGCTGTAATTACCCCATATGCTGAGTTTCTCGTTAAATTCATCTCTGACACATCAGAGTAAGCTCCCTTTAATTTATTTTACTTAATAATAATTATCTTCCGGAAAAGTTATTACCTGTTCTTTTATCATTGAAGTTGAGATTGATCCTTGGGATTAATACACTTCTTAAGCTAGCTAGTCTTTAAGTTTCAAAAATCATGAAATGACTCTGTAATATTGTGAAAACAAGCCTTGATAAGAGTTTGACTTTTGCATAAGAACTAAAGTAGTGAGATCAGCATTTCATCCTTCTGATTTAATTGCAGAAAGGCTTTGAGGGACTCTGCAAATTTCACAACTAATGCCAATGTTTACAAGTTTGATCATTTTTAAAATGTTCTTTTAGTTTTACCATAATAATGATCCTATTCCAGGTAAATAAAGTGGATGCATGAGGAAAAGTACTGAGTGACCATGGTCCATGTATATTATGATTGACATTAATGAACAACAGACTAAAATTTGTCAATTATCTTCCAGAAAGAACATGACAATAAGGTTTGCTAGAAGAACTGATGTGATGCCACCTGTCCCACTGGAAACAAAGTATCACCCCTCAGCTGTTGATTTACTGCTGATCAAAAGGCTGATCTCAGAGACCTCAAAACAAAACCTCCAGCAGTTTCTCCAGCATGAGTTTCTTAACATCAGCAAGTCTCATGCCGAGCGGTTAATTGGTAATTAGAACCGTCCTTAATTTTATCATTGTTTATTTTGTTGATTGGGGGGTTGGGGAGATTGGGTCTGCTAACGTGAAAACTACATTTAGTCTATTCTTGCATGCTTGGTTACATGTCGTTGATCATTCAGATCTTCTGTTGTTACTTGGGTTTCAAAAATGATTCAGGTTCTAGTTTATCATTCGGTACTGCACCAATGTCTATTTTACAAGGTGTATGGACTGGTCATGCTGATCAAAACGCGACCTTTCAATGAGACAATTTCCTGTAGATGCATCTTTCTATTCAAGGAGTACTGTCACCAGCTAGTACTGTTACCAGATCTGATCCAGTATCAATAATCTGAAATGGAGGACCTGACTTCGGCCCAAAAATATTAATGAGATTGATATTAATTTGATAAGACAATGCAATATTAATGAGATTGATATTAACTTTCCCAACTTATTCTTTTACTGAGATTGATATTAATTTGATAAAGGGGAGATGGGGCCTGACTTCAGCCCAAAAATGGCTGTGAAAAGCCTGACTTCTCAGCAAATAGTCCGCATACATCAGCTGTTTCGCGAGGCTAGATTTGACGATCCAAGTGGTGATGTATATCTTTTTTCTTATTTTTTTAATTTTTCATTCATTTTGTTTTTTTTCGTTTTGTGTGGGTGGGTGGGTGGGGGGGTGCATTTGTAAGAGTACAAAGTATTGTATCCAAGTGTTCTGGGGATAATTTGAAAAAATCTGGCTTGCTGTTAGAGTGTTCTGATAAAAGGTACTATAAAATATGCATGCAGTGTCTGAGCCCAGCAGGTGAATACAATCTTAGACTTGGGATAATAAAGGAGCTACAGCCTGATTTGGTTGCAACTTATGCTGGCAGGTATGACCTGGCTTTCTCTTCTGAAGTTAGGTTCAGGATTGTATATGTCTAATTAAAGCCAAGCACTGGATTTTTATCTTGTGCTTTCAAACTTTTTAAAAGTTCCTAGCTCAGCTAATATCATTATCCCCACAAAATTTTAGCTAAAGTACATGCCCCATTGGAGTAGATAGTTACTCAAACTTCAATTTGTTTACCAGAAGCTACTGAACTTGCTATCTTTTACATTTAGTTAGGTGGTTACTTTTCATGGTGCGATATTTAAACAAAATGAACAATAAATCATATATGGGGCAAAAGGCATATCATATCTAAGATTTTAAAAATTTATGTATCCCTGTATCTACCTTGTGGATACTCGCATATATATCCATATGACATTGCTTGGAGCTGAGTGCTTATCAATATAATATTTTGAACATAGACATTGAGAGTTGCTTGAATATATTAATTCTGAGTTCAATAATTGTATATTTTATTTCACGTTAGCCCTCGCGTTTTTGAAGGCCATCCATTTATGGTGGAAGCGGGACTTAGCCTTGGTGGGAAGGATGTCAAACAGGTAAAACAATATTTTTAAATTTTGACCTTTTTTTACCTAATAAGTGGTCTTTTAGTGACATCACTATTCTTTTGTAGGGTATAAATATCTTCAGGTTTGCAAACAGGATACCACTTTTATTTGAACAAGGTGCTGATGTTATCACAAGGACAGCTCTTAAAAGAATCAAGTGAGCATTTTATTTGATCTTTAGATGACATTGTCAACATTTAGTTGGATAAACACAAAATCATTAATATTGCATTGTCTTTTCAACACCTACTATTCAGTTGGAGTAGCTACAAGATAAACCAGGGGCAAGACAAAATCGGGGTGTTTGTGAGCATTGTAAGTACAAAAATACCCTTTAAGGGAACAGGCAAAGAGTACATAGGCAACGACATAACTGAAATTGCTTCTGCTGTCCAGGTAACTCAATCTGCCTGTTTTCACAGTTTGTGCCTTTTGTTTACTGGTGCTCAAATGCTGTTGTAAGTATGCTAGCTTAGAGGGATATTACCACCAGACTTTATTTTATTAGTGGTACATAATGGGAATTTCTGCAAGCGGAACTTCTACTAAGTACTTTTTTTTTTTTTTTTTACCAAAAAAATTGTGCAGGCAGCTATTAAGCAGTGTTGCAGTCAATTGAAGTCAAAAATAGTGAAGAAACTCCAGGCACGGGAAAGACAGGAGAGAAAGAGGAATTTGAATAGGCAAAGTCTAATTACCTACTTTTCTGAGTTTTAGTATAAAAAGGAAAACAAATCTTTAATGAACCACAAATGGTGGATATTTTGCGTACCCTGAACAATGTTGAGTGTCATGCATGCACACTGAATGGGTTGGATGTTGTAAATGCCTCTAGAATACTGTGAAATGTCACTAACCTACCTGATCCTCATCCCTTCACTTAACACACGACTACTGTCCCTGCTGTTAACTATACATACACATGAGTAAGAGCACATTCAAGTACTTCAAGGAAAAAGAATGAAGATATTTTTTTTTTTTTTTTTTTGTGAGGCAAATAAGATATTTGTCATTTTGTGGCAACAAATGACATTATGATTTCTTTACAAGCAACCACGCATGATACTTGTGGATTACTAGTTATCTTCCTTCTACATTTGCAGATACATCCCTGATGCATGCCGGGCTGTCATGGAGGTGATTGAACAAATAGCAAATGAGGGTAGAGGTTCAAAGAGGCACAAAAAATATGAGAAAGAAGATGAGGACCTTATTGAAAAGGTAGCATCTGAACAAGTGACAGATGTTACTCTTCGGGATTGCCTCACTCAACATGTTGAACAGGTACTTGAATCATTTCAATTATAATTTTAGGAATATTGAAAATCAATTGTTTGTCTTTTGCAATAATAATACTTTCAAGGGGTACACACATGGTTTCTTTTGATGTTATGCATATATTACCTATGGTTTCCATTTCTGCATGTTGTACTCATAATTTTTTATAGATCAGCAATAGCACAAGCTCACTAGATCAGCTAACTTGTTGAGTGTAAGTTAATATAAACCGAGTGGTCTGATAAAATTAAAAAGAAAAAAAGTAGGGCCTTTTGTTTTTGGGTCTTTTTGGCATGAACTGCCCTTGATTTTGTTTTCTGCTTGGTATTATTTGAAGTTTGGTTCGCCATGGTTTAGCTTGCAAAAGGAAACTTTCATATTTATTAGTGGTCCAGTGAGAATGCAAATTTAAGATAAATTATAAACACACATAAGTATGAACTATGAATCGCTATCAATTGTCATTTTAGATCTTACCATTTAAAAAAATATTTGCAAACTTGTTTGTGTATGTGACCTATAAATTATTGATAATTTAAAGTTATCTTGATCTTATGTGTCACTTTTTTTCAATTGCTGCAATATAATGACAATAGGTGGACTATGAGATGGCCCTAGAGTATGCAACACAAAGTGGAGTTAGTGAGGAGCCGAGGGAAGATATTTATTTGAATTCACTCGAGGCTTCGTACAACTTCACTGATTTTCATAGTCCTGTTTTTGTATTTAGACTTGTTTCGTAAGGTTCTTCTACTGATTGCAAACTTTGAAAACTTTGTACTGACACAGTCATTCATTCTAGCGTTAATTACATAGGATGTTCGGAAATAAATATTATTTTTATTTATCAATTTCTTTTCTCAAATCTAATTTTTTTTTCCTGCATAGTAATATGACTTCTATTATCAAATTGAGAAATTAATTGTTTTAATCAAATTGTACACATTATGTTTTGATTCGTTAAATAATTCGTACTATCATAAACAGATTATGTTCTGATTCGTTAAAAAATCAATGTTCTTTTCTTAAAATAAAAGAGAATGCGTTTGTTAAAATTTTGGAAAAACTGTTAAATTATGTAAAGATATTTCCGTCATAAGTTTAACGATTGCGCTCTCAAATTAGTCATTACCCAAAGGCCAAATCGTGGTGGGAAGATGGGCGCTCGCTAAGAAGAATTGGCTCATTAGAATTGTGATTGGCTAGAATTCGGATCCAAAAAGGTAATTTAAAGTTTGAGATCGGATCCGGACAATTGCATCAGAATTTTTGTGAATTTTAATTTGAAGCAAATTGATTCGGATTCTGATCGATGGTCTAAATTCAAATTTTGAGTTACTTCGTAGGATCCGGACCCCTGGGGCGGCAGGATGCTAGGCACCTTGGAAGAAATGTCAGAATGTGAGAGAGGATGTAGATGAAGGATCGTGTTTTTTATTAGTATCCCCTCTCCGAATTGTTTCGGCACAAACTATTTCTTTTTTCTGTGTCGAATAACCTATTCTGCACGAAAGAGTTATTCACTCTTTTGTGTTATAGTTAATGTTAAAAATTTGTGAAACTCTTCAGTGTCGAATAGACTATTTAATAAGAGAAAAAAGTAAATGATTCTTGACGAATAGGTTATTCGGCTCTTATAGGTTTTTTTAAAAACTAACCAATTAAGTTGGTTCTCTAAAGTTCTATTTTTTAGTTATGGTTTATAAAATAAAAAAAAACCCGCCCGAAAGCGGGTGCGTATTATCTGAGATATCTCAACTTTTGCGTGACCGACATGTACGGTGCCTATTCGGGGTAGCGCAGGGGCAGTATTATTTGTGCTTTGAGATTCGTGCAGAATGTATTTGAACAGTTGAGATTTTCCAAAAAAAACACTCAAAGTTTGAGATATCTCAAAGGATGCGAATTCCTCAAAGCTGGGAAAAAAATGTGAGATGGTGGGCGGCTGGGTGCTCTCACGGTCTCACTTTGCGTTGTGCTCACAGCTGTTGGATTGCATCAAGATTTGTTTATAGCTCCGAATTGCAGCTCTGATCAATCCCCTGTAATTTAAACCAGGCTTGACAGTGTAGAATTGTATGACAATATATGCGGTGATTGTAAATATACCCAGCAGCAAGTTAAAATGAAGGTACAGGGATGCATGCATATCGGCATTCCACGACGATCCCTAGCAAAAAAAACGTGTCTACAGTCTACACTCGAGAGCACATTGATTAAGGACATTGTCGATGAAGAGAGGCCTGTCAAGTCCCACGTGTAACCTCGAAGGTATAATTTTGAGATATTTTTCTACACAAAATGTCAGGATCATGCGATCACAGCGAAATCAAATTAATTTTGAATTTTTTGACTATTCAGAGAAACATAACGCAACTGCGGAAAATCACAAGCGACTGCTGGTAAAAGAATTTAGCAGCTCGTGACTCGCTCAAAATAAGATCGACAAAAAAGTTTATGGTTGGTTTAATTCTGATTCGTTGACAACAACCAGTTCAAATGCTTGACTCAACTCGGTCCGTTTCTCAGCTCATTACAAGAAAGAAGATGTAACTATTTTTTTGACTATTTGACTATTTTGATGAAATTGTTTTATTTATATGTGACTCACAACAAGAATGAACCGATTCAGCTCACCTCGTTTTAGAGTAAGCCGAGTTCAAATTTTGTTTCAGTAGACAGTTCGTTTATAATTGTGATGGGTTGTTTGGCAACAAGAGATTAAGAGTGAAGGATTAAGAGCTTAAGGAGTGCTAAGGAACCGATGTTCGGTTGTTTTAATCTATGGGTAAAAGCTAAGGAAGCTAAAGGAAGATATAGATATGCCTTAAGGTCCGGGCAGATGATTAAGATCCGAGCAAAAATAGGTTAAAGGAGGTTATTTTAATCCGCGCTAAGGAACCGGTGTTCAGCATGATTAAGTGACTAAGGAAGCTAAAGGAAGCGGATTAAGTCTTAAGGAAGCTTAATTCCTTGTTGTTGAACAGCCCATTGGTAACACCTATGCTATAAAGGCGGGACTCGCCATGTGCATATATTGTCTAGTTAGGGCTGGATGTCATGTGGGAAGAAGGGGGCATCATATGGGCATTGGACCAAAATCGGTCAGATATCTTGTCGGAACTTATTGATTCGTCTCAAGATTTGTATTGATCAAGTGCGCATGAATCTTGATGTGAATCAGACAGTTCCATCTGAATATCAAACCAATTTTGATCCAATGTCTATTGGACGGTCTCAATTCTATAAAGGGCGAATTGGAGAAAACCTTGTGTTGGTCGTATATTGTTGTATACGGTAGAATTAGACAAATGCAAATTCCATGGTTGTTCGAGTTCGGATTCAGTACGGCACCTAATGTGTAGAATGAAATTTGCATGTTCGTACAAACCTCAAAACGAACATCTATTATCATTAGAACCAACATTTAATTTAGTGGCAAAGGCACATGTCTCTTATGTGAGAGATCATGTGTTCGAAACCTAGATGAGAGAAATCCTTTGTTACAAAGGTTGAAATAAAGAGTTTTGGGTAGCTTGTGTTGGTCCTAAGTGCATCTACATCCCTGGTACTATTAGAGTTTCTAATATGACGTGGCAGTTTCTAATCTAGTTTCAGGGATGTGGGAGAGTTTCTTATTTAGAAACTATGCAGTAAAGTTTCTTAATAAGAAATTATTAATAAACTCCATGCTGATAAAATAATTTGCTCAAATTATTTCTGCTTTTTAATTTATTGTTGACGCGGCTTAATAGAAACTCTAAAATTAATTTCAGGAATGTGAGAGTTAGAAATTTTAGAGACCTTAATTTCTAAAAAAGAGGTAATAGTTATTTAGAAACTCATTTGAGTTGCTGGGATGTAGATGCTCTAAGGCATCTAGAGGGGGGTGAATATGGGGCATTTTGAAAATTTAAATCTAAATACTTTTAACTAACGTGTGTAGATGTTATTCTTGGCAGAAACAAGAATAATCTTTAAACTAAACAAGTGTGCGTAAAATATATTGAAGAATTAAGAGACACTTGACACGAGAGTTGTTTACGGAGTTCGGTACTAACGCCTACGTCTTCGGGGCTCGCGACCTTCGAAATGGCGCGCCTTTCTTTACCCAATGAGAAAAGAGTACAAGGTGGAACCAGTGAGCCCTTACAAAGCTTGGGAAATCACTCGGCCCGAGCATGAAAATGGCTCACGAGCAGTAAAGGCTCAAATGCATGAAACAAACAAGATGATCACTCAAGGATCACTCTACTTCTTACACAAGATTAATTGTGGTTGAGCATGCTTGAGATTGTTGTATGAATATTGAAGTTGTGTGCACAATCAACAATGGCTTTCTTTAGATCTAAAAAGAATTCGAAATATTGCAAATAGGGGGCGGCTAGAGTGATAATCCAAACCTATATTTTGCTTCTATTTATAGAGAAAGAAACAAAATAAGATAACTGGCCTTAACCGTTGCAACGGAAGAATAAGCGTTGCAACAGTTAGCCCTAGTTAGCAAGTTTGGCTGCGCTGGGAAACCCTAACGCTTATAAGTGTTACAACGGACCTCTCTGGAAGTTTTGGGGTTCGAAATTTATTTATTTCGTTACAACGGTTATTTGAGCGTTGTAACGAATTAAATCGATTATGCTGTGGATTAAGGTATTGAATTAAACCGTTGTGACGCTTGATTAAACCATTGCAACGGTTAGCCCAAATTAGCACATTCTCAAGCATACTTTACCAATTTTACAGATATCTAAACCTAATTTTGAGGTGATGCTTCTAAGTCCAATACTTGGTTTTTCATGACTCATCCTTGATTAGTATGACAATTTTTCATTCATCCTTGATGTATATTTAGCAATTTATATCATCATGAACCTGCACAATATCTGAAGACAAGAAACTGTAAAATTCAACAAATATATGTTTTGCAAATCTAGTCAAACAAACAAAGTAGATTATGGCACAATCCAACAGCTTGACCTCCATTACTCATTTAAAAAAAACATCGATTATCATTTCGCTCACTCGCTGGGAGGTTTTATGGCCAGTAGGGTGGTACCCGAAGCATATCCTCTATCTACATCACTGTATGTAATTTCAGTTGAGCGATAGTTTTCTCAAATCAACCGTAGATGCACGAGATATCTTAAAATTTGTACCAAATTATGTAAGATTCATTGCAGACTAAAATGGACAGTGCAGATTCCCGGAATACCTATCGAGATGAGGAATTCGTATCCTCTGCATTAACAGAATGTGTGTTAATAGATCTGGACTGTCCGATTGAGATCCACACTAATATTAAAGGGCCCCGTGCGTTATAAGTGTGGGCTAGATTGGCTCCGATCCTGATTAGATGACTGAGATGCATTAAACTCAAAAGATGCTCTTTTGAGTTAATGCAGAAGATGCGGACTCCAAGATGAGTGTGTCCCTTAGGTATTGGAGGGGTACAATAAAAAAATGAACGGTCCAGATTAATCTTAACCGGACCAAACTCAATCCGGTGCCTATGAAAAATATAGAGGGTATGTTTTGAGATTCGTGCCAGGTTAAAAGGACGGTCCAGATCTACTCATTGCAGGAAGAGTATCCTCTGTTCCCTTCACTTTACGGTTTTAGATTTACTCTCTCAGTCGCTTTGAGATTCGAGCTAGCACGAGGAACAGTATTATTTGGGCTTTGAGATTCGAGCAAAGTTAAAAGAACGGTCGGATCCACTAATTCTAAAAGATTCCCTTTTACGGTACGGGGGAGGATGTGAATTCCACATCGAGATCCCCTTTCCTCTCACTAGTTACTGCCCGATAACGGATAACCATATTAAGTTCCACTCTCTCTCTCTATATCTATCTACCAAGCGCTCTTCTTTTCCGTAAAGGTCGGATCTCGTGATCTCGTCTCTCTAGTTCTGTACGTCACTCCAACTAATTTGTCGTACTTTTGCTTCTTTTTTGTAATCGACTGCATTTAGCTGAGATCTCATTTACTCTTTTTACAAGTCAATGCAACCATGAATGATCTTTCTCCCAATGTCTGACTAATTTGTATATTTAGCTTTACTGATCTGACTTCACTCGCAGTGATTGATCATAAACCAGCTATAAACACACCCCTCGCCAGATATGTATATTATTTTAAAAATATTAAAGAAGTATAATTTATTGGAAATTTACATGTAGATTTGGAAATAATATTGAATCTACAGTGGTTTGATTTATTTTGAGTGTCATTCATATAGTTACGTATCATGCAGAAAATCTCCAATCCAATCAGTGATTAGATGCATATAATGTTTGCAATGTTATTATCAGATATATACACCCTCACTGATTTTTATGATCAATCTTTTTCTGGCATAAATGTGGTCTTCTTCAGGTACTACTAAAATCTGATATACAGTTTTAATTTAAGGTTTTTAGCACACAACTTCCTAAAGAAAATGCAAGTAAAATGATGGTTCTAATTTAAATTTCATCATAAAAAGCTACATAAATTTTTAGTAATAACGCCAGTTCTTGCCAAATGTTTGCATCTGAACTGGAATTTTAGTTAAATTCTCTAATAAAACCCAACTATACAAAATCACGAAAGCTATAGAACCTCATACGAATATTTAGCCAGCATTAGCAAGCTTTCAATCAGTCCATTTTATGACCCTGCCAGTACCACTGTAACTGAATAAACACCAATTTATATTTTCAGCACCTGAATTGCAGACAATATAGGTGTAAGCATGGCTGATTCAACTTCGGTTCTTCCTCGAATTGCGGTAATTGGGGCAGGAATATTTGCGCGTACCCAATATATCCCTAGGTTAAGAGAAATTGCTGATATTGTGGTCGTAAAGGCGTTTTGGAGTCGTTCTGAGGTAAAATATTGTTTCTCTACCAGGGTTTTCTTTTAAAAACTACAGCGCAATTTATTTGCAAATGGCACTCAAAATATCTCACATATGCAACTGGCACTCAACCTTTGGTTGTAAAAGATGATTTGGGGTTGTTCTGAGGTAGATAACAAGTTCTTATTGGCTTCCTATTTGCATGTTACATCTGATGTGTAAATTATTTGCAGATGACTCCCAAATTTTTTATTTCTGCAATTAAAACCATTTTTGGTGCCCGTAATGGTGATTTGCACTTCATCCTTAATTTTTGTAGGAAGTACCCCCTATCTCTCATTTTTGTGGAGAAAGGGTTTATAACGGGCACAGCCTTTCACAATATAATAGTTTAATAAGTTATATAGGCTTACTACTTGGCCATTTTAATTCCAGGCTAATATTCAATTATTGGGTTAAATAACCGAAAACTGCTATTAAAACTGTGTAGGCATCAGCAAAAGCTGCTGTTGAACTTGCACGCGACTTTGCACCAGAGATAGAGTGTAAGTGGGGTGACTCGGGACTTGATGACATAATAAATGACCAGTCAATCCTTGGAGTGGCTATCGTTCTTGCAGGTCAAGTTCAGGTTTGTATTTGGAATTCTATTCCTTTTTAGTTACTTTAGTAGTTTTCTGGATTTTGTTATTTCAGCTTCAGTAACAACAATTGTAGATGAATTTGATGAACTGATTCCCAATTTTAGGATAAGAATCATCTAAATTTTGGAATTTGTTAGAGTAATAATCTTTTTAAGAATGCATGCCTTCTTTTTTTGGCTATTTTATTTTGTTTCATTCTAGATGACTTACCTCTACTCCATTTCCTTTTATAAAAAAATTAAACTCACCGAATGACTTATCATTTCTACAACGGTTTTGAATTCTAGTAGTTATTTTCTTACCACTCCTATTGTCAATTGGGTGAAAATTACCAAATTACCTTTGAATTTTCTTACCACTTCCTATTATGCTCTGTCCTAAATTCAAAATTATTGCGAAATTTTGCTTGCAGATTGTAATTGAAATGATTGTAAAATTATGCTGTCCTAAATTTGCTGCCCCACTCTAACCAATATAATGGCTCTGCCCCTTGCGTTCGTTTTGAAATTCATATTCCGTTATTGAACACTAGGTTTCCTATGATTTAAGTCTATCATCGGAAGTAGAAAACAGAAATGAAATGAAAAGGTTTGATGGAATTTGCACATATAACTATACAGTTTCATTGCTGAGGGAGGGCAGGGTGGGGGGCGAGTGCCCCTCTCTCTGCCTCTGGAACAGATATTATCATGTTACTAAAGCAAGAGATTAAACCTAACAACTGCGAAATACATTCTAGGTAGAAATCTCCCTAAAGATGCTCAAGGCTGGAAAGCATGTTATTCAAGGTAGCAAGCTTTAAATTCTGCATGGAAATATATAAGTCTTGAATAACGAAGAAGCCTTCAAAAGTGGCCCCTCTAACTTTTGTATGCTGTCACAGTGAGGCCTGAACCCTTTTTCTATTCCATCAGGGCCATGGATTTAATTTTTATAAATTTCTGTATAATCAAGTTTCACAGATGTTTACTTGCAGCATTGAAAATTGCTATTATCCGGGTCAAAAGACTTGACACTTACAGAAGGGAAAAAGTAGAAAACTGGTAGAGTAGAAAAGGTTTGACATATTTTTTTGGTCTTTAACATGGATCATATTTCTTGGTGAACAGGCTTTCAAATCCTTCCACATATTAACCATTAAAGCTAATTTAAAGGACCAATAAAACAAGGAAGTTTATGTCACATTGATGTGATCACTAAAACTATGGGCCACCTTTTGAGCTTTGCTCCAGATGGTTATATTTGTTGATGGTACCTTTTGGAATCTGCAATATGTTGCTACAACCTTTAGTTCCTAACTGTTTTGTGGTATTTTCCGTGCATGCCTTGATGGATTCACACAGAGAAACCTGCTGCTGGATGTGAGTGCCTTCCAAATTGCATGGTTTCATTTATCTTTTTTGTTTCTTAATTATGACTGTCACTCTCTCAAGGTTAAAATAAGCTTTGATTACGGCTTTAAACAGTACAGCCGTATGGTTTTGGTAGTAGCTGGTACACCAACCCAAGTTGCATGTTTAGTGGTATGGATTTTATGATGACCATTTCCTGGTATTGTATTGAGCTGGCTTCCCAGTTTGAGTTGAACCATGATGTGTATTTAAGCCTTAAATAAGTCTCACCTTCACAGCAAACATTGATTACATCCATTCATCCCATAAACTTCATAGTGAACTCAATTTGCATTCAATTACATTCAGTTTTGAAAGGAACTAATTCCAGTGGTGCTAATTTTTGAAATATTTTGTTTTAAATTGATAGCTGTTGCGGAGGCTGAAATAGCACTTTCATACTACAACTCCTTGAACAACATATCTCTAACAAAGCCTATTTGGGCTCTTGCTGAAAACTACCGATTTGAACCTGCTTTTGTTGAGGTCATTACTCTCTCTCCTCCTTTCCCTCTATTTATAAAAGGTAGAAGCATATATTTCAGAATCAGCTAATGCTATTAGGAAAATCCCATAAATATTCAAACTAACCAAGCAAAACAAATGATAAAACAGAACTTGCCATCTATGAGTACAATGAACAGCTCTTATAAATTGCATGACACTGTCTTAAGTGCTAGCATATCTAGAAGTGACACACATAGTACAAAATTAAACAAAGTGCAACTGTAATAAGAATAAAGAAAATAAACCTGCATGACTATTATTGGCTTTTGTTAAAAACGCCCCTCAGTGCCTTTTTTGATAGAGACTATCCTTTTCGCTAACTCCTTATTTTCCTCTACACAGTCTGGAAAACTGGTGAAAGAAATAGGAGAAATGATGAACATACAAGTAATAGTGGAGGGCTCCATGAACAGCTCTAATCCTTACTTCAGTAGCACTTGGCGCCGTAATTTTTTTGTATGAAATCTAAATGTGATAATTTCTTTTTCTTTTATCGGGCCCATTTGCTCAAAGCACCCAATATTTTATAGATATTCAGTTCACTTGACATGAGATACAAATAAAAATGCAAAAATATCTACAAACAAGTTTCCAATTTTTGTACAAGCAAGTCATGAAGATATTGCTAGATTTATTATAAAATGGTTGACCACATGTATTTTTTTCTACTGGACCTGACCCTAGTTCTGGCTGTTGGTGCTGTTAGTAATAAATCAATCAATGTTGGTATTTTTTTTTTTTGAGAAATTTGGCAGAACAATGTTGGTATTATTGCAAAGGGAAGAGAACATACCATGTTTGCTAACATCCCTGAAATAACTGGGTGTCAAAGGACGTTTTCTTGTCTTGGCAGTTTGCAGAGAGAGGACTGATTCCAAGGGAAATGTGCTGTCAATAGACACTACATTTGCTTTCCAGTTTATTTTAGATATGCCAAAGTGCCTGTTGTGCCAATTTTTCTCATTCGCGTTTAATGAGTTGCCGTGTTCTTATTGAAAATTAACCATTAATTTCAGGGAGGTTTCATTCTAGACATGGGTGTGCATTTTGTTGCTGGCTTGAGGATGGTTCTCTCTCTTTCTCTCCCCTCTCATATATTCCAAATCAAGTGCACTTTTAGATGTAGAAATATAGGTGGCATATATGTTATGCTAATTTTTGTGGAAAATGTTTAGATACAAAATGTCTGGAGCAAAAACCTGTAAAACCTGAAACCTAGTCCTCAACATCCTTGTCTGATTTGAGAATCAGGAGATTGCTTTCCCTTATGTTAGCCAAAATGTAGCTCTTCAACCTTCTAAGTTCTAACTGAAAAAACACTGTTATTATTTCATATTATGACAGTTTATAATGTATAAATAATTTTTCTATTTAATTTACTAAATTAATTTGTTTGTATTGTATTGTTGATAGCTTGTTGGATGTGAAATTGCTAGCGTATCATCTATAGCTCGCCATGTGGATGAAACTTTGCCACCGCCTGATAATTTGTGCTCTCTTTTGTAAGTCTACAAGCGAGGCATTTTTCGAATGTTAGGTCCAGCAATTACTCGCCTCTCAGTTAGGCCAACTTAAAAAAAATCTTTGTGGTAACCCTATCTAACAATGAAAGATAACATACTGAGAAAAAAAAATAATAATAACCTTGACAGCCACTGTCAAGATTTTTGAAAAAAAAAGTGGGTTGGTTACAGTACCAGTACAGATCCCATACTGATAGGATGGTACTGAGGTAAAAAAAGAATTCTTTTTAAGAACAAATTATTTCATCTGTACCTCTACAATTTGTGCCATTATTACTATTAGTAGTATTAGTATTATTTTATTATTATTTTATTACTATCTATCTTGACTTTGTGACTCCGGTTGGGTTTTATTTCTAGCCTCCCCCAACTTGTTTGGGACTAAAGGCTTGGTTGTTGTTGCTGCTGCTGCTGCTGTTATTGTTACCTCTGCAATTTGTCAATTTATACCTCTGCAGAAATACTAGTAGAATTGTATCTCTTGATATATTGGAAATGAAATATAGCGTATATTCGTATGTCCCTTGTTCAGTTGCAATCTTTCTTTGTTACTCCAAGAAATATTCCCAGTCTATTACCTCTCCTTACAGCAAGGAGGGGGGGGGGGGGGGTAATTTTCTTACTAGAAGAAAATATAAATTAGAATAGTGGAAGTGCATGTGAATCTTGTTGTGGGAAATAAAATGGGATATTTCTCCCTTTGCATGGTCATTTATTTTTCTTAGAAGTGTACTTACACATCATTTTGTTTCTTTGATGATACTACTGCAGTAAACTGGAAAATGGGTGTGCAGGTGTTTTCCTGTTTGCAGTCAACTCAAGGTCACCGAAGGTTAAATAAAATCACTACTCTCTCTAAAACCCTTTGTCTTTCTACATATCTTACCTTTGTATTTTATTTGCCTAGCACTCCAATTGATATTTCTGTTTTGCTTGTTAGATACTTTGGCGTGTGGATGGGACAAAAGGGGCAGTTGAAGTTGAACGCAGTGTTGATCGAGGAAAGCATGGATACATGGTAACCCCCCTCTTGCCTCCCTTCTCCGGGCTTGCTGGCAATTTCTAGTTTAATTAATTAAAAAAAGGTCGATGCTCGTTGCAAATTCAATTAATATCCTGAATAAGCACATGATTTTAGAACAGAAACCAATTAACACTAATAGCACATCCACAGCTCTATCAGCTCATATGTAATAATGATATCGGTAAGGTCCAATTAAAAATCCGCCGAAGGTTATAGGAAAGACCTCAATATATATCCACAAATTTTGTACATTGATACCCTCAAAAACTTTTTTAAAATTTACTCTCCCAGATTTTTCTTTTAGGTGTCTGTGGTAATGATGAATTTGATGGGGTAATTTGCGAGGTAAATTGGTAAGAGTAAATGCTGAAAATCTTGGGATATTTTGTTGCCGAAAATTAAAATGTATTCTATGCTTGCAGGTATCCTATTTCTCAGAAAATGGTGAATGCACAAAGACTTTTCATCCATTTTGTGGTGTGAACGAAGAGCTCAAGGCATTTGTTCATGACATCTTACATGCTAGCAAGGTAGTTTATTTATGTACTGATACGTAGTACCTTACCTGACTGATATTGTACAAATTTGTACAATGGCCCAGTCTATAAAGGAAAATTTTGGAGAATTAATAAATTAATAATGAATAGACAAGGGTAATCACATATCACATAGTATAATAATATATCAAAATATCTCACAGTCATGAACTTATATCAAACATTAAACACCCCCTCCCCCTCTCCCCACCCCCCAATAACAAAGAAAAATAAAATAAAATAAAAGTAGTTCTATGAACGGGGTCAGTTGATGATTTTATAAAATTATGTGATTCCCTCAATATTTGTAAAGAAACTTTATTTGCTTTGAAAGAGCTAGATGTTGTACATGTATATTAAGCTTAAAACTCAACAGTGTAAAGTTAGTGAAGTTTGAGGATTACTTGTTTTACAAAGGAACAATTTTATATCCTTTTTGTAGAGCATGTCATTTCCTTTTCGATATGGGAGGAGTGTGATGTTCAATGTAAAGCACACCTGCTATTTAAGAATAAGTTGAAGAATGCTCCTACAATCATCAAAATATCCTACATATCTGCAAAAACATTGTGCTTCACATACTGTTCAGAAATTTTCCAAAACATGTGTCATGTATCACTCCTTTCCTATTTCCTTTTAAAGCTTCCCAAATCACACTCTTTCGTAGTTGTATAGATACCAACCATGAGGAAGGAGGATATATTGGTTGGACATTTTTAGAATTAAATGGAAAAGTAAAGGGCCTGAAGGCCACATGATTGCGTCTGTTTTCTGTGTATACTCCGCATGACATATGCCAATGGGCTTGGTCAAAATTTTTTTTTTTTTTTTATTGAAAGTGCCCCTGTTTGAAATAAGCAGTGTTTGTTCTTCTTCTTTGATTGTTTTTCTCCTCTTGAGCAGGGTGAGACAGTTGATTACAAACCTGAGCCGCGTTACTTATATGTAGAAGGGGCTCGTGACGTGGCAGTTTTAGAAGCCATGCTTGAATCCAGCTCCAAGGAAGGTGCCTCCGTCCTTGTTAAAAATTTCTGAATCCATGTTATGTGTGAAGTGATTTCAAAGAGATAAACAGCTCATTTCACCTTTACTGTACCATATTGAAGAGATAGATACTACGACAAGATATCATTTGTTCATTGAAATGTATTGAATATACTCCGCTATAAACTTTTTTTTTCTTAATAGACATTAGAGACGTCATGTATTAGGGGTTAATATCAAGTATCAGGATTTAATTCGTAAATCATGATAAAGAACATTTTTGTGCTGAGTAAAATTTTGATTAATTTTATTGGAGTTAACTGAAAAGGTATAAGCAACTTGACCTAGTGGTGCAGGTCTTGGTTCAGATTTCAGACAGCGGATAGAAAGTGCAACATGGAGATGTATTCTGTAATGTTTGTATTTGTAGTTCGAGATATTGTGGAACGCTTTCTTATTTTTCTTTTCTTTTTTCTTTTTTGAGTTTCCATGGTATTCGATCATATATGACAAATTTGACACCTTATACATATTTTTTATTTATCTAGCTAATTATCCTGCCCTCTTGCTTATTTAAAAAAAAAATGATTCTAGCAATTCAAATTGCTAAGATTTCTGATGATTGAAAGCTTAGTTGAGAAATTAATTTTCGGTGTCTGGAAATGCTGTATTGTTGAATTAGATGTAAAAAAAGATGCAGTGTATGCTCAACTTGTTATCTGATGCTAACTTACGGATCCTCCACAGTAGCATGCAACGATGACAAATCAAGAGTTTGAGGTCAAACAAAAAAGGATGGTTTTAGAGTGAATTTGTCTTATAGTACATATATTTAATGTCCTTTATAATTATCATCACCGAAATTGTCCAACTCAAAAATTAATTTTATTCATTTATTATGTAAATATGGTAGTGCCAAATTTCAATTTAGAATTTGTATGGTCATTCAACGGAAAGTTGTTTAAAAATAACAGTGTTGAAAATGTCAGATCCATTAGATAAAAAAAACTTTTAAATTGACTGGATTTAATACATGTCATATTAAAATGATGAAGTATATCTACAATTGTAACTTCTATCATCGGGAAATGGAGATTCTTGAGCTTTCAATTTCTTTTTTCTTTTTTTTTTAAACTTTGGCAGCAGCTGATGAGCTTTCAATTTCAGTTTTCTCCTTTTGTGTTAGAAAGCCCGTGGGCCAGAGATATACCAATAGGAGTTATGTAGCATAGTGGATATTAGAAGCCATGGCATTGTTTAAGTGCATGTTTCGTCAAAAATATACAGGTATACGTCGATGGTAGCTACATTTTGACATGATCAGTTATTCATGCATCTTGACAGCAAAACGACGACTTCTAATGAATTAAGAGAAATGTCTGGGCTAGAATAGAAAAGGTGAGCACGCAACTTAGCATTTGTAGGCTTTTGGTTTTGTATCTTTCTCTTTTTCTATCACTTGTTTATTTTATTTTACGTTTTGACCCCTTTACTCTATCGTAATGCATCAGCTACGAAAGTTGATAGGTGGCCACTGAGGCAAAGAACCTTTCGGTGGGCCCCACGCCCGTTGGCTGATACAGTGATACTGCACGACAAAAGAGCAAAATTGGTAACAGCTGGCCCTTTTCGTATCTTTCTCTGTCCCCCTACCTAAACAAAGATAATAGGCATAGTTGCGCGTGCGAAGTTACAGAATTTTGTTTATAAACCATAATAAAAAAAAAAAAAAATTTACGAAACCAAGATTATTACTTTCTTTTATAAAAATCATAAGAACCAAAATGTCATTTTGGTTCGTTATTTTTTTTATTCCGGATCGAAATGGCATTTCGGTCCGGTCTTTTTTTTTGGATTTTCTGTGGCGGCTCATATGAAAACTTGTAAAACTAGTACCACAGAAAATTCAAAAAGGAGACCGGACCGAAATGACATTTCGGTCCGAAATAAAAAAAAATAACGGATCAAAATGGCATTTCGATTCTTATGGTTTTTGTTAAAAAAAAAATAATCATATTGGTTTCGTAAAAAAAAAAAATTAATTATGATTTATAAAAAAAATTCGAAGTTATATACTCGAAATTTAGCATTACGAAATAGAAATGAATCGAACGAAAAGATAGTTTCGAGTAAAAAAAGAACAATACATGAATCTGCTAAGTTTGCTTATTAGTACTAGATAAATATGTAGATATGTACGGGGAGCAAAAATTATCGTGTGTGTTATGTTAGTATAACTTTAAAATTTATCGGATTGATTTTAAATAACGAATATAAATTATTGAAATTAATCTACTTTTATGAGTGTTGGTTGTAGTTTTAAAATTCATTTAGTATATAGTTAAACAGTACAAAAATAATGAAAAATGAATGTATTAAAATAACTTATAAAATTTTATTTTTTTTACCGGTTGATTTTTTACTTAATAAATTTGAAATTTTCAAAATTTTGCATGTATATGCATCACTCGTAAAGTAGATCGGTTTCAATGATTTAGATTCATCGTTTGAAGCAAATCCGATAGACTTTAGAGTTATGTTCACCAAACTCTCTCAGTAAATATAATACACAGTGTTGTAAATAACGGTATGCGGTCGTCAGACGGACATGGTACCGCCAAGCGATTAATCGAGAATAATCGGCCATAATAAAAAATAATCGGTCGATTAGTCGGAAAAATCCATGACGGTTTGATCACCGCCAATGACTAATTGACCGATTAATTAGCCTAAACGGACGTTTTTTACAACACTGATAATACACACTAGCTTCTTTTTTTTTTTGTGCCCGATAACAAGTATAGTTTTGATAAGTAGTAAAATTGCTTAAGCAGATAAATTTAGAATATTTTATAAAATATCAAAGATAACATCTAGAGATCTAATTTATATGGAAAAATATAAAAAAATAAAATTTTAATGCGAATACATTTAATTTTGTCTTTTACAAGAGAACTTGTTTTTGATAACAACGTCCCTTACGTTGGAACCGGTGCTTCATACACGTTGATCTAGTAGCAAAGACACATAGCTCTTATGTAAAAGGTCATAGGTTTGAAACCCACAAAATAGAAAAATCCTTATATGTTTGAAATGTGTTGGACCCACAACATATTTCAAATTTTTTGTCTCTGATAAAAGCAAGAAAATTCGTCTGTGGAACTTTTATGTGAAACACTTATCCAAGTATCACAGAGAGCGAGAGCATAAAAGATTATAACCAACCCATCTTTATCTATCAATTATGAAGGTACGGGTAGGGTACCTTCCCTCTCCTCAATCTCCTGTTTAGATTAATTTATAGGTGAGAATAACCTTGATTTCCCGACATTTTTATTAATATCCAAAGTTTAATAGAAATTAATTAATATATCCAGATCCGCTGGGAAGTTACAAAAATATCCGTACTGGTCATTTTCTGGCCGGTACCCCAAAAAAAAATTTATACAGTACTGGCCATTTTTTGGCCAGTACTTATTTTTATTTTATTTTTTTAAGATGGACATAGCATAGTTGACTAGAAGAAAAAGGCATAGGAAACTCGGATTGAAGTTTGCACTCGGTTTGGCTAAGATCAAATAAATGCATTTGGTTGGATGCGTGTGTTACATCGGTTGCATGTATCGATGCATCATCGATGTTTTTGCAATGAACCATCGATGTTTTATTAGCCGGGTAGTGCTAAAAAAACATCGGTGCGTCGCTTATGTTTTTGTAATGAAACATCGATGTTTTATTAGGATGTTGGTTATTGTCAAATTAAATTCTGGCCAAAAACATCTTACAAAAAAAAAATTTAAGTACCGGTCAGAAAATGGCCGGTACTGTATTAAAAAAAAATTTAGATACCGGCCATTTTCCAACCGGTAATGGATTAAATTGGATACTGGCCAGAAAATGACCGGTACGGATATTTTTATAATTTACCAGCGGATCTTAATAAAAATGTCGGTTGATTTCTCCAATTTTCATTATTCTTTAGAGATTTTATTTTTCTGTTTTTCTCGAAAGAGAGAAGAAAAAAAACACCGTCCCTTACGTTAGAACCGGTGCATAATAACAACGACGATCTTAACGTTGATTATGCCAAAATCTAATTCAATATCAATTAAATTTGAGTAACATTATTTTGAGACATTTTTTGGCACCGGTCAATATTTTGTTACTATTGGAAACTTGTCCAGCATAATATTTATAGAAATAATATAGAGAAATGGATAGATTGTTTACAAATTTTGATCTCATAGAAGGAATCTGTTAGGATTTAAAAAAAACAGAGATAAAATTTTATGAGAAAGCTTAATTATATTTTTGACTTCATCATTATATAGAGTACAAATGAGATATATTTATAACAGCATAAATCTCTAAAAAAAAAAAACTTATAATTAACACCTCCTAAAATATCCTATACTGAAATATTAAATTCTTCCTCCTTAATATAGCCTGTCAAACATAACATACTTACTATTCTTGACATCCTACTAAATCAAGCTTGATAAAAATATATGATGAAATGAGAGACATACACAACAATCCTCCTTTTGACTTGAAATCTCATCCCGAAACAAAATCCCAAAATAAACTCCTAAACACACATAATTATCTTGAATTTCGACCAAATTAGGATCGTCTGAAGAAGTATCATTCTCGTATGCCTTCTGTTTATTCTTGAGCTTGAAATAGTCAATCTTAATGTGACATTTCTTTCTGCAATAGTTGTAAATTAAGTTCTTGTGCCTAGAGCTTGAATAGGTTGATGATAAAGTCAAGTTCTTCCCTTTTTGTCTCTCATCCTCATCATCCACATTGATACCAATTATCTCCATTTCATTGAGAAGTATGGTGTTGTCTGAAATATGGACCTTAACTGGTGTACCTTCTGCCATCTTGAAAGAATGGAACCTCTTCTTGCTTGGTCTTTACCCGGAGCACAAGTGCGCGGAGGAAACACCTAGCGCCTGAATGCTTCTCCCACGATACAGAGACAAATATGAAAATGGCTCTGAAACTAATTTGTTAGGGTTTCAAAGAAAGAGATGCCAAAAACAAGAGACAAAATTTTATAAGAAAGCTTAATTGTATTATTGACTTCATTATTACATAGAGTACAAATAAGATATATTTATAACAACATAAATCTCTTAAAAAGAGAAACCTATAAATAACACCTCCTAAAATATCATATACTGAAATACTAAGTTGTTCCTCCTTAATAAAGCTTGCCAAACATAGCCTACTATTTTTGACATCCTGCTAAATCAAGCCTGATGAAAATATATGATAAGATGAGAGGCATACACAACAGAATCGAATCGGTTTCCTCAGACAATTTAAAAAAAATCGAATCATTCATTTAGTTTCTTTTAAAAATAAAATTAGATTTTTTTTGTGCCAGTACAGGTGGATTGAGACAGTATACCAAATAATTCAGATCATTTAAAGTGTCTAAAGGAACTGAATCAGCGATCTGATTCTTTTTACGACATAAATACTATCGTCATCCATATATTTTTCTATATTATTTTTTAGGAGGGCTCAAATGCCCTATTGCTTCATGCCCCAATCGTACCCAAACATCTATATCTTCAATTTCAAAGTTCAAATAGATGATCCGAACCGCTCAACATGATATCCACGTTAAAATATAATTGGAGACCAAATTTTATATTTTTTTGGAAATTTTTTACTATTTTTTAAGATAGATACAAAATCACTATTTTTCAGAAAATTGTGGACCATCTAAAAACAATGATTTTGTACCTATCTTAAAAAATAGTAAAAATTTTCCAAAAAATATAAAATTTGGTATCCAATTATATTTTAATGTGGATATCATGTTGAGCGGGTTGGATCGTCTGTTTGAACTTTGAAATTAGATAAAGATGTTGGGGTACGATTGGGGCATGAAGCTTTAAAATAGAAAATATGTTTGTCCACTGTTTGACGCGGGACAATAATGTATTAATGGTTAAATGATAGATACTTAAGACAGCGACCAGTTTAATTCCACGACAACAGCACCTAACTATTTCTTTAATTGACTCTTGGCTGGGGGCTGGGGCCGTTGCTTTAGAAATTATAAATTAACGAAATAGAACTAAACTAAATTTCATACGCACTATTGTAAGTATAATTTTATAGCACCGACAGACAATCCGACACACCTTCCCTCGTTTAAAAAGTTCAAGGTATTTTTGGCTAAAAAAATAACTGAAGGAGTGTGCATATTTATTTCTTTGCGATAAGATAATACTTTCCCTGGAATTGGTTCTTATGAACCAAGAAAGGAATGCTGGGTCCAACAAATGGTTACCACGTTACTTTTGTCTTTTCTGTAGGAATAATATTTTTATTAATACCCAAAAAAAAAAACAAATTATCAAATCTGCCCCCACCCCAAACTTATTTTTAAATCTACCCCAACCGCCCGTTCACTGGGCGGTCCACTTTCCCCACCAAACCGTCCAGCGGCTGGGCGGTCCACTATGCATAGCTGACCGCCCAGCTGCTGGGCGGTCCAGTTTCCATAGTTGACCGCCCATTGTCTGGGCGGTCCACTATGCATATCTGACCACCCAGTCACTGGGCGGTCCAGTTTCCATAGATGACCGCCGAGCAGCTGGGCGGTCCGCGCGGTCCGCTAGTGAATTTTTATTTTTTATTTTTTAGAGACAATATGAATATCAAGATGCTGAATTCTTAACGCTAAAAATTCGAATTTTTTTTTTAAATATTAGTTAGATTACTTCTTTTAAGCATATTTATACTAAAATACGCTAAATTACTTGGAATTATGTTAAATTACGTTGAGTTACACTATATTAAGTTAAATTACACTAAATTACATTACATTACGCTAAAATACGGTAAATTACAATAAATTACATATGAATAGGGACGATATCTTCACTAAAAAGGCGAAAAAACGACGACGAAACTTCAAACGGTCATAAAACGGCGCTCGAGTGTCCGATTTTAGCAAATGACCACTTTTCGGAAAGCTTGCGAAAATGCGCATGCGTCCGTGCCTACGATGCCGGATTCCAAAATTCAGAATCGCCAAAAAACAAAGGAAAGACCCTCAAAACTTGAGTTGAAGTTTCCGATTAAGATTTTCATTTCTATTATTCAATCCAAGTAGTTCAGTAAATTAGTTATATAATGAAATTGTAGAATACCAATTTTTACTATTTTTGGAATTTTTTTACTATTTTTTATGATTCATGAAAGATGGCACAGAATCGGTCTACTTTAGCGTAATTTTGCGTAGTTTAGCGTAATTTACCGTATTTTAGCATAATTAGCGAAGTTATTGTTATTTAGCGTAATTTAGTGTAATTCAACGTAATTTAACATAATTCCAAGTAATTTAGCGTATTTTAGTATAAATATGCTTAAAAGAAGTAATCTAACTAATATTTAAAAAAAAAATTCGAATTTTTAGCATTAAGAATTCAGCATCTTGATATTCATATTGTCTCCTTAAAAAAAAAAAAAAAACACTAGTGGACCGCCCAGCCGCTGGGCGGTCTGGTGGGGAAAGTGGACCGCCCAGTGGACGGGCGGTTGGGGTAGATTTAAAAATAAGTTTGGGGTGGGGGCAGATTTGATAATTTGTTTTTTTTTTGGGGTATTAATAAAAATATCGGCTTTTTCTTTCTTGCTGAAGCTGCAAACGGTTTCGTTCTTAGTTACACGGTTGACAGATCTGTATGCTCCTTGCGCATTTGATAGATATTTTAAAATAATTATTTTGCATGTCCAAATGAATAAATAATTATTTAGCGGCTGGAAATTGATCTGTATCCTCATTCCATGTTCATATGAATAAAAAATGATTCATAAAAATAATAAAATATTGCGAACTCTATTTAATCTTGAAATCATAGAAATTCAAAATCTTGACTTCTTAAGAGAAGTATGGATTTGATGATTTTTACGCTGCGATGGTTAGTCATTGAAACTATCCTAACCTGACTTGTGTGATAAAATTAAAAACCTAAATAAAACATGATCAACCTGGACCGCGTATACTCAAGCTTGGCCCTCCCTATGTTGTGTTGTTGGCTCCGCTCTTGCCTTATAGAGCATCTCCATCGCTGAAAGTTGAAATGAAATTATAACAACTGTTATGAAATTAATTTCATCTTAATTTCAAAAGGACTGCATCCATGCAATACCAAATGTCTATTTAAAATGACCGCAGCACATTTTGTTGAGAGAGAGAGCATGTGCATCGGAAAAGACAAATGAAAGCTTGCACTTTTTGAAATTACTGTACATTAATGAAATTCAAAATGAAATTGCCACATCATCACCACGTCAGATTTGCAATTGGTATTTGAATGCCAATAAAGATGCTCTGGCTTAATAAAAAAATAATTTGTTGTTGTTGTTGTTGTTGTTGTTGTTGTGTGTGCCGTGTTTTTTATTTTTACCCAAAAAAAAATATATTTTAATATAAATAACCAGGTTTTTAAAATATTTTTATTTTTACCCAAACCGCTAGGAATATCAGCGGTCCGAATTCTTAATTCGGACCGCTAGGATTCCTAGCGGCCTGGATTTTTAACCAAAAGTTATTGATTTCCATCGGTTAACCAAAAGTTATTGGTCGAGGAAATTTTTACTTTTTTGGTTTAATGGTTCGATATTATGCGGCCAACAAGAGGTGCACATGCTTCCATCGGTTATTGATTTCCATCTCCCATGTTGCTCCTTCAAAGATCTCCTCCCTTCGAAATTTTTTTTGTAGTTAGCATTTGGAAAAAAATAAATACAAAGTTGACATGAAATTGAAAAAAAAAACATTCCATAAAAAAAATAAACAAAAAAACCACGAAATTGTCAGAATTCCACATTTATCATGGACGCAACATCAAGTTACGTCCACAAATTGGGTGGACACAACTTGAAGTTGCATCCAAATATTTGTGGACGCAACTTCAAGTTGCGTCCATATTAATATATGGAATTCGGCAGAATCCGATTGAAAATATATTTTTTATTAATTTTAAAAAATGAATGGAGAAACTTATAATTTTAATGTACTAGAAGGAACATAAAATAGAATAGATAAAACATCTTATAATTTAGATGTACTAGAAGTACTACGAAACATTTTTCGGGCATGATTATTTACAGCTGTAAAAAAATTAAACTATTTCCTGATGTGTTATTGAAAAAAAAATAAAAATGTTTTGGATCTCAGTTATTGATCCCGGTTCAAAAGTCATTTATGAGAAGAAAGAAATTATCGTTGTTATTCTAGTACATTTAGGGGTGTTCACTGGATCCGGTTTAGTCGGTTTTAAACCGAACCGAATTAGTTTTAACCAAACGGTTTGGTTTTTTAGTTTAATGGTTCGGTTCGGTTTGCTTTTTAAAACCGAATTATAATTTCGGTTCGGTTCGGTTTGGAAATTTTCAAAACCGAAATAACCGAGCCGACCGAACTTTTATATATTATGAATTTGATACGGACCGCCCCGATTTATTTCTTAATACCCCGGTTTATTTCTTAATATACTTCGGTTTATTATAAATCAATTGCTTTAAATTAAAAAATTTATATATTTTGGTTTGAACCGAACAAACCGAAATAAAACTTTAGTTCGGTTCGGTTCAGTTGCAATGCTAAATCGGTTCGGTTCGGTTCTATTTTAGGAACCGAATTATAACTTTGGTTTGCCTAGTTCGGATGAACACCCCTAAGTACATTCAAATTGAAAGATACTCCATCTATTTAAAAAATAAATTATTTGACATTTCATTCGATGTCAATTTTTTTTTAAAAATAGATAGAGTATATTAGAATTTGAATGTACTAGAAGGACAACGATAATTTATTTATTTATCCAGAAATGACTTTTGAAATTATAAGTTGTTTCTTCTATTTTTCTTCTAATATATTCAAATTATAAGTTGTTTCTTCTACTTTTAAAAATTAATAAAGAAATATATTAAAACATATGGTTAATATGGTTTTATGGATGCAACTGCAAGATGCAACTTGATGTTGCGACCATGGTAATGTGAAAGTCTGAAAATTTCGTGGTTTTCGTTTTTTTTAATGTATTTTTAAAATTTTCAGGTTACCTACGCACCATTTAAAAATTTGGCGGGTGGTGCGCAGATAATACATGTGTATCATCTTCGAGTGGTACTCGGGTAATATCTGAGTACCGGCTAACATTGGAATGTTTTCCAATTCCATGCTAATTCTAGATATATATATTTTTTTCAAATGTTAACTAAAAAAAATTTCGAAGGGAGGAGATCTTTGAAGGAGCAACATGGGAGATGGAAATCAATAACCGATGGAAGCATGTGCACCTCTTGTTGGCCACATAATATCGAACCATTAAACCAAAAAAGTAAAAATTTCCTCGACCAATAACTTTTGGTTAACCGATGGAAATCAATAACTTTTGGTTAAAAATTCAGGCCGCTAGGAATCCTAGCGGTCCGAATTAAGAATTCAGACCGCTGATATTTCTAGCGGTCCGAATTTTTAATTCGGACCGCTAGGATTCCTAGCGGTTTGGGTAAAAATAAAAATATTTTAAAAACCTGGTTATTTATATTAAAATATATTTTTTTTTGGGTAAAAATAAAAATCACGGTTGTGTGTGTGTTCCACTGTATGAATTATGACATGACTAATCATGTTGTTTATCATTATAATTTATACCCACTTTATTAGTGTGAAATTTTTTTTGTTTATAAAATTTATTTTATAGAAATTGTCTCGTTTAGAAATTAACTTCTTATTCAATAGATATCTGTTTTTTTTAGGATGAAGTTCAAGAAACAATTATAACAAAAATTGTAGTTTTAACCAGTTACAGGGATGAAAATCAGGAGACAATTAATTTTTGTGTTGCTCGTCATTAGTTTATTGTACACGTCTTTTGTGTTTTTGAAAAAAAAATATTTATGGGAAAAAATTGTTAAATACTTAAGTTCTTTTATAAAAACTGCTTTTATTTTAGAAATTAACTTTTTATTTAGTAAATTTGTTTTTCTCTTCCAAACGATGTTTGGGAATTGTACTATAAGAATCTCTGAGTATTTATGAGGATATATAGTAATTAACAACATTGGTATTCTTGTGGATACTCCTGTCAGTAATAGCTAGCTATATCCTTAGAAATAATAATTTATGTCAGTTTATTCTAACAATAGTTATTTTTTACACTCACAAATACTCACAAATTTTTACCCTCGACGGTATATTTTTCATCCCGCAACCTATTATAAGTTATAACTACATTGTTTACCTTCAAATTGACTGTTTGGACTATAGGAGACAAATTTTCATTTTTTATATTTTCTTATAAAAAATTTATCCTCGACAGTGTATTTTTCATCCCCGCAGCGTGTTATAACTACATTTTTATCTTCAAATTGACTATTTGGACTACAAGGAGACAAATTTTCATTTTTTATATTTTCTTATAATTTCTTACATGGATAAAAAATACTACTTTTGAATGGTTCACAATATATAAATCAAGTGATTTTATATCTATCTAAAAACATAGTAAAAAATATTCTCAAAAAATGTTAAAATTTTGGTCTTTGAGTACATATTCATACGGAGATCATGTTGAGCAGTTCAAATTGGTTGTTTGAATTTTGAGGACAGAAATATAGAATCCATAGTACGAATTGAGTATGCCGTAGGCTCCCTCAATTTTAAATACAAGTTTTAGGTAATATATTAAAAACTCGAAACTTATTTTAGGACTCGAGTTGTGGTTTATAATTTAGGTAAAATTTTGTTCAAGTGCATCAAGTTCAATGAAAATATTAAAATTTAGCTCAGCCGTACAAGTTATATCGTTGCATGTTCATAAGTTAATGATGCTACATATATTATTCGTTGGTTGGTGATATTGTCCAAAATTCGATTTTTAAGATTTAGAGGTGCGTATTAAAATTTCATAAAAACTAAACTTTACAAGTTTTAAGATTTTTCATAATTTTTAACATGAACAAACCATTAATATTAAACTTTCTAAAATATGTAAAATCAATAAATTTTTCACCATCCAATAAATAGCAAGAGAAGTGACAGATATAAAATTTAATTTCCTTTAACATTTTATTTTGAGATATAAATAATAAAAATGGGAAATTTGAACAGTAGCACTCGCTGTTGGCTCTATGCAATAATGCATGTCATTATTGACTTGCTCATCACTGTTTTCCTTTGAAAAGTGAAGAGGGGAGTTACCCCTTGGCCCTGACTTGCTCATCACTGTTTTCCTTTGAAAAGTGAAGAGGGGAGTGACCCCTTGGCCCTTGCTCTGCTCTATATGTCCAAACTAGAGTGAAGTTTGAGCAAGTTAATTCAATGATTTTATTTCGTCTCGACAGGCGAAGCAAAGTTACTCTACCTTGTTATGACTGAAATACTCTCCTTATTCAGTCATTTATTGTATATTATTATATCATCAGATGAGAGTTAAAAATTACTCAGTGTCTTTTATGTCTTGTGTCGTGCTTCACATTATTTATCTGTTTTTAAAGTCTAAATAGTTGATATGAACATATTAACATGATCTTCATATTAAAATGTCCGTGGAGATCAAGATATATAGATTTTTTGCATGTTTTTGCTATTTTGTTTAGATGGATACAAAATTACTATTTTTTTGATAGTTCAGAAACAATAATTTTGTACCTAACTAAAAAAGAGTATAAAATTTAGTCTCCAAGCACATTTTAATATGGAAATCATATTGATGGTTCGAATCGACTGTTTGAACTTTGAAAACAAAAATAAAGAATATGAGGCACGATGAGGTATGAAAAACACGAGCCATTTGAACCTTCCTCTTATTATTATTATTATTATTATTATTATTATTATTATTATTATTATTATTATTAATTATTATTATTATTATTATTATATTATAATAATTATTTAAGTACTCTCACTCCGGTACCTCAAAATTCCCGCACCCCATTTAGAGAAATTATGTGCTATGGTCCCCACTAATTATTATTCTAAAAAGATATTATATGATCCCACTAATTATGGTCCCCACTATTATTATTCTAAAATCTCTGCAACACTCTTCCTCTATGGTCCCCCTTTCTCAGTCCCCGCACTCGTCCCCGCGTCAACCTTCATAGATATAAATACTTGGAATATAAGATATTAATACTTGAAAAATAAGATATTAATACTTTAATGCTTAACTTGTTATGATCATCCCTTTTCTAGTTCTCCAATTGTTCCCGCGTCAATTTTCCTCTAATGAAGTAGTCGGGACCCCGTGTCACCGCATCAACCTTCCCCAATCATCTTCGCTTCAACTTTCCTCCAACAAAAATAGTTGACCACATAAGTATAAATACTTCAGTGCATATGTATAAATATTTGCAGTACTTGATATTACTACTTTCATACCATCTAGTGTAATATGTAAAAAATACTCGCAAGTATAGATATAAATACTTGCACGACAAGGTATAAATACTTGTGTGACGACGAGTCTGAAAATACGTCATCATGGATCTCATTTGAAAGAGAAAATTGCGTAGAAGACGTTCGTGGTTTTAGATTCGCAAAATTCCTCATAGATCGTTAGAAATATGAACAAGGTTAAACGGAGAAAAAAAATCCACCTCTAAAAACATGTATGGTTCCCCCATGTAGTTTGAGTGGTCCCCCATAGAGTGGGAAAAATGGCACGACGGAGCCGGCTCCGTCACGGAACGGCACGACACGCGTGTCAGTTACGTGCCGTGACTCGCGTGTCCCGTGCCGTGACCATTCGCGTGTCGTGCCCATCTTTTGAAACTTTGGCACGACACGTAGTCACGTGAGTCACGTGTAATTAGTACCATTAGATATATTGATTTAATGGTGAATCTTGAATAAACTAACCTAAATTATGATTAAATGGTCACGCGAGTCACGTATGGTCATGGCACGTTTAGGCACGGTGTGACTCACGTGGCGTGACCATCCCTTGACATTTTGGTCACGGCACGGCACGAGACTAAAGTCACGACGTGTTAGTCACGGCACAACACGCTTTTTCCACTCTAGTCCCCCACAAATATATATGGTGCGGTTACGTTTGGGAGATTTGGTTGGAGAGACAATTATTTACGTAAAAATTATTCACCTCATAGGTATAAATACTTTCCTGTATCAGTATTAATACTTTAGAAAAAAAAAATTCAGTGCTGGCGTTTTTGCAGTCCTCTCAGATAATTATGGTAGTTATGGTGCATGTACAGTACCAGTGAAGGTACTGTTATCAGCTCCTATTATATTATATTATATTAGTATTAGTATTATTATTATTACTACGACAACCATTTAGTTAATTCAAATATTCTCCTGTCTCAAATAAAAAAATATAAAATTAATTTAATCTTAGTACTAATTTGCAAATTAGCGTAAAAGTAGTGCATAAACTATACTATAAGTTAAAATAAATAAACTTCTATAATAAAAATACCAACTGATGTATTAGATTCGAATAGTTAAAATTCAGAATACTGGTATTTACGATAATATTTTGATCAGAAACATTTTGATCTTTTACATTTAGCTTTAAGTTTTTTAATATCCTCTCTCTCTTATTTACTTACATCACGGAATACTAATGAATTGAAAGTAAAATATATAGATTAATTATCACTTCACTTGTCAAACGAGAATATTTTTACACCAATTTAAAAAAGGGAGAGCCTAGCTATCCCCCGTCAACCATCCCCATTTCATCTCCCGTCAGCGCATTAATTAAGTGGGGGGACCGCATAACCGTCAGCGCATTTTAGGAATTTGCAGAAAAGTATTCATCTGTAACACAACTAGTATTCATCCATCTATATGAATGTATTCACATTTGCAATAGAAGCATATTTGGATACATTACAACATTCAGCGTATTAAGAAAGTAGGGGACCACAAACAACATATGTGGGGGACCGCATAACCGTCAGCGCATTAATTAAGTGGGGGGACCGCATAACCGTCAGCGTATTAATTAAGTGGGGGAACCGCATAACCGTCAGCGCATTTTAGGAATTTGCGGAAAAGTATTCATCTGTAACACAACTAGTATTCATCCATCTATATGAAGATACTCATCTTTGCAATAGAAGCATATTTGGACACATCACTCACTCATCTTTTACACGTTTTTAGAGATGGTTTTTTTTTCTCCGTTCAATCTAACCAATATTTCTGACGATCTGTGAGGAATTTTGCAAATCTAAAACCACGAACGTCTTCTACACAATTTTCTCTTTCAAATGAGATCCATGATGACATACTTTCGAGTTGTCCGTTGCACAAGTATTCATACCTCGTCGCAAGTATTCATCTCTCATCGAGCAAGTATTCATCATCGTCGTGTAAGTGTAAATAGTTAATGTACCAAGAGTATTACAAACATATGTGCATACCTCGATTAATTTTACAAGAGCAGCCGAATAGTATTCATACATATACGTTAAAGTATTTATACCTAAGATATCAAGTATTCATTCATACACGTTGAAGTATTCATCTCTAAAACATCAAGTATTCATTCATACACCTTTAATTTTTTCAAAATTTGTTTTTCTGTCATTTCTTAGTACTTAGTACGCACTGGCCTAATTCACCATTAATGAAGCTTTGTTCTTTGCAAATAACTCGCTACTGCATGAGGAAGAGGAACATAGACACGATGGATCTGACCCGGCGGTCGACAGTGATGGATCTAACCCGGCGGAGGCGTGCTTGATTATGATGGAGTGACGGAGGCGGAGGTGGGAGGTGGGAGGTGGGAGAGGCGGAGGTGGGAGAGGGAGGCGGAGGCGGAGAGGGAGATATGGGAGAGGCGGGCGGAGGCGGAGAGGGAGAGGTGGGAGAAACGGGTGGAGGCGAGGTGGAAGGCGGAGGCGGAGGTGGGAGAGGGAGGGAGAGAGAGGAAAGAAATAAAGGGAGAAAATTTGCTAATTAATTTGTAGAGACCATTAGGTATTAGAATTTGTAATTATAGTTAGAAGAGAAAGTTAGTTAGTTGGAGGATGAAATGGGGAATAGATAGATGGGATAAAATATAATTACCCTTTAAAAAAATGACCAAGTACATTTTTTTTATCGAGGGTTTGAGTTCCTCCATTTTTTGTACCTTTATATTTTAATTTTCTAATAACAAAATTGTAAAATTTATATGTGATATATAATACTTTTTCTTGATGCACATGCATGGGCGGATCCAGGATTTTCGTCAGGGGAGGCAAAAAAATATCGAATCGGGTTTAAATGTTAGTGTTATGATCTAGAAGCCAACCATTTATGGATGTATTCTATGTTTTGTTCATGAAATGAAAAAAATCATTTTGTTCCTTGAGTATTTAATTACATTATGAATTTTTTGAGTTGAGGACTTGAAATGTAGAACTCTATAATAATAATATGACAAATACTCTAAATGTCCCTAATCTTGGTAATTAAGAAGGAACACTATTTACCGATACGAGATTAGTATGTGGATTAAATGATGATCATGTTCTACGGATCATATGGTAAGGAGCTACCAATTTAATCACATAAATACCTGATGGAGATCAGGGGATTGGACATGACCCAAGAATGAAACATAACATGGATTGTGTTAGTGTCATTAATGTTTCATTTGTGTCTTGAATTCTTTGGTATGAGATGATTATTTTTCCTACATGAGATACATGTATCTGTAGGTGTTGTCCAACGCTGACCGTAACAGGCAGTCATACAGATGATATCTTAATACATGTATCTTGTGCTGAGGAATGATAGTCATCAAGAATACCAATGTCTCTCATATTGGTGAGTGATGATATCTACGGGCCCCTTGATGAAGTAATAAAGTATGCATGCAATTATGATCAATGAGTTTGATCATTATTTACTGAATTACTTGGAATCAAGAAAAAAATAAATTTGCAAGGATGACACTCTCCTGCCTTGGATTTATTTCCGATATCATGTGACACGTGAATTGACACAAGCAATTAAATATTGCTTTAGGATTGTGATGTTGATTGGTTCATATCATCTTTATCTGTTGAGTAATTATAATGCATATTGCTAGGTGCCGCTTATAATTTATAGAATTAAAAGAAGTTTTGATTCTATTGTCAACACGATATAGATCCTACGAGGTCACACCCAAGAGAGAAAAACAAAACAAATAAAAGTGTCATGGAGATGACTAACTTGATCTTAGAATAAATTTATTACATGTTGGACATGGTATAAAAATTTATTTCTCAACAAAATTGAGCAAATATAATTAACCGTAACAATTGTCGGGTGGGCCAAAAGTTGGCATAAGTGGCAAAAACAAAAATGGCATAAATAGAAATTGGCTCAAGCCCAATTTAGCATTAAATGGAGAAGTCCATTTGATGAAGTGGGTTTGAAATAAAGTGGGATAAAAGTACATCTAATGGAGAGCTCCATTGGATGGCAAAAGTAAAAGTTACTTTTGTCATGTCTAAATCTAGTCATCCATTGTGGTTGAGATGATTAAAACATACCCTAACTTCACACTATAAATACCCCACCTTTATCCAAACCCTAGCCACCATTTTGTCATTCCACATTTTTCACTCTTTCAATTTCTCTTGTGGCCGAAATTTCAAAGGAAGAAGAAGAGGGTGAGAGGGGTGCTTCTTTGCCATTCCACCTTGCTCATGTGTTGAGCACACAACTTATACACTAAAATCAATAGTTGATTGAAGAGGTAGAAACTAAGATTAAGTTGGATTTTTGATTGATTACCTCTAGCAAGGGAAAAACAAGAGTTTCATTTAATCTCGGGTGGATACTCGTAGAGGCTTCGTGCGTTCGAAGCGGTTGTCATCTCGAGGCCGACTTGGAGAAGTGAAGGCTCGACAAGGTGCTACTTGTTTGGAGGCAACAACCCTACATCTCAAGTCCCTACTTCTTGGTTTAGAGACCAAGATTTGAGGTATAAAGATTAAACAAGTTAAATTGCTAAATACGGTTCATCATTAGTCAAATAAGTAGATCTATGTAGGTTTCTTTTGAGTTAAATTTTTGAAATTTGCTCTTGCATGAAACCCATATTTCCTTCATTAAATATCTAATCGGGTTTAAATCCATTAACTAATTGGGTACTCGACAAAAAACAATGCTTTAACTTATACTTTCCAATGCTTTGACTTGTAATTTCTGATGCTCTGACTTATAATTCTAATTACCAATCAAAATTCAACAGATTTATTTCAATTTTAACTCTAAATTTAACTCGAATTACAAATTAAACGTCCAGAGGGGGGCAAAAAAAATTTCAGGGAGGCAAAGTCGATCGGAACCGATAAATCTCCACTAAAACTCGAAATCCAGAGGGGCAGCTACCCCCCGGAACACTCTGGGTCCGCCCCTGTGCACATACATATCTTATTTGATTTTAATTGTATAGGAATTAATAAGTTGAAACATAAAGATTAAAAAAGTTTTTTTGAGAGAGAAAAGATTAAAAAATTATTCAAATATGTTTATTTTTAAAACTCTTAATACTAATCAAAACAAAATCAAAACATTACGATACTTTACATCTACATGGAAAAAAACATTACAGATCATAAAAACTATTTTGTTTTGACATTTGAATTTTAAATTTATATAAATACAGTTTAAAAATAAAAACACGGCGGAAGAAAAAAAAAGTTGAATATTTTAATTTTTTCCTATTATAGTATTTTATTTATCTTGCTTTCCTTTTTTTTTTTCAAAATGTGGTCGCGATAAGACTAGCAAGTAGCGGATACGTATCATCTGCGGAGTTTTATAAAACTCCGCACCTGCAGAGCAAAACGACCGGACCAGATTAATTCTCAGCCGCTCTGATATTCAGGCTAATGGAGGGGGCTGTATTATTGGGCTTTGAGATTCGTGCCAAGTCAAAACGAACGGACCAGATTAAAAGCTCCGCACAGCTCCGCAGAGAAAACTCCGCAGAGGATACGATTCCAGCAAGTAGCAACCGCTCTTTGATTGCTACAAATAAAATAAACAGATAGAAATGCGAGAAACCGGGCCCCATAAGTCCATAATGCATTAACTGGGGAAGATAGACCACTTCATAGATACTTGTGTATTTTGTACGGTTTGAACCTGGTTTGGAAAGGTCCGTCTAAAATGGGTCCCATGCACGTGCG
Organism: Carex littledalei; assembly: GCA_011114355.1. Classification (NCBI taxonomy): domain Eukaryota; kingdom Viridiplantae; phylum Streptophyta; class Magnoliopsida; order Poales; family Cyperaceae; genus Carex; species Carex littledalei. The sequence continues at coordinate 5,460,875 of CM022097.1, forward strand.
ACAAGACCGGACCACGGTCTTCTACGACCTTCTCGGTTACCGCCCTGCCCTGATCCTTCCGGAATTATTCACACAATAAATAGTTCATTTCGTTGACAAGATATTGATCTAGCACCTTAAATATGCATAATTTTTTATTTTTGGAACATATAAGACGACAGATAAAATTTACGAATTATTAAATAATCCAATGTCTTCTATGATATCAAAACATTTTTATCTTTTTAAATTTTTACAAAATATTTAATATATTTCTAAAATTAAAAAATGTGTGAAATATGACTAGCCTCTTGAAGGCAACTTAAAAATAAAAATATGACCTAGCATCCCATTTCGTTCACTATATAAGTGGTTTCTTTTAGTATTTTTTTTATTAAATACACAGTATATACATATAAACCATAAATTACACTCTTTTAACAAGGAAATTATAATCCGACAACTTACTGAAAAGTTGATAATCAAATATTTTGTTTTGAATCAAAAAGTATTTTCTTGACCATAATTTTTGTGAAAATTACACTTTTTACAAGTTATTTAGACAAAAGTTGTCTATATCATTCATATCATAATCAATATACTTTATACAAACTTAATTTGCAGTTGTTAATATTAAACCGGTACATGTCTGAAATTCAGACTAGACCGGACCGGCGGACAAAGATTTCTCTAGCGAAACAAATCATTTTCCTAATCAGATAAACCATAAACCTCCGGTAAGTTCTAGTAAATTGGCGTAGAAATTGCCTGTGGTCCTGCCAAATGCCAATCAGTTTCTTAGAAGCTCTTACATTTAAAACTTGAAAGAAAAAGAAAAGAAAAAGGCAAAAGTTTTTTAAAAGTCGAAATATTGAAAGAGGTACTGATTATATTTTATTACTTTCTGGGGTTTGGTGCGCACACTATTCTCACTCCATCTTCTGCTCTTCCTCTGTCCATTTCCTGTGTACAGATGGGCTCTTCGCTGTAAGCGGCGGTTCACTAGAGAGCTCAAAGAAATAGAAAGGAAAAAATTTATACAGGAATCGATCAAACAAGGTATACCAGTTATCTTCTTCTTTTCAATTCGTATGACTATGCCTTTGCGGGTTGCTTTTAACTTTTTTGGGAGTTATTCTGAGCCAGATCCAAGTTCGTCGAGGATTTTTGTTCTTAGCCTTTAAATGTCAAATATCGTATGCATATCTCCGTGCAATGCTGATATCTAAATTGTTTTTTTAACTAATATTTCTATCCATATCGTCTGATCTTTTGTGGTATTAATGGTAAAATTGCTCTTTTTCTGTACCGGCTTCTATTTTGTTTAATGTTCTGTTTGGTCTAGAAGAAAAACAAGTTCTGATTACTAACATGGTCTGAAACCCAGACTGTTCTTTGCTTTTTGAGTTCCATTTGTTCTCTTTTCCTAATAGCGTGAACTTGTTAAGTTAGATAAATGCACTGGGATATTTTTTTTTATTGTAAACCACGAGCTTAGCATCTTTCCTTCTATGAAAAATTTGAAGATTAGAAGACCAAATTGTTTTGAAGAAGGAAAAAAAAAGAATGATTGGTGTCTAAATTTCTATTTTACTCTATATAATAAGGAAATTTATATTTATAAACACAGATTCACAACGTCAACATAATTTTTCAAACCACTTATAGTCTTTCAGAATGTATAATTTTTGCTCTTCCTAAGTATTTATATTGAAACAAGTGGGTCTTTATAATTCAAATACCGACTTCATGTTGGCATATGTGCAAAAGGTATATTGAAGCGGGTTATATGGGAAGAACCTTTATTTTCATTGGAAAAGAAGAGTAATATTTTCAATAATGGCAGAATATCAGATCATGTATTAGATATGTTGAAGTTTGGCTGGGACCCTTGTACTTCTCTCTCTTTCATTTTGGACCCTTTTTCTTTTGTTGTTTTTAATGAAGTCCTGGAAAAATGAATATTTCAACTGACCTTTACATCATTTAGATCTTGAAATCCAACTTATGATGCTGTTATTTTGCATAGATTTATAACTAACCTAAGAAAAGGGAGAATGTTTGATTGTTTGGTTCTAGCTAGGACGTTAGCTTTTGTTTGGCGACTGTAGTGTGGGAAACTATTTAATGGGTCACTAGTGAGGTGCAAACCTTGTTACTCCCTGACATGCTGCATGGTAGATAACACAACAAAAGCACCTTAGCAATCATAGTTCTGTTTTAATTGGGTCGTTGTTTACATTTCCTGATCCTTATGGTACTGCTTTTTAATTTTTTTTTCTCTATTTGAAGTTGTCACTAATTTGATGGTGAGTGTTAGTGTCAGACTGAGGATCTTGTGTACCTACCAGAATTAACCCTATTTGTCAATGCCGTTGTTTAAATTTTTTGATTGGGTCATTTGAATGGCATTCTTTGTAACTTTTCATGTGGTTGTTATAATGTCCCTGTTATATATTTATGAAAGTTCATGTGGTTGTCGTTATCCGTATAATATAATATTAATATGACAATTCTAAGAACTGTTACATTGGGTTCTATAGTCCTTGATTGAGATTCTTCTAGTGTCTGTGAGGTTAAAGGCTGGATTAACTGTAACTAAGTGTATACGTGTATAAAGCAATTGCATAGTAGTCTAGAGAGAGAATGGATGAGAAAGAAAACAACCAAATATTTGATTTCAAGTGATGCTTTTTTCCCAATCTTACAGGCTGAATTTGTTCCAATGGAACAAAGTATAAAAATGCCATTATGAATAATGATATAACACACAAGAAAAGAAGAAGAAATTTGCATATACTCCTGATATAAAAATACCATTTACATAGCTCATTTTTGTGAACATCACTGCATGCAACAAAAACTAGCATATACAGAGGAAATTGTTATATTATTGCTGAGTAATACATAAATTGTGGCTATTGGAGCAGGTTAGAAAGAAAAATTAAGAAAGGGAAAGATGCAGAGGCCACCGATGATGGGGCGGCCGGAGGAATTCTCACTGAAGGAGACGAACCCTGCACTGGGAGGTGTGGGGTCTGCTGGGGACAAACTCACAACAACCTACGACCTGGTTGAGCAAATGCAGTATCTCTATGTTCGAGTTGTTAAGGCCAAGGAGCTGCCTGCCAAAGATCTCACCGGCAGCTGTGATCCCTATGTCGAGGTGCTCTTTTATTTTTGTATTTATCAGTTTTATGTCTGAGTCTGCTGATTTTGTTCGGCAAGGTATTTTTTTTATTTTTTTGTTTGCTTGAACCTCAAATTCACTGCTTGCCATGACATGGAATTCACATCCTCCTCGGTACCGTAATAGGGAATCTTTTACAATTACTGGGATCTGGACCGTTTTTTTTAACTTGGCACGAATCTCAAAGCCCAATAATACTGCCCCCTGCGCTAGCCCGAATCTCAAAGCGGCTGAGAGTTAATCTCAAACCGTAAAGTGAAGGGAATCTTTTACAGTAATGGAGAGGATACTTGTCCCATGACATGTCGTTCGACCCTCAGGGGTGCATAATGCCCGTCTTGTTTACTCATGAACTGTGAATTTTGTATGTTTGCACCAATGCAAACTGCAAAAACAGGGTTTAAACATATTCTGGATCAATTTGAACTTTATTTCATGAAAGAAGTGCTTGTTATGATTCAGATCATATTGTTTTCTCATGAACTGTGAATTTTGTATGTTTGCACCAATGCAATGCAAAACAGGGTTTAAACATATTCTGGATTGATTTGAACTTTATTTCATGAAAGAAGTGCTTGTTATGATTCAGATCATATTGTTTGGATTTAAACACAGTACCTTTTTTGTTGTATACTACTTGTGTAAAAGGTTGATTGAAAGAATATGTCAACATACTTTGAGTGTATGTCAATAGGCATCAAGTTTCTATAATAAAAATACTTCTGCTCCTATCTAAAATAGGTTTGATCAGTGTACCCAACCAACAATATCTGTACTGCTGCCATTTGAGTGGTACAGCTGTCCTTTTGCTGAAATATCTTAACTGGAGCCTTTTCTGCTACAATTTGTTACTTAATTTTGGTTTGGAATAATATAGGTGAAACTGGGGAACTACAAGGGCACAACACGCCATTTCGAGAAAAGGTCAAACCCTGAATGGAACCAGGTCTTTGCCTTTTCAAAAGATAGGATCCAAGCCTCAGCAGTGGAGGTCATCGTCAAAGACAAGGACTTAGTGAAGGATGACTTCATCGGCCGTGTTTTCTTTGACTTATCTGAGATTCCAAAGCGGGTTCCGCCTGACAGCCCCTTGGCCCCCCAGTGGTATGTACCTGGTATCAGGACTGTACTTTGGTTTGTGCATGAGATATATAGTTATCAAGTACCTTGACTATATTTTTGGAAGTGTTTTTATGAGATGCATACAATTGTACATACCACAGAGGATGATGTGGGGGCATACTTCTTTGTGTACGATGCATGCTAGCTTTGCATTTATTTTAGAGAAACGCTGGTAATTGCTTAGGTTCCTTGGGGGGGGGGGGTTGCTTAACCTCGAGAACTGTTGGATCTGCTTAAAACAACAAATTCAGATCATTGATCTGGATCTACTTCACGAGCCAAGTGGTTACATTGCAAATTTTTACCTGTTGTGTTTGTTTTTGTAGATTAGATCAAGGGGATGAAAATTAATAAAAAATGGACACCTCCAAGATAATTCATTTTTGACCTTCTCATTTCATAGAAAATGAATATGAAAAAACAATAATTTGGGAACACTAATACCTGGCTCCTCAAGTAGATCAATATATCGGAAGTTCGAATTCATCATTTGAATTTTAGAGCTGATCAGACAGTTTTTGAGGTTAAGCTCAAGGACCTCCTTGGTTAGATTAGATTCAGATTAGCGTTTACTCTTTGTTTTACATGTCATATACCCTCTGAAAGAGGATGAAGATGTGGAGTACTAGTTTCATAATGTATCTCTCAAGAGTCCATACCATACTTAGCCATTAGAAGTTACCCATGAACTGGTGTAGAGTGGTCAGATTTCATATACCAAATGGTCAGGATTGCTATTGTGCCACTGCGGTATCATTGTACCAGTCACAATGGCTTTCAACTTCGCCTGGTTTTAGTCACCACTCACCAGCATGAGGCTTTGCGAATGGATAGTTAGGATTAGTACTGGTCAAAAGGAATTGTAACGACAACTTGTGTAACTAATTGGATTGTGCAATACAACAGGTACCGTCTTGAGGACCGCAAGGGAGACAAAGTCAAAGGTGAGTTAATGCTAGCAGTTTGGTGGGGTACACAGGCTGATGAGGCATTTCCTGAGGCATGGCACTCTGATGCAGCCACTGTACCAAGTGATGGCCTTGCCAGCATTCGCTCTAAAGTCTACCTTACCCCCAAACTCTGGTATTTACGTGTCAACATTATCGAAGCACAAGATCTAATACCGACTGATAAGAGCCGCTTCCCTGAGGTATATGTCAAGGCCATGCTTGGCAACCAGGCTCTGCGGACCCGGGTTTCCATGTCCCGCGGCATAAACCCACAATGGAATGAGGATTTAATGTTTGTGGCAGCGGAGCCATTTGAGGAGCATTTGATCTTAAGTGCAGAAGACCGGGTAGCTCCTAACAAGGATGAGGTGTTAGGCAAGGCAATGATACCTTTAACAAATGTCGACAGGAGGTTGGATCATAAACCAGTAGGCACACGTTGGTACAACTTGGAGAAGCATGTAATAATTGATGGTGAGCAGAAGAAGAAGGAGATTAAGTTTTCGAGCCGAATCCACATCAGAATCTGTCTTGAAGGTGGGTATCACGTGCTAGATGAGTCGACCCATTATAGCAGTGATCTTAGACCAACAGCTCGTCAGTTGTGGAAACAGAGCATCGGTGTACTTGAACTTGGCATTTTGAATGCACAGGGATTACTTCCAATGAAAACCAAAGATGGTAGAAATACAACTGATGCTTATTGTGTGGCAAAATATGGACAGAAGTGGGTTCGCACTCGTACCATTATTGATAGTTTTAGCCCGAAGTGGAATGAACAGTACACCTGGGAGGTGTACGATCCTTGTACGGTGGTAACAATTGGTGTCTTTGACAACTGCCATCTTCACAGCAGTGGCAACAATGCCAGGGACAACAGGATTGGGAAAGTTCGAATCCGTTTGTCCACACTTGAGGCGGATCGAGTCTACACCCACTTCTACCCATTAATTGTTCTCCTCCCATCAGGTGTAAAAAAAATGGGGGAGGTGCAATTGGCTATTAGATTCACATGCTCGTCTCTCTTAAACATGATGCATCTATATTCTCAGCCTCTTTTACCAAAAATGCACTACCTGTACCCCTTGTCAGTAATGCAGCTTGATAATTTGAGGCACCAGGCCATCCAAATCGTCTCAATGAGGCTCGGCAGGGCTGAACCGCCTTTAAGAAAGGAGGTGGTAGAGTACATGTTAGATGTCGACTCTCACATGTGGAGTATGCGCAAGTCAAAGGCGAATTTCTTTCGTATAATGGGTGTCTTGAGCCCTTTACTAGCTGTCGGCAAGTGGTTCGACCAGATCTGTCAGTGGCGCAACCCATTGACAACTATCCTGATCCACCTTCTATTCATTATTCTGGTTCTTTACCCAGAGCTTATCCTCCCAACTGTGTTCCTGTACCTGTTTCTAATCGGGGTGTGGTACTACAGGTGGCGACCGAGACAGCCACCTCACATGGATACCCGTTTGTCGCATGCAGAGACGGCGCATCCGGATGAGTTGGATGAAGAGTTTGATACCTTCCCTACCAGCCGGTCACCTGACATTGTCAGAATGAGGTATGACAGGTTGAGGAGCGTGGCGGGTCGGGTCCAGACAGTTGTTGGTGACATTGCGACCCAGGGTGAGAGGTTACAGTCCCTCCTTAGCTGGCGGGATCCACGTGCAACGGCGATTTTTGTGACATTTTGTTTGGTAGCAGCTGTTGTGCTCTATGTCACGCCATTTAAAGCTGTCATGCTATTGGCTGGGTTTTATGTCTTGAGGCATCCAAGGTTCCGCCGCAAGCTGCCGTCTGTACCCCTCAATTTCTTTAGGAGGCTGCCGGCTCGTACTGATAGTATGTTGTGAGCGGGTTATTTTTCCTTTTCTTTTATGATTTATTTTTTTCCTTTTTTTGGGGTTGGGTGGATGCTGGTCAGTTGCTTAGAACTTTGTGTTCTTTTGTGTTGTGGGTTGGTACAACTGTTTGTTAAACGTGTTGTTCATTTTAATATTATTTAGGGCCCTTTTAGTTGTTTGTAGTTGGAATTTCTGATGAACTCCAACCTTTAATTAGGTTTAGCTGTTTATCCACTTGTTTTGTAATATACTTGGATCAGTGCTCGATGTTACGTTTTGTCGGATGCCTTAATTTCACTTTTTTCTTCCTGTTTGAAACCAAAAGAGTAGCTTTTGGACACCAGTATCTCAAATCCTTGGGGAGGTTTCAACGTCCCGTAAATTTTGGGTTCTGTTGCAGGGAAATTTTAAATCAGTTGTCACTCTACATCTCTGCCTTTTATTCTGTGGCCTTTTGGAAATGAGCCTTTTATATGTTATTCATTTTCTCTGTATAGCTAATTAGATAATACTCTTCAACTAATATGGGGAAAACAAACTACATGGGAGTTTACGCTAATGATAATTCCAAGGAATTCATTTTTCTTCAGACCAAGAGATCAAGATCTTTCTAACAAGAAGTATTCTTTTTGCTAAAGTTGTTCTCCACAAAAAATATACATTCGAGAGCCAACCAGTATAAAATACTTCTCTAGTTCAATAACCAACATAGTATTATCAAATTCTGAGAGCCCAAGCAATCGCCGAAGATACCTTGTTTTAGTTTGGAATGTGAATCATTAGGTGCACTTGATCAGCCTTAGATGAAGAAAATGGGCTATTACGGGCCATGTCTAGGCCCAACTGTAAATTTAAGTATTTTCACAAATACAATCCTTCAAAAGTTCATACTAGAATGCTGAGTCCGGCTAGTATAACATTGGTGTCATTTCGGCCTATATAACACCAACTCCAAAATCTATCGTATCGACTTCAAACGGTTAATCCAACCGTTCAAACCCTTCTACTTTATGAGTTGTGTGTTTACATGCAAAATTTTATAATTTTTTGAATTTTTTTAGTATCAAATCAAGCGGTCAAATGTGTGAGTTTTTAAGTTAATTTTAATGCATTCATTTTTCAAGATTTTTGACCGCTTGATTTGGTACTAAAATAAGTAGAAATTTTTTTTTTTTTGCATGTAAACGCACAACTCATAAAGTAGAAGGGTTTGAACGGTTGGATTAACCGTTTGAAGTCGATACGATAGATTTTGGAATTGGTGTTATATAGGCCGAAATGACAACAATGTTATACTAGCTGGACTCTAGAATGCTTCCCTTCATGCTTTTACCGTCAACGACTAGAAATTGTTTTCAGCTGTTTACCCAAGGAATTGGTCTATCCTTGTCAATTCTGATGTTTCATTAAAATAAGAAAATACAAATCAACGAAAGGGAATTTCTTTGAAGGAGAAGCAAAAGGGACATCACCATTATTTTCCAATTAAATTAATCCCCAAAGCCAAGGAATTATGCAAAAACAACGATATTGACACGCTGATTTTATGCTAAAAAATTGTAACGATAAGGGATGGTTGAAAAATGGCATTGACTTTGTATTCATTTCTCATATATTTTACAAGGTTCATGTCGGACAAATCCTAATTCTTACCGTTGTAAGAATGGAAAATTTCTGGGAGACTAGCTGAACAGATTTTCGCATCTTTTATTTTCAAGGAGTGTCAATACAATCTCAAGGTTAATTTCCTCATTACGTACCTAACTGTTTTATGATATTTATAATATAATAATAATTTTTGTACTTTACAAAAACAGAAAAGAGGCGCCCTTGCGTCCATGTTCAAGCCGAATTTTTTTTAATATCCAAAATTAAATAAAAAATAATAGAAATCCCCACGTTTTTGGAAAAATTATAAAAATGTCCAGGCCACCTAGAAACTTGGCGGCCAAGAAAAGAATTGGGCCGCCGAGTTTCTCGGTGGCATTGTGTTTCATCTTGTACTGGTTGTCTTTTGTATTATACTGGTTGTCTTTCGTGTTCTACTGGTTGTATTTTATTTTCTTCTAGTTGTTTTTCATCTTATTCTAATTGTCTTTCATGTTGTATTAATTGTCTTTCATATTTTACTGGATGTCTTTCATCTTGTACTAGTTGTTTTTCATTTTTACTGGTTGTTTTTCATTTTGTACTAGTTGTCTTTCATGTTCTACTGGTTATCTTTCATTTTGTATAGGTTATCTTTCATGTTGTATTAGTTGTCTTTCATCTACTAATGGTTGTATTTCATCTTCTTCTAGTTGTCTTTCATCTTCTACTAATTATTCATCTTTTTCTAGTTGTCTTTCATCTTGTACTGGTTGTCTTTTCTCTACTACTTATTGTCTTTCATGTTCTGCTGCTTGTCTTTCCTCTACTACTGGTTGTATTTCATATTCTTCTAGTTGTTTTTCATCTTCTACATGTTGTTTTTCATGTTCTACTTGTCTTTCATTTACTACTAGTTGTATTTCATCTTCTATTGGTTGTATATAACCTTCTTCTTATTGTCTTTCATGTTTAACTGATTGTCTTTCATCTTCTTCTAATTGTCTTTCATCTTGTACTAGTTATCTTTCATGTCCTACTGGTTATCTTTCATGTCCTACTGGTTGTCTTTCATGTTCTACAAGTTGTCTTTGTAGTCCCTAACGCCACCTAGAGGGGGTGAATAGGTAGTCTTAAAGACGTTTTTCATATAACCCCTCTAAACTAATAAGTCAAACAACAACCAAGCAAGTGTACACAAGTAAATGTAAATAGATGAGAGTAAGAGAAATTTGACATGCAAGATGATAACGGAGTTCGGCTTAAAATTCCTATGTCGTGACAACCTCGTCGACGCCCCTTTTCTATTATCCAAAAAGAAAGGATACAACTTGTGACACGTGAGCCCAAACAAAGTGGGAAGTCACAGCCTAACTCGAGTACAAGGTGAGCCTAAAAGCTCGAGTTGGCAAGTCCCAACAAAGGGGATCGTCACACAACTATGGTTATATGATGAGCGGAAGGCGCTCGAGCTGGTGAGCTCTTTAATGCCCTACAAGCGGGAAGTCACACGGCTATTCGAAGGGAGCACTAAGTAGATCTCCACACTATAGATTGGAAGGTTCTAGAACTAAATTATAGACACTTTAACTATATCTAAGAGTAGATTAGTCAAGTGGATTTGAGATAGTTGAGAGGATATTGAAGTTTAAGCTCACTCAACAATGAAAACTTTCAAGAATGCAGAAGAAATGCTTTTTGAATGTGGAAGGTGGCTAGATTGGGAAAATCCGAAGTGGGGTCACTCTATTTATAGTGGGAGCTTCATATCTGAACAGATCCGTTCGGATGGATGAAATATGTTCCGAGGACTGTTGATCACTCAAAAGAGAGCAATGTTTCTTTTAATATTTATAAACTCGGAAATGCTATCGGTTCGGACTGCAAGCGCACAATCCTATCGAGTAGTATATTCGAGGTCGATCCACAGGAAATATTGGTTCAGTGCTTTGAGCGATCGAACCACAATCTTTCGAAAGGCTAGACGAAATCTGAAAATTGAGAGATGTTGTTGTGATCAATGTAAATTAGGAAGCAATTAAAAGTAATTAAAATAAAGATAGAGATGAGAATTACTAGGGTTTTGGCACACCATTGCCACTCAATCCGCCTTGACAATATTTTCCTGTTGCGTCTGATTTCCTGTTGTTGTTTTATGAAAGACACCACATAGGTCATTGCGATTTATGTTACGCAAGAATGACAGATCTTTCATAGAGATTCTACATAGGACACTGCGAGTTTCCTTACGCAAATGACTGATCTCTTAAATACCCCAAATTACTACACAGATCACTGCGATTTTCCTTACGCAAGTGATGAAATTTGGTTCGCGTTTTGTTGGTCTGGTTTATGGTTTCCCCGCTAAGGTTTTCTTCACATAAACCTAATAGATCTCAACGAGGCTAATTCATACAAATAGTTTCTCTTACCATTAAAATACTGTCACTACCCTAACGGACTCAAACTAGATCATTGAAGTTAGATGAAGATATAGTAAATCACAAAAGCATTTAGATTCAACAACAAGAAACCATAATCAACAGAAATATATATATCAAAACATCAAGAGTAACAAGGTTTACTGCCTAGCCCTAAGAAAAGGAACTTAGCCGTGGAACGACATAGTTACAAGCACTCCTCTCTTCTCACTTTAATCAAATCTAACCCTAATTACAAAGATAAGTTATTCTTCTGCCCAGGGGCCTTATATAGGAGTGGAGGGACGTCTGGAGGTTGAGTAGGGGCTAAGAAACTGATCTGGATACAGCTGTCGGCAGTTATTCCCTAAGAGGCGCCTTCGGTTACGGACCGTATCAGGTGATACGGTCCGTATTAGGACCTTGTCGGTTAGGGTTTTAATGCTTCTAGCACTATCTCCTGGTCTGTGCTAGGCCTGGTCCGTATTAGGCAATACGGGCCGTAACAGTGACTTCGTCGATAAGCGTCGCTGATCCGATTGACCCGATTTTAGCTCCATTTGGTGTAAAATAGTCCCAAAACCTATTTTCTACAATAAAACATAAAGAAGGGTGACAGTAGCCTTTTTATCTAATTAAGTAAACATAAGTGTGAGAAAATATGCAAAACCTAAGCCAAAACCCTACGTAATTCATCATTATTTTGACTCTGATCACGCCTCCCAACTTGAATTGTTGCTTGTCCTCAAGCAACGACATCCCAGCTGGTCAAAGATCCGGTCTAGGTTAAACCATATAATCTCAAGGATTTGTTAAAAATTAAATTAGAACTTGGGTTTGGTACAATTGATATGACAATAAAAATTTAGAACTCTAAAATATTCATGACCTCTCCCTTGAACAATTTATTCACCCCATGATTGACCTCATTGTGCTTACCCTAGAAAAATTATTACCGAACAATTTACTTCACAAATATCCTTAAAATTGAGAGTATTAATTTCTCCTTCGATTATAAATGGATCCCTTCCAAGCAATAAGAATTCTAATGATATAAATTTTGATTTTCCTTCCCAGTTGATTGGAGCAAAGTATGACAACTTCCCAGTTGATTGGTACTTGTGACTATTTTTGAAAAATTAAATATGTACAAAATTTAAAATTTGGGAGGTTTTATCGAGCCTATTGGTAACCAGTCTTTCGTAGGCACCCGTACTCTTTTTATCCTCCATCTTTTATTCTATTTTTTTAGATTTTTCTCATTTCTCATTTCTGATTTTTTTTGTATTTTTGTATATTTTTGTGTAAAATAAAATATTTTTGTGTCACAAGCACCATGATTACACACAATTCCAAATATTCATTCATACAAGGAATTATTGCATAAGTTTGCTAGGGGTCTATCTATAATAAATGAGTATTCTAAAACACTATCAAGCTTAAAAGACTTTGCAAAAATAAATTATCCAATAAATAAAAATTCTAGGGTTTGCGATTTTGGTCAACTTTCATGGTTAGCAATTAATTGTTCACTTTGAGATCACTAATAATTTTAAAAATTCCAAATTTTTGGTACCATGGTCAATTGTCTAAACCCTAGCCTAACTCAATTCAAAACAATTCCCTATTTGATTAATCTACATGCAAATTACCCCTAAATTATATGCTCCTATCAATGCAAATGCCTATATGCACGCTAGATAAAAACCTCAATCGTTCCTCCCAACTTCTCTTGGTTAAGCCTTGAGAAGTGGTCCCGATTAAGTAAAACTGCTAGCGAAAAAAATGAAAAATAAGGGTCCTACATGCCATGATCCTAGATACAATGCAATTCCTAAACTAATTTCTTACCCCTACCCCCATGCTTAAATTTTGTATTGTCCTAAATGCAAGAAAATAAATAATTAGGAGAGGGATAAGAAAGAACTCACAAATTACTCGTGTTGAAGGGGTGGCGGTGGGGTGAATGGAATCGGTGGTGTGAATGGTATTCCCTTGGAAAGGAAATATTCATAGAAATTCTCGTAGGCTTTGTTTACCTTGTCCAAATATTCCTCCAAGTAGCGGGTGCGTTTCTTCAAATTTTCGAGGGTATTGTTGGCGTAACGCGTGGTTGGACCGGGCTCGCGAGGTTGAGATATGGTTGTCTCTTGATCCCATCCGGTAGGTGCGGGCATGGAGTTTGCTTCGTTGGTGTTGTTGCGCGGTGGAATGAGGTGGCGTACGAAAGCCATGTCATGATGGTGGATGGATGAGTGGTGTGATGCGCTATGTGTTTCCTCCATGGGCTCTTCGGTTGGTTCTTCCTCGATTGGTTCCTCCTCTATTGGTTCTTTCTCGTCGTTTCGTGTATCATCTCCATGTTCGGATTCGTATCCAAACTGGAATGACCCCTTGTCCGTTCCGATATGAAGGGTCATTCCCTCGCCTATTTTCAACGTGTACTTGATGTCTCCTGTGTGTGCATTAAATACCGCTTGCACGTGATCGTTGTTTACTAGATAGTTCATGTTGAGGCGGTTGGCTCCGAATACTTCATTTTCGCCGACGAGTTTTATGTTGTGGTGGTGCGTAAGAAGGGTTGCATAACAACCAATGGAAACCACGTGATTATTCTTTTTGTCGGCGGCCACCGATTTGAGGTGGTGTAAGATGTGGTATCCAAGGTGTGGTTGATGCTTGTGACTCCTCATGCATCGCATGATGTAAATGTCCCTCTCTCTAACCTCCGTTGTGTCTTCTCCTGTGGGAAAGATAGAATTAGTCAAAATAATGTGAATATACCTTAATTCTATCGATGAGATGAAGCGTGAGTCTTTGCGGTATATTTTGCGCTCATCTATGGCGATTGTTTCCCAGTACTTCATGCGTTTCTCCCTCGTGCCTAATTCGGTCTCGCCGTTTGTGGGAATGGACAGCGCCTTGCAAAATTCCTCCATTGTTACGGCAAAGGGGCGGTTGAATAATCGGTATTTGATCATGTCGCCATCCCATTGTAGTGTTGATAGAAATTCGATGGAGGGCCTCAAATAGACTCTTGTGGCTCGTAGGCGGTCCGCTAAGTCCCATAAATTGATGTTATTAAGGGATACTCGCACATAATCATAGCAGCCAAGGACCTTCATGGTGTTGATACACATCGCTTTATTGTTCGCGATGGTGCGATCAAGCATTGTTTGAGCACGGTCGAATTCTTGTTGATCGCGGAATTTGATTTCCATGGCTATCACGAAGGTGTTTTCATCGTCGGATTGAGAGTTAGAGGGTCGAGGGCTGTTGTGCGCCATTTTTCTCGGGTTTTCAGGCTCTGTTACGGGCCGTATCAACTTGGTACGGGGCTGATACGGGCCTGACTTGGAGGATTTCTGTGAACATGAAGCGAATTTTTATCTGAAAATTCTATGAAATGGTGCAGGAAAAAGGGAAGTGGATGAAAGGTTTATATGGCAGTGAAAAGATGTGATGAAGGTGCAGGAAGTGGTGATAATGGGAGGTTAAATTCGGTTATAATTCGAATTTCTTTCTTGGAGTGCCAGAAAATAGAAAGTCAGTTATTCTGCTTAGTGAATACGGTCCGTATCAGCTGATACGGTCCGTAACCACTGTGCGGTTTTGAGTCGAACTTTGTGTTTTCTGCGCCAAGTCTGAGATAGGTCCGTATTGGAGTGTTACCCCGTATTGGACTGATACAGGCCGTAACAGAGAGTAAGACTTCATGACGGGCTTCGAATTTTTCGACCAAATTCTTCCAGCATCTCTTCCTATAGGTAAGATTAGTAACCTTGTGATCAGTATAATAGTTTAGGATTAAATGAAATATTTTTTTGATTTTTGAATTTTTATATGAAAAAGAAAGCAAAAGTGGCCTTGGGTTGCCTCCCAAGAAGCGCTTGTTTAAAGTCATTAGCTTGACTTTTTGTTCTCATCCGTCGTTTGGCAGATTCCCGAAGAAATACGTCTCTTTATGTTCATCATTTGTTCCTGCGATGTAGTGCTTCAACCTTTGGCCGTTCACCTTGAAATACCCAGTTTCTTGACTCCATATTTGGACTGCCCCATAAGGGTACACGTGAGTGACCTTGTATGGTCCTGTCCATCTGGATCTCAATTTTCCGGGGAAGAGTTTGAGTCGTGAATTGAAGAGAAGTACCATGTCGCCTTCCTTGAACTCCCTTTTTCTGATATTTTTGTCATGGTAGAATTTTGCCCGTTCTTTATACATCTTTGCATTGTCATATGCATGGAGTCTCAGTTCGTCTAGTGCATTCAGATCTAGTAGCCTCTTTTTGCCTGCGTCCTTAAGGTCATAATTGAACGTTTTGATTGCCCAATATGCCTTGTGTTCTAATTCCACCAGTAGATGACATGCCTTTCCGTAGATCAGCTTGTAGGGTGTCATTCCGATCGGAGTTTTGAATGAGGTTCTATAGGCCCAAAGTACTTCGTCTAGTTTGAGTGCCCAATTTTTCTTGGACCAAGACACCGTCTTTTGGAAGATGTTCTTGATTTCTCTGTTTGAAATTTCTACTTGCCCACTGGTTTGTGGATGGTAAGGAGTTGCCACCTTGTGTGTGACGCCATATTTCTTCAGAAGATTGTTGAATTGATTGTTGATGAAATGCGATCCTCCATCACTTATCACTACTCGAGGAATGCCAAACCTTGGAAATATGATCTTCTGGAATAGCCGCTTGACTACATTTGCATCTACTGAGGGCGCTGGAATTGCTTCCACCCATTTCGAGACATAGTCGACTACTACGAGGATATACTTGTTGTTACCTAAGCTTGGGAATGGTCCCATGAAATCAATTCCCCAAACATAAAAAATCTCTACTTCTAGGATTGAATTTTGCGGCATCTCATCGCGTTTACATATGTTTCCCGTCCGCTGACATACGTCACAGCGGGAGACATAATCCTTAACGTCTCTGAAGATGTCAGGCCAATAAAAACCTGCTTGAAGGATTTTCAATGCTGTCTTTTGGAATGATGCATGGCCACCGTATGGCGAGGAGTGGCAGTCATGGATGATGCCTTTCGATTCTTCGTGTGTGACACATCTTCTGTGTATTCCGTCTACACAAAGGCGGAAGAGGTAAGGATCATCCCAGTAGAAATGTTTAGCATTTGCCAAGAATCTCTTCTTTTGCTGAAATGTCATGTCGGATGGGATGGCCCCGCATGCAATGTAGTTGGCCAGATCTGCGTACCATGGCCGTTTGCTTATTTCTACAGAGTAGAGGTGTTCGTCAGCAAAGGAATCATCGATCGGCTGATCATTCTCGCTTGGTTGTCTCAGTCTTGACAGGTGGTCGGCTACCGAATTCTCTGTGCCCTTCTTATCTCTAATTTCGATGTCGAATTCTTGTAGAAGAAGTACCCATCGGATGAGTCTAGGTTTTGCGTCCTTCTTGTTGATGAGGTACTTGATTGCTGCATGATCTGTATAGATGATTACTTTTGAACCTACAAGGTAAGATCGAAATTTGTTAATTACAAAGATTACTGCGAGTAGTTCTTTCTCAGTTGTTGTGTAATTGCATTGAGCTTCATTTAGAACTTTGCTCGCGTAATAGATTGCATAGGGCTTCTTATCCTTCCGCTGTCCCAGGACTGCTCCTACCGCGTAATCACTTGCATCGCACATGACCTCAAAAGGATGGTCCCAGTCAGGTGGTTGGAGAATTGGGGCTGAAATCAAAGCATTCCTGAGTGTGTTGAATGCTTCAATACATTTCCCATCGAAGATGAACTCGGCATCCTTCATGGTCAAGTTTGAGAGTGGCTTCGCGATTTTTGAGAAGTCCTTGATGAATCTTCGATAAAAACCTGCATGTCCAAGAAAACTGCAAATATCACGAACACATGTTGGTTGAGTTAATTTTTCAATTACCTCGACTTTTGCTTTGTCAACCTCCAATCCTTTAGAGGAAATGGTGTGACCAAGCACAACTCCTTGTACCATAAAATGACATTTTTCCCAATTTCATACGAGATTTACTTCTTCACATCTTTTTAGAACTTTAGACAAGTTCTTTAAACATGAGTCGAAGGTATCCCCATAAACTGAAAAATCATCCATGAATACTTCCATTATTTCCTCAACAAAATCTGAAAAGATAGACACCACGGCTCTTTGGAAAGTCGCTGGGGCGTTGCACAACCCGAAGGGCATGCGTCGGTAGGCGAAAGTTCTGTAGGGGCATGTGAATGTGGTCTTTTCTTGATCTTGAGGATGAATTGGATTTGGAAGAAGCCGGAGTATCCATCAAGGTAGTAGAAGTATGAATGCTTTGCTAGTCGCTCCAACAGTTGATCGATGAACGGAAGAGGGTAGTGGTCCTTTCTTGTCGCCACATTTAGCCGCCGATAATCAATGCACATTCGCCACCCTGTAACGACTCTTATTTGGAGCATTTCGTCGTTATCTCCTTTCACAACTGTGATGCCTCCCTTCTTCGGAACGACTTGGACGGGACTCACCCAGTTGCTATCAGAGATGGGGTAAATGATGCCTGCATCTAGCAGCTTTAGGACTTCTTTCTTGACCACTTCCTTCAAGTTTGGATTAAGTCTTCTTTGCGGTTCTCGTGAAGGTTTGTGATCTTTCTCTAACAGAATTCGGTGCATGCAAATGGTAGGACTGAGGCCTTTTATGTCATCGATCGTGTAGCCAATGACTTTCCTGTGTTTCCTGAGTGTATTGACGAGTTTGCTGATTTGGGTCTTGTCAAGCTGAGAGCCGACAATTACCGGATAGGTTCGGTTTGGGCCTAGAAATTCGTATTGTAGGTTGGGTGGAAGAGGTTTAAGTTCGACTTGTGGAGGAGAGGTTGCCTTTTCCTTTTTCTTCTCTTCGCTACTAACCGTATTGGGAAATACGGGCTGTAGGACTTTGGACGCGGGAATTTCTTCTCCTTTTTCTGTGACAGTAGTGCAACTTGCGCATGTTTCATTATAAACCTCGTCAGGTTTAGTGGTGATATCTTGTTCAGGTTGCACTTCGTCATCTTCCCTTCCAAGAAGGCTATCCAGATCCTCTACACCCATGAACTCTCCAAATTCATCAAATGGATATTCTTCCTCTTCAAATTCGTCAGTGATGCCCAAATTGAAGACACGATCAATGTTAGAAGGGTATTTTAAAGCTCTGTTTATGTCGTAAGTAACCTTGTCCTTTCCGACATTTAGTGAAATTTCCCATTCTTGACATCAATCATTGCTCCACATGTGACGAGGAATGGCCTTCCAAGGATGATTGGAATGTGTTCATCTTCTTTCATGTCAACTACAACAAAATCTCCAGGTATCCAAAAGTCTTCAACTTTGATCGGTACATCTAGCAATACTCCCTCAGGATATCGAATTGACCGATCAACCAGTTGTAATGCCATTCGAGTTGGTGATAGGTCTCCACAATTCAATTTATCAAATACCGCCTTTGGCATTAAACTTACGCTTGCCTCCAGATCACATAAAGCTTTCTTAAAATATGTTGTGCCAATTGTGCATGGTATCGAGAAGCTTCCCGGATCTTTCAACTTTGTCGGTAATTTGCTTTGCACGAGCGTACTACATTCCAGATTGAGCGGAACTGTTGAGAGTTCTTGGAGTCTACTGCAATTTGAAAGAATCTCCTTCAGAAATTTAGCATACGAGGGTATGCTTGCGATTGCCTCAGTGAAGGGGATTGTGACTTGTAGTTGCTTGAGTGTCTCCATGAATCTCGCGAATTGTGGCTCCATCTTGTGCTTGGCCGGCCTTGGAGGGAATGGCAGAGGTGGCTTGTAGGGTGGTGGTGCAATATATTCAGGTTCGGGTTGTCGCTCGTCTCCACCTACGGTGTCATTCTCCTCAATAGGGTCTGCCTGCGTTTCGAGTATGGGCGACTCTGGTTGTTGCGGCTCGTATTCTTCGGAATGCGATGGCTCTGCATGCATCTCATCGGAAGTTTGATCGGGCATGGGAGGTCCCTTATAAGCTGTACCGCTCCTTAATGTTATGCATTTGCAAGTCTCTCTTGGATTTTCTTCTGGTTGGCCCGGAAATTTGCCTTTTCCACGTGTAATACTCGAGAGTTCTTTTGCCATCTTAGAGACATTGTCTTCTAAGTCTTTGTTGCGGTTTGTTAAGGATTCGATCTTTTGCGCGATTTCGGCGTTAGCCTTGTCTTGCTTCTCTAGAAATCTCTCCATTAAAGATGTGATGTCAGGTTGCTGTGGTTGGTTGTATTGCCTTGGTTGGTAGTTCGGTTGGGGATTGTTGTATCTTGGTTGATAATTGGGATGTGGTTGATAGTTCTGTTGGGGTGCAGCAGGCCTTTGATTGTTTGCGTATGAGAGATTTGGATGGTTTCGGTTGTTCGGATGGTATGTATTGTAGGCGGGCTGAGGTCGAAAGCTGTTGTCAATGGCGTTTGCTTGCTCCATCTCTTCCTCAGTTTCTGTCACATTCATACATTCGGTCATCTCATGCGCTCCTCCACAATAGCCACAGGCTGTTGCGGCATTGACTGCTGCTACCGTTCGCTGCTTGGTCTGCTTGTTGAGTGCCATTTGCAAAGCATCAATCTTTGCGCTCAGCATGGATATATCATCTACTCGGTGCATACCAGGTGTTGGAGTTGGCTTCTTTCGCTCAGGGATCCAGTAGTGTTGGTTGATTGCAATCTCTTCAATTAGGTTGTAAGCCTCGTCAGGTTCCTTGTTCATGATTGCTCCTCTTGCGGAAGCATCAATAGACAACCTATCGGTAGGGTTTAGACCATTATAAAAAGTTTGGACAATCAGCCATCTTTCTAGACCATGATATGGACAACACCTTAGCATATCCTTATATCTATCCCATGCCTCACACAATGTTTCACCATCCCGTTGTTCAAAATTAGTAATTGCATTCCTAAACCTCGAAGTTTTGGATGGTGGAAAATATTTTGCAATAAACACATTAAACAATTGGTGCCAAGTTTGGATGGAATTGGCCGGTAAGGAAAACAACCATGCTTTTGCTTTATCTTTTAATGAGAATTGAAATAGCCTTAGCTTGATTGCTTCATCGGTAACTCCGTTGATCTTTATCGTCTCGCATATCCCTAGGAAAATTGACAAGTGAAGATGTGGATCTTCATCTGGAAATCCTCCAAATTGCTGTTGCGAAACCATATTTATGAGAGCAGGTTTGATCTCAAAATTACGGTTCATAACAGTTGGCGGGTTTATGCTAGAATTAGGATCATTCGCGCGCGGTACGCAATAGTCTCGTAGAAGTTTGGGTCTTGCTGCATCGTGAACTCCATTGTTAATCGGTTCGTTTGGTGGAATATTCATGTTGATCGAATCTGAGTCTTCTTCGCTTTCAGAATTACTCGAGGAAGAACTATGATTGGTTCTTGTCGGTGATGTGGAAGCGAATTGTCCTCTCCTATTTGCAATCCTCACGGATCTTCGTACGGATGATTCATCCATCGTGCAGTGTCCTAAAAAGAAAATAAAATCTGAAAATTAAACTAAAAACTGAAAAATAAAAAGAAAATAAAAAAATAAAAACGAAATTGAAAATAAAAGAAAAATAAAAATGCAGAAAATAAAAAGAAATCTAGGCGTTTCTAATTAATTGGATTCAATGGTCAAAGCAAGGGCATCTCACGAGGCCTTGCACAATGAACCGTTATTCCCCGGCAACGGCGCCAAAAAGCTTGATCACTCAAAAGAGATCAATGTTTCTTTTAATATTTATAAACTCAGAAATGCTATCGGTTTGGACTGCAAGCGCACAATCCTATCGAGTAGTATATTCGAGGTCGATCCACAGGGAATATTGGTTCAGTACTTTGAGCGTTCGAACCACAATCTTTCGAAAGGCTAGACGAAATCTGAAAATTGAGAGATGTTGTTGTGATCAATGTAAATTAGGAAGCAATTAAAAGTAATTAAAATAAAGATAGAGATGAGAATTCCTAGGGTTTTGGCACACCATTGCCACTCAATCCGCCTTGACAATATATTCCTGTTGCGTCTGATTTCCTGTTGTTGTTTTATGAAAGACACCACATAGGTCATTGCGATTTATGTTACGCAAGAATAACAGATCTTTCATCGAGATTCTACATAGGACACTGCGAGTTTCCTTACGCAAATGACTGATCTCTTAAATACCCCAAATTACTACACAGATCACTGCGATTTTCCTTACGCAAGTGATGGAATTTGGTTCGCGTTTTGTTGGTCTGGTTTATGGTTTCCCCGCTAAGGTTTTCTTCACATAAACCTAATAGATCTCAACGAGGCTAATTCATACAAATAGTTTCTCTTACCATTAAAGTACTGTCACTACCCTAACGGACTCAAACTAGATCATTGAAGTTAGATGAAGAGATAGTAAATCACAAAAGTATTTAGATTCAACAACAAGAAACCATAATCAACAGAAATATATATATCAAAACATCAAGAGTAACAAGGTTTACTGCCTAGCCCTAAGAAAATGAACTTAGCCGTGAAACGGCATAGTTACAAGCACTCCTCTCTTCTCACTTTAATCAAATCTAACCCTAATTACAAAGATAAGTTATTCTTCTGCCCAGGGGCCTTATATAGGAGTGGAGGGACGTCTGGAGGTTGAGTAGGGGCTAAGAAACTGATCTGGATACAGCTGTCGGCAGTTATTCCCCAAGAGGCGCCTTCGGTTACGGACCGTATCAGGTGACCGTGATACGGTCCGTATTAGGACCTTGTCGGTTAGGGTTTTAATGCTTCCAGCGCTATCTCCTGGTCTGTGCTAGGCCTGGTCCGTATTAGGCAATACGGGCCGTAACAGTGACTTCGTCAATAAGCGTCGCTGATCCGATTGACCCGATTCTAGCTCCATTTGGTGTAAAATAGTCCCAAAACCTATTTTCTGCAATAAAACATAAAGAATGGTGACAGTAGCCTTTTTCTCTAATTAAGTAAACATAAGTGTGAGAAAATATGCAAAACCTAAGCCAAAACCCTACGTAATTCATCATTATTTTGACTCTGATCAACTGTACGAATATTGAAATTAGGGTTTTCATAATATTTAATTAATATTAACCAATCTGAACGTATCTGTCCTTTCAGGACAGTTAGTACAATTAATCCCACGATTTTCTTGATAAGCGTTCCAACGGATCACAACCGTTCTAGACAGAACCAATTTGAAACACTCTGTGAATTTCTGCATATTTCTGTTCTGGACATTCCAGGTTCCGTTCCAAACAGTTGCTCCACATAAATCAACAAACTCAAATTTACTTTACTTTTCTATTTGATTAATACAATTTTATGTCTTCGTAAAGTTTTATTGATTTCTTCGGTTCTTCAATTTATTCTTACAATTATGATCTTCATGAACCTATCTTTGGTTCTTCAATTAAATCTTGCAATTATAATCATCTTGAACTTACAAACTCACTCATACATCAAAATTGTTAAATTCAACTAATGTATGTTTTTTAAATTATGTCAAACAAAGTAATTAGAAGATTGCATACAACCAATAATTTTTCATGTTCTACTAGTTGTCTTTCATTACTTACTGGTTGTCTTTCATCTTCTACTTGTTGTTTTTCATGTTTCACATGTTGTCTTTCATTTACTATTGGTTGTATCTCATCTTCTACTGGTTGTATTTAACCTTCTTCTAGTTGTCTTTCATCTTTTACTGGTTGTATTTAACCTTCTTATTTCATCTTCTACTGGTTGTCTTTCATGATATATCGGTTGTCTTTCGTCTTCTACTAGTTTTTCATCTTCTTTTAGTTGTGTATCATGTTGTCTAGTTGTTGATGAAGCCAAAACATAGAGTGGAAATCCATATATTTTCTTCCGAAAAATGGCGAAAAGCGAATGCAAAGTAGTCATTTTCCCGATTTATTTACCGCAAACGTATTTTTAGGTCTTTTTGGCAGGTTTTTGAGAAAGTTACGTATTTAGGCCAAAAACAGAGCACAAGTGTCGAATTTAGGCAATTTATGAAGATAGCACCAAATCAGGGCATCCCATGGAACATGCAACACCTCACACGAAGTGCACAACATGCAAAATGGCAAAATTGCAGCAAATCCGCAAAATCCGCTAGAGATTAGCAATCCTCATTACTAAGTTAGGTTAGAGAGTACTTAGAGAGAGGAGTAGCCATCGGAAGCCAAGCAGGAGAAGAATGCGTCATCTAAGGAGGCAGAGGTTCATCCATCTTCAATTGGGTTGTAATTTATGTTCTCTTTATTTTATTCCTTTTATTTTGCTATGACCATGAGTAGCTAATTCTCTCATCTCTAGGGTGAGAGTTGTACTCGAATTCTAAGTTATGTTTTAATATAAATTTATGTTTTGTGTATGTTGATTTGAGTTTGCTTTATTGTTTAAACCTTTTTTATTAAGTCCTTGCATACATAGTTCTATCTACTATATGCCAGTATACCTCCACATACCAATAGGTGTATGATTTTGTTGCATCCCGGTGTGAGGGGGATAATGCATGTAAGTATATGTAACACTTCGGCTAACGAGGCCTGGCAGCGGTTCAAAGGGTTATAATCCAGTGAGCCACAGAAAAAAATTATCTACTCCATCCGATTAGTTCCGGGTTCGAGTCCCGGGCAACCCATAAAAGAATTTGAGAAGAAATTTTGTTTGATTCTTAACTTAAATTTTACTTAAATAATAAAAAATATTCTAATATTTTATTAATATTTTGATATTAATATTTATATTTTAACATTGGTTTATATTTATATAAAAACGTGTTCTTAACTTTTAGTTAATCACTTAACTCATCTCTAATAAGTCTAGTTATTACTTATTTTTTAGCATTGGTTGCTATTAATGGTTGACATTAATATAAAAACGTGTTATACTGGTAATTACCCTTGGCAGGATAGTGTAAATTGGTAATTTAGATTATATTGGGAAACACCTTTTAAGTAGGGTCTTTGGAATACTTAATTGAGGGGTAGAGTAGGAATTGATCAATTGTGTTTGTGTGAGAAAGATAATAGCATACCTATAATACTTTGAACTGATACCCCAAAAGCCGATCGTAAGATCGGAAAACCTTTCAAATCACGTACACAGAAACCCAGCACACACTGCGAGGACTAGACAGTACCGCATGCGGGGTAGCTGTGGGACAATCTAGGCCGCATGCGGGGTGACAGGCTGCATGCGGGTTAGAGCGACATCTGAATTTATATTTTTGCATAATTTAGAAGTAGAGCACATGATCCCTAGAGAATCTCTATTTTACTGTTTAACCCAAACCTTAGCACAATTAGCGCCACTGTATAAACCTTGAGGGTATTGAACCCTACCTTTTTACTATTAAAAACTATTTTAAAACCTATTTTCAAAACCCCCCAAGTACCTAGACTAGTGAAAAGTTAGATAATTAATACACTATCCCTGTAGATCGACACCCCAATACTACACAGTAGGATCATGCGCTTGTGATCTGAACGCAAGTAGAATTAGGGTTAAAAAGTATATTAATTTATACTGAAAGTTGTTAGTACCATTTTGGTCCATCAGTTGTCTTTCATGTTCTATTAGTTGTCTTTCATGTTCTACTTGTTGTCTTTTCTCTACAACTGGTTGTCTTTCATGTTCTTCTTGTTGTCTCTCCTCTACTACTAGTTGTCTTTTCATCTTCTAGTTGTCTTTCGTCTTCTACTAGTTGGTTTTCATGTTGTACTGGTTGTCTTTCATTTTCTATTGGTTGAATTACATCTTCTTCTAGTTGTCTTTTATCTTCTACTGGTTGCATTTGATCTTCTACTAGTTATGTTTTATCTTCTTTTGATTGCCTTTCTTCTTGTGCTGGTTGTCTTTCGTGTTATACTATTTGTCTTTCATGGTCTACTGGTTGTATTTCATCATCTTCTAGTTGTCTTTCGGCTTCTACTAGTTTTTTTCATCTTCTTCTAGTTGTCTTTCATCTTGTATTGATTGTTTTTCATGTTCTACTGGTTGCCTTTCATTTCTACTGGTTGTCTTTCATCTACTACTAGTTGTATTTGATCTTTTTCTAGTTGTCTTTCTTCTTCTACTATTTGTTTTTCATCTTCTTCTAGTTATCATTCAACTTGTACGTGGTTGTCTTTCGTGATCTATTGGTTGTCTGTCATCTTCTGGTGGTTCTCTTTCACGTTCTACTGGTTGTTTTTCATGTTCAACTGGTTGTCTTTCCTCTACTACTGGTTGTATTTCCTCTTCTTCTAGTTGTCCTTAATCTTCTACTTTTTTCATGTTCTACTGGTTGTTTTTCATTTACTAGTGGTTGGTTTCATGTTCTATTAGTTGTCTTTCATCTTCTTCTAGTTGTCATTTCTCTTCTACTAGTTGCTTTTAATCTTCTACTAGTTGTATTTCATATTCTTCTAGTTGTCATTCATCTTCTATTAGTTGTTTTTCATCTTCTTCAAGTTGTTTTCATGTTGTATGTCTTTCATGTTTAACTGGTTGTATTTTATCTTGTACTAGTTGTCTTTCATGTTCTACTGGTTGTCTTTCATGTTCTACTAGGATTTTTTTTTATCATTTACTAGTTGGTTGTCTTTCATATTCTACTTGTTGTATTTCATCTTCTTCGTGTTGTCTTTCATCTTCTACTAGTTGTTTTTCATGTTATACTGGTTGTCTTTCATCTCGTACTGCTTGTCTTTCATATTCTACAGATTGTCTTTCATGTTCTACCAGTTGTCTTCATCTTCTTCTAGTTGTCTTTCATCTTCTTCTAGTTGTATTTCATCTTCTACCGGATGTCTTTCGTGATCTATCGGTTGTCTTTCATATTCTTCTAGTTGTCTTTCATTTTCTACAGGTTGTCTTTCATGTTCTACTGGTTGTCTTTCATGTTCTACTAGTTGTCTTTCATTCTCTGCTGGTTGTATTTCATATTCTTCCAGTTGTCTTTCATGCTCTTCTAGTTGTATTTTTCTTCTAGTTTTATTTCATCTTTTTCTAGTTATATTTCTTTTTGTTTTGTTGTCTTTCGTATTCTTCTAGTTGTATTTCATCTTCTACTAATTGAATTTAAGGTTCTTCTAGTTGTCTTTCATGTTCTATCGATTGTCTTTCATGATCTACCGGTGGTCTTTCATGTTCTACTGGTTGTCTTTCATCTACTACTGGTTGTATTTTTGATCTTCTTCTAGTTGTCTTTCATGTTCTAATGGTATTTTCTTCTGGTTTTCTTTCACGCTCTGCTGGTTGTTTTCCAAGTTCTATTGGTTGTATTTCATCTTATTCCAGTAGTCTTTCATCTTCTACTTGTTGTTTTTCATGTTCTATTGGTTTTCTTTCATGTTCTACTGGTTGTATTTCATCTTCTTTTAGTTGTCTTTCATCTTCTACTAGTTTTTTTTTCATCTTCTTCTGGTTGTCTTTCATGTTCTTCAGGTTGTCTTTCATGTTCTACTGGTTGTCTTTCATGTTCTACTAGTTATATTTCATCTTCTCCTAGTTGTCTTTCATATTCTTCTAGTTGTATTTCATCATCTTCTAGTTTTATTTCATCTTCTTCTAGTTGTTTTTAACGTTCTACTTGTTGTCTTTCATGTTCTAGTGGTATGTATTTCATCATCTTCTAGTTGTCTTTCATATTTTTCTGGGTGTGTTTCTTCTTCTAGTTATATCATTTTCTTCAAGTTGTCTTTTATCTTGTACTGGTTGTCTTTCTTGTTCTACCGAATGTCTTTTATGATCTACCGGTTGTCTTTCATGTTTTACTGGTTGTCTTTCATCTTGTTCTATTAGCTGTCTTTCCTCTACTACTTGTTCTACTTCATCTTCTTCTAGTTGTCTTTTATCTTCTACTTGTTGTTTTTCATCTTCTTCTAATTGTCTTCCATCTTGTACTGGTTGTCTTTCGTGTTGTACCGGTTGTCTTTCATGTTCTATTAGTTGTCTTTCCTGTACTACTTGTTGTACTTCATCTTCTTCTAGTTGTCTTTCATCTTCTACCAGTTGTCTTTCATCTTCTTCTAGTTGTCTTTCATGTTCTACTGCTTATTTTTCATGTTCTACTAGTTGTCTTTTCTCTACTACTGGTTGTCCTTCATGTTCTTCTTGTTGTTTCTCCTCTACTACTGGTTGTATTTCATAATCTTCTAGTTGTATTTAATCTTCTACTTGTTGTTTTTCATGTTCTACTGGTTGTATTTCATTTACTGTTGGTTGTATTTCATCTTCTACTGGTTGTATTTAACCTTCTTCTAGTTGTCTTTCAACTTCTACAAGTTGTTTTTCATCTTCTTGTTGTTGTCATTCATCTTGTACTGGTTGTCTTTCATTTTTATTGGTTTTCTTTCATTTTCTTCTAGTTGTCTTTCTTTTTCTACATGTTGTCTTTGATGTTCTATGTCTTTGATGTTCTACTGGTTGTATTTCAACTTCTTCAAGTTGTCTTTCATATTCTTCTAATTATATTTCATTTTCTTCTAGTTTTATTTCAACTTTTTTTTCTAGTTATCTTTCTTCTTGTTGTCTTTCAGATTCTTCTAGTTGTATTTCATCTTCTACTAATTGTATTTCATGTTCTTTTAGTTGTCTTTCATGTTGTGGTGGTCTTTCATGTTCAATCGATTGTCTTTCATGATCTACCGGTTGTCTTTCATGTTCAACTGGTTGTCTTTCCTCTACTACTCGTTGTATTTCATCTTTTTTTAGTTGTCTTTCATCTTTTACTTGTTGTTTTTCATGTTCTACATGTCTTTCATTTACTACTGGTAGTATTTCCTCTTCTACTGGTTGTATTTAACTTTCTTATAGTCTTTCATCTTCTACTGGTTGTATTTCATCTTCTTCTAATTGTCTTTTATCTTCTACTTGTTTCTTTTCATCTTCTTCTGGTTGTCTTTCATGTTCTTCAGATTGTCTTTCATGTTCTACTGGTTGTATTTTATCTTCTTCTAGTTGTCTTTCATATTCTTCTAGTTGTATTTCATCTTCTTCTAGTTTTATTTCATCTTATTCTAGTTTTATCTCATCTTCTTCTAGTTGTTTTTAACGTTCTACTTGTTGTCTTTCATGTTCTAGTGGTTTGTATGTCATCTTCTTGTAGTTGTTTTTCATATTTTTCTAGTTGATTCTTCTTCTAGTTGTATTTGATCTTCTTCAAGTTGTGTTTCATGTTCTACCGATTGCCTTTCATCTTGTACTGGTTGTCTTTCATGTTCTACTAGCTGTCTTTTGTCTACTACTAGTTGTATTTCATCTTCTTTGAGCTGTCTTTCATGTTCTACTTGTTGTTTTTCATCTTCTTCTAGTTGTCTTTCATCTCGTACTGGTTGTCTTTCGTGTTCTACCGGTTGTCTTTCATGTTTTACTAGTTATTTTTTATGTTTTTTTTGTTGTCTTTTGTGTTCTACCAGTTGTCTTTCATGTTATACTGGTTGTCTTTTCTCTAGTACTGGTGTGTTCAAATGGTCGGTTTGGTTGAAACTGAAGTAAAATGACCAAACCAAACTTTTCTTCGGTTTTCAAATATAGAACCGAACCGAACTGATTAAACCTATCAACCGATTAAGAACTAAACTGAACAAACTGAAGTAAATTTCGGTTTGTTCGGTTCAAACCGAAGTAAATATAGTGGTACTATTATTAATGAAAAGAACACATTATCATACACAATAATTGAAGTTCGGTTGGGTTGGGTTCGGTTTAGTTTAATGAAATCATTATAGTACTAATAAAATTAGAGTCAAACCAATACCGGTCGGTTCGTTTTAGTCGGTTTTGAAAAGTCTAAACCAAACCGATCCATTTAAACCAAAATAATTCAAAATTTCAACCAAACCGATCTATTTAAACTGAAAAATCAATCCATTTAAACTGAATTATCCTGTTCGGTTAAAAACCAAACAAACCGAACCGTTTGAACACCCCTAGTACTGGTTGTATTTCATGTTCTTCTTATTGTCTCTCCTCTACTATTTGTTGTATTTCATCTTCTTCTAGTTGTCTTTGATCTTCTACTTGTTGTTTTCCATATTCTATTGGTTGTCTTTCATTTACTACTGGCTGTATTTCATCTTCTACTGGTTGTATTTAACCTTATTCTAGTTATTTTTCATCTTCTTCTGATTGTCTTTGTGTTCTTCAGGTTGTCTTTCATGTTCTACTAGCTGTCTTTCACATTCTTCTAGTTGTCTTTCATCTTACACTAGTTGTTTTTCATGTTCTACTGGTATTAGCACCCTCTCCTCATTATTCGCAGCTGTGCCCACATCCTTAGCCCCAAACTCTGAGAAGTTTGCCCTCAACTCCTACAGGATATTGTTCTCCCTTCCTTTCTTCCTTGGAAAGTATACCAACCTTGCTCTCTGAACCAACTTCTTCTTTTGCAGGGGGCCTTTCAACAGTGGTGAATCCAGTAAATTTTCTCAAAAATCGGGCATACTGCGGAAGGCTGCTTACCCACAGATTTCATTGGGTAAGTCCTCAGGCGCCGTTTCCTTTCCTGTTGAGCAGAAGGCCTAGCCGAGATATAAGCGTTAGTAAGTTGGGCGTGCAGACAGCTTTGACTACTCTTCTTCAGGTGAAGAGAATTTCTGACTTTTGACGACTATCTCGCTTGTACCAAGGCAAGATTACCGAATGGGATTAAGTTGTTTTTCATTTTCTACTGGTTGGCTTTCATGTTCTACTAGTTGTCTTTCATATTTTTCTAGTTGTCTTTTCTCTTCTACTAGTTGATTTTTGATCTTCTTCTAGTTGTATTTCATCTTCTTCTAGTTGTATTTCATCTTCTTCAAGTTGTCTTTCATAATCTACCGGATGGCTTTCGTGATCTACCAGTTGTCTTTCATGTTTTACGGGTTGTCTTTCATCTTGTAATGGTTGTCTGATGGGTCAAAATCAGAGCAAATAATATTTATAACCCTAATTGTCTACTTTACAATCGATTCACAAACGCATGAACCTATCGTATAGTATAGATCGGGGTGTCGATCCACATGAATAGTGTATTAAGAGATCTAACAATAATCAAGTCTAGGTTTTTGGTTGTTTTGGTTGTTTGGATTGTTTGGTTGTAGGAACAATTAAAACAGTAAATTAATGTTTTGTGTATAGAAGATGGACTTCTAGGGATAAGGCTATCTATCATTCTTACTCGTTTAATCTAGTTTCTGGTTGCATAAGCAAGTGTATGCGGTGCTGTCACCAACCGCATGCGAGTGCTTAACCTATCAATTATGGTTTCTAACTCCAATCGGTGTTGCATGCTGTAATGAAAATCTGAGAGTTGCTAATCCTGTCTTAGTGCTAATCACTCCTACGCTATAGCACCCTAACTGAGAAGGACTGGTAAGGGGATGGTACCCAAACTTTACCCTAATCAAACGCATAAAGATCAATGACAAGTTTCTATTACCAAGACTAGAAAGATTTAAGTTCACAGCTACATCCTTCCTTTACACCTTCCGTAGTTGAAATAACCGAGATTACCCCACTATTAATCTATAGAACGCGACGTTCGTCTGCAGATCTATATTCCAATAGGTTCTAAGTGAAGATTAGAACCCAACATACGATGGATTAGAACATTAATTTAAAATGGTCGTAGGCAAGATTGGAATTTATAAGGTAGCGGGAATTTATTTTAGAGCATGATTGGACTTTAAAATGGTCGTAGGCAAGATTGGAATTTAGAGCATGATTGGACTTTAGTTAAAAATAAGTGAAGTTAAAATATGGCAAACTACTTAGGGTCTCGAGCCTCCTCTTGGTAGACTCGACCTTAAGTCAGGGCATAAATTAAAAAGGGGTCAAAATTAAAAGCGTAAACAATTGACGATTGATTTTATTTAAAAAGAAGTCAAATTAAAAATCAGAGAATAACGTAAAACTAAAAATCAAGAGATGATTAGTAAAGCCCTGGATAGTTGCATCATAACATAACTTGAGCAGATACAAAGATCCGATTGGACAATGTATGATCTCGAAACACATTAAAAACACCACCTCATAGTTAAATAAAATAACACTTACGGATTTTTAATTCAAAATCTAAATTTATAAGTTGTTAATTAATTAGGATAATTAATTAACAACGTATCTTTATTTTATACATACTTAAGAATAATTTCAAATTATTATAATTAGAGTAATTAATTAACAAACGTACTTTTATCCTATACATATTAAAATGCGACTAATTATCGCAATAATTAAGATAATAAATAATCTACGTATTTTTATCGTAAAAGTAAATTAGTAGAACCGTTTATTGTTATAAGAATTAAATAAACAGTTTATCTTCAAATTAAAAAATATATATATATATATAGAGAGTGGCTAATATCAAAACGTTTGTTCCTAGCCCCCGGTGCAACCAAGTTGTTTTTGGGTTTTCAAAGTCCAAACGGTCGATCCGAACCGTTCAACATGTTCTCTATATTGAAATGTGCTTGGAGACTAAATTTTATATTTTTTGGAATTTTTTTGCTATTTATTAAGCCACTTTGAAAATTACTGATCACATGGTCCAGAATTTAGTTGCACTGTTTTTACTGTTCACCCGGATCAGCAAATTTCAAAGTGGCTTAATAAATAGCAAAAAAATTCCAAAAAATATAAAATTTGGTCTCCAAGCATATTTTAATATAGATTAAACATCTAACAGTTCGCATCGACTGTTTGAACTTTGAAAACCCGAAAACAACTTGGTTGCACCGGGGGCTAGGAACAAACGTTTTGATATTAGTCACTCTCTCTCTCTATATATATATATATAGAGTGACTAATATCAAAACGTTTGTTCCTAGCCCCCGGTGCAACCAAGTTGTTTTCGGGTTTTCAAAGTTCAAATAGTCGATGCGAACCGTTCAACATGTTCTCTATATTGAAATGTGCTTGGAGACTAAATTTTATATTTTTTGGAATTTTTTTGCTATTTATTAAGCCACTTTGAAAATTTACCGATATTTTTATTAAAACCCCTAAAAAAAAACAAATTATCAAATCTGCTCCCACTTTGAAATTATAATTATTTCTACCCTAACCGCCCGTGGACTGGGCGGTCCACTTTTGAAACCTGACCGCCCAGTGTTCGGGCGGTCCACTCTTAAAACCTGACCGCCCAGAGGCTGGGCGGTCCACTATGAAATTTTTTTTTTTTTTAAAAGCGGTCCGCCCCCTCCAGCGGCTCTCTCTCTCTTCTCTCTGCCTCCAGCCCCGCCTCTCCCGCCGCCCGCGTCGCCGCCCGAAACCACACCCCACTAAACCCCAGCAGTGCTTTTCTCTCTCTCTCTCCCTCTCTTCCTCTCTCTAGAGCTCTCTCTCTCTCCCTCTCTTCCTCTCTCTATAGCTCTCTCTCTCTCCCTCTCTTCCTCTCTCTCTCTAGGGTTTCCTCTCTCTCTCTATTCTGCCATTCTCTCCCTCTTCCTCTCTCTCTCTTCCTCTCTCTCTCTCTCTCTCACCCGAACCCTAATTTCGGCCATCTCGGCGACAATCCGATTATTTTCGGGTAAGTTTCTAAATAATTTTTTTAATTTATATTTTGTATCTTGTATTGGCATTGGAACGATTGGTAGAATTGAATTGTTAATTATCGTGTCCGGGTTGTTGATTTTCCCGAAACGATTGAATTCTTCAAAATTAGGGTTTCCGGTATTAGAGTTTGTAGTTTAGGGATTTAGGGTTGACAAAACTGAAGTTTATAAATTAGGGTTGAATTGTTAATTATCGTGTGCGGGTTGTTGATTTTCCTGTCGCGATTTAATTGTTAAATTAGGGTTGAATTGTTAAATTAGGGTTTATGATTGAATTGTTTAAATTAGGGTTGAATTGTTAAATTAAGATTTAGGGTTGAATTGTTTAAATTATGTTGAATTGTTAATTTAGGGTTGAATTGTTAAATTAGGGCTTAGTTTTGAATTGTTAATTTAGGGTTTAGGGGTTAAATTAGAATTTAGCGGTTAAATTAGGGTTTAGGGATCAAATTAGGGTTTAGGGTTGAATTGTTAAATTAGGATGTAAGGTTGAATTGTTTAAATTTTGTTGAATTGTTAAATTAGGGTTGAATTGTTAATTTAGGGTTTAGGGGTTAAATTAGGGTTTAGGGTTGACATAATTAGAGTTTATAAGTTAGGGTTTATAAATCAGGATTTGTAAGATAAAATCTTTTGTTTATTGAAATGTAGTATGGTCAGAACTAGACGGGGACGTGCATGGGATGCCCCTCTGGAGACGGGGGAGAGTTCACATGATCACGATGCTGAGGCATCCGGTGCAGCGGCATCCGGTGCACCGGCATCCGGTGCAGAGGCATCCGGTGCAGAGGCATCCGGTGCAGAGTCGTCCGGTGCAGATGCTCCCTTTGGAGATTATCCCCCTCACCATCCTGACACGTTTAGTCCTCTTCTGTGGATCCCACATGTCAGGCACCGTGTCTCACTTGCATCTATGGAGGTACGTTGGTTTTGTATTCCTAATTTAAATAGTATTATTTAATTAGACGTTTATATTGAAATAATTGTAAAATGCAGGACACGACGATGATGACAGTGAGGCATCGCACCCCCGAGATACCATACGTCCGTCACCCGTTGATGGAGCAGTGCATCCTTCATCTCGGGTTGTATCAGTTGGCCACCATGCCTCACTGTGATATTGATCAGGCCCTCGTTTGCGGTCTAGTGGAGAGATGGCGACCGGAGACGCATACATTTCACCTTCCGGTTGGGGAGATGACAGTCACACTAGGTGATGTCAGCGCCTTGTGGGGTTTACGGATAGACGGCGACCCCATCGGTGGTGTCTCAGACCATCCAGACCTGATGCACATGATACCGGATCTGCTGGGGGCCGCTCCGTCGGACTTGCAAAAGAAGAAGAAGAAGAAGAAAGGAGAGGGGGAGGAGGAGTACCGGTATTCACAATACTGCATCAGTCTTGCGGCGCTCCGCAATTACTTCCACCGGCGTAGGATCACCCCCCAGACACGTGACGAGCAGGCCGTTCTGAGGTAATCACAAACAGTTGCAAATTAAAATATGTTATGGATTGAACCAAAAATGTAGTTATTTATGTCTCTAATTTATATTGCAGGTACGTGAGGGCGTTTGTCTTAGATTTATGTGGCAGCGTCATGTTTGTCGATTCCAGCGGTGACGCAGTCCCGATTATGTTCCTCTCGCTGCTGAGGGACATTCAGCGGCCGTCGAGGTGGAATTGGGGTGGAGCCGTGCTCGCCCACTTATACCGGGGCTTGTGTCATGCTTGTCTGGTAAGTTTGTACAAATATTTTAATTTTTTTATTACATATATTATGGTTCCATATTTACCAGAAATGCATCGCATGTCCAAAATTTAGGCGACGAACAAGCAGATTGCCGGACCACTTCTTCTACTCCAGCAGTGGTCCTGGTCACATTTACCGGTGTGTCGGCCTGTTCCTCCAGCTCAGGAGGGGCTATGGATGGGAGATGACCCCGAGAGACGTCCGGGGTACGGTGCCATATGGAGTACTCCCCTCACGTACGAGGACACGGGCAGAGGGAGGACCGTGGGGATTTCGTATGTCCGGGGCCAGCTCCAGATGCTTCACGAGGCGAGCGTCACCTGGTACCTCTATCGTGTGTTCTACGATCGGGGCCTTCTGTGCCCGCTGACATTAGAGCAGAGACACCTCTCGTTTTATCGGGGGCCGTGCGTATGCTTCTGGATAGTTGAGTATCACTATCCTGACCGAGTGCCCCGTCAGTTTGGCTTAGATGCCTTTGTCCCTGATTTTCCAGAGTTGGGCGAGCAGCAGACCACCCAGCTGCACAGGTAACTACCCACTGCCTTATCCTTTGTCTATTTTATTACTTATTCAGCCATACACGTTACTAATTAATTTATATTGCAGCACCAAACACAACAAGCCCAAAGTCGACTGGAGCACGCGTTTCTTTGAGCATTACCAGCGTGCTGCATCTCCCCAGTTGCACTTATGGACCCCGCCTCCAGCAGGAGATGCCCCTATGCCGGTCGGGCCTTGGAGATTGCGATATATCGTCTGGTACCAGAGATGGGGCATGCCGACGGTTTATCTACAGGGGGACTACGGTGATGCTCTTCGACGGAGACTCACGGGCGAGGGATCCAGGACTTACTTGCCTTTCGGCCCGATCCATACTCGTTCGGTATGTTTAAATGAAAATGACATGCTTAAAAAATTGGAGGAATTTATTCATCTTCTAATAATAATAATGAAAATACATTGTGTGCAGATTTTGACCGCTATTAGAGGAGTGGCACACAGCTTGGTGTGCATGGCGAGAAAGAGTTGGAGAGCGATAGGATGTCAAATGCTCCAACACAGTGCACCGATCGTGGAGGACTCTGGCTGGGACGGGCGCCTCGTTGGTATGTTGCACGATGCTGGAGAGGACATCAATTGGCGCGAGATACATGCCCCACCACCAGATCCGGAGCAGCCTGGAGACCCTATCTACGCTGCGGAGATGCCGCCACCTCCTGCAGGTAATAATATGTCATACAAATGATCATTATTAAGTGTATCTCTAAAAGATCATTCTTATTAATTTATTTTCATTTATGCAGATGATGACCCAGCTTGGGCGTTCCACCAATGGGTGTTGAACAACAACGCGTGGAACGCGTACTACAACGAGCATGGAGTTCGAGTGCAGCATACCGAGGTAGCAAAGGTTCATTATTTAATTAATTTACTCGTTACTTCTATGTCCCTAATTTAACATTGTTTACATGCAGGATGGAGCTGCCGCCGCGGACGCCGGCGTTTTCTCGTTGGATGAGCTCACTGGAGATGAGGACGGATGGGATCCAGCTAGCTCCCACCGACCGCAGTACATGGAGCCCAGACAGCACGACGGCGAGGCCAGTGGGAGTGGGGCACAGACTGCAGATGGCTTTGCCGCTGCTATATTTGGCACACCGCCTCCAGCCACGTATCCTCCTACTTGGGAGGCCGATCCGTGGGTGTTGCGTACACATGCGGGCGTCCATGGAGAGCATGCATTACACCTGGGGGGGGACCCATGGGCGCGCGAGGCCGTACACGATGACATGCAGGTGGATGAGGTTCACCAGGGACGTCCGCCGTCGCAGAGGGTGCGCCGTGCACCTGATAGGTTGGACCTCTCCGGACCGCGCCCTCGTCATCGCCGTTAGGGTTTTTTTGTATTTTTTTTAGTTTGATAGGTTTCTAGTATTTTAGTTTGGATTATTATATTTCATGTTTGGACTGTTATATTTCATGTTTAGACTTACCATTTAGATTACCTACTTTTATTGTTTAGACTTACTATTTAGATTACCATTTAGAACATTTAAACATTAGCAAACTTAATATAAAACTAATCAATTATATTAAAACTACACAATTACATAACATATAAAAATAATCGTCAATTATAAAAATATAATCGTCAACAAATAATAAATATATATCATACAATTTAATATAAAACATTCAAAAATCATTACAACAATTTAATATAAAAACATTCAAACAAATCATTACAACAATTTAATATAAAACATTCAAAAATCATTACAACAATTTAATATAAAACATTCAAACAAATTAAAACATAAAACCTTATAAAAAAAAAATTTCATAGTGGACCGCCCGAACACTGGGCGGTCAGGTTTCAAAAGTGGACCGCCCAGTCACTGGGCGGTTCAGTGGGAAAAGTGGACCGCCCAGTCCACGGGCGGTTAGGGTAGAAATAATTATAATTTCAAAGTGGGAGCAGATTTGATAATTTGTTTTTTTTTAGGGGTTTTAATAAAAATATCGGGAAAATTTATGATCACATGGTCCAGAATTTAGTTGCACTGTTTTTACTGTTCACCCGGATCAGCAAATTTCAAAGTGGCTTAATAAATAGCAAAAAAATTCCAAAAAATGTAAAATTTGGTCTCCAAGCATATTTTAATATAGATTAAACATCTAACGGTTCACATCGACCGTTTGAACTTTGAAAACCCGAAAACAACTTGGTTGCACCGGGGGCTAGGAACAAACGTTTTGATATTAGCCACTCTCTCTATATATATATATATGAGAGTGGCTAATATCAAAACGTTTGTTCCTAGCCCCCGGTGCAACCAAGTTGTTTTCGGATTTTCAAAGTTCAAACGGTCAATCTGAACCATTCAACATGTTCTCTATATTGAAATGTGCTTGGAGACTAAATTTTACATTTTTTGGAATTTTTTTACTATTTATTAAGCCTCTTTGAAAATTGCTGATCCGGATGAACAGTAAAAACAGTGCAACTAAATTCTGGACCATATGATCAGCAACTTTCAAAGTGGCTTAATAAATAGTAAAAAAATTCCAAAAAATGTAAAATTTAGTCTCCAAGCACATTTCAATATAGAGAACATGTTGAACGGTTCGGATCGACCGTTTGGACTTTGAAAACCCAAAAACGACTTGGTTGCACCGGGGGCTAGAAACAAACGTTTTGATATTAGCCACTCTATATATATATATATATATAACAAGCGGTTTATCTTCAAATTAAACTAAATGAATTAAATCTGAACACATTAATAAAATAAGACGGGGGAGAGTGTTACGGGAATTTAGTCTAGATTTTAATTAGATTACGTTACGAATTTCAGGTCATCTGGCCTATCTTGATCCTGACCCCTGGTCTTATCCCGCGGACGACTATACCGGAGCAGGTGAGAATCCTGCAGACTACGTCGGTGTTTAGAGTTTGCACACGTCTTCTGCTTTATATTCAGGTGTGGGATATCTGAATTATTCTTTTCGTGGCATACTCTTACGAGTCGACCCATCTGACCTGTCATATTTATTTAAAATTAAATAGCGGCATTGAAAACTGTAGAGCATATTTATCCTTTCTGCACTGTAGATAAGACTTGCATAATCCCTGAAAAACTATAATTTACTGTATTTTAAGAGTAGGGTAACTTAAAAATATAGTATATAATATTATATTATATTAGGATATTAGTTTGTCTTCTTCTCGTAGAAGACAATATATTATTATGTAGTCGCACACATGCATTGGTGTGTGCTGAGAAAAGACCGAGTGACTTTGCTCCGTCATGTAGGATGGGGTACGAGCCGGCCCGATAGCCATTGAGCTGAGTGATCACTTGATCCCTCGGGAGGTCTTCTTGAATTATTATATGTATTAAATTGGAAACTATATATTCTTCTTGTTCATTTTACCATTTCACGTGCGCAGATCTGATCTTGAGTTATGTGGCACGAAACGATTCGGGATTTTCCCCCACATACATTAGGAGCTACATGCCTAGAACGGGTTATCCCACCACGGATCCGATCTTGAGTTCCATGGTGGCATGTTTTTATTATGAGACTGCACAGCTCCGATCTCGAGTGTTGTGGTAGTCTGATTTACGCGACCGCACAGATCTGATCTCGAGTTCTGTGCAGATTTGATTTACGCTACCACATGGTTCCGATCTCGAGTTCATGGCGGATTTAGTGCACAGTTTTGATCTCGAGTCTGTGGCACTGGTTACTATTTCCCATTGGTCTGGCCGGACGGTGAAGTCCCTTGTCTGCTCATAAGGAAAGGGTTAACACATTCTTACGTCATGCTTGTATGATTTCTCTTATTTTTATATGTTTGGTTGAAGAATTGTTTAGAAGAATGGACACCCAGGATTGAGATATGTCCATCTGCATTCGTAGTACGAAAAGGGGCTCAATGCTCGATGTCACTAGGCAATGTGTATCATTGGACCTTCTGACCGGTGTACTTGGATAATATCTTATTGGATCTTTTGATCCGATTGGCACGGCACAGGGTGAAAATTTCTTTCCGTATTATTATATTAATTTCTACACACAGTATTTAGATACTGGACTTTGATTTGGATATGAATATAATATTCTCCTCGTGTTTTATTTTGGGAATCTTTTGCATGTAGGCATAGTAAGTTAATCGCATCATTGGATAGTTGCACCTATTATATGTATTTTCTTAGTTAATAAGTTAGGTTATTTATATATATATAGGAGTTGGCTACGGTGCTACATGTAGCATAGAGGGCCTCCGTGCAACGGATTAATATTTGAGTTTTTAAAATCCTAACGGTCGATCCCAACCGTGAATTTTATATTTTTAGAATTTTTTTACTATTTTTTTAGATAGGTAGAAAATCACTTGATCTGAATGGTATTATTTTTTTACATGGTCTCTCCTCTAGTTGTCTTTCATTATCAACTGGTTGTCTCTCCTCTACTACTGGTGATATTTCATCTTTTAATGGTTGTATTTAACCTTCTTCTAGTTGTCTTACATATTCTACTGGTTGTATTTCATCTTCTTTTAGTTGTCTTTCATCTTCTACTAGTATTTTTTCATCTTCTTCTGGTTGTCTTTCATGTTCTTCAGGTTGTCTTTCATTTTCTACTAGTTGTATTTTATCTTCTCCTAGTTGTCTGTCATATTCTTCTAGTTGTATTTCATCTTCTTCTAGTTTTATCTCATCTTCTTCTAGTTGTTTTTAACGTTCTACTTGTTGTCTTTCATGTTCTAGTGGTTTGTATTTCATCTTCTAGAGTTGTTTTTCATATTTTTCTGGTTATATTTCTTCTTCTAGTTGTATTTCATCTTCTTCAAGTTATCTTTCATCTTGTACTGGTTGTCTTTCTTGTTCAACCGAATGTCTTTTATGATCTACCGGTTGTCTTTCATGTTTTACTGGTTGTCTTTCATCATGTACTAGTTGTTTTTCATATTCTTCTGGTTGTCTTTCATCTTGTTCTATTAGCTATCTTTCCTCTACTACTTGTTGTACTTCATCTTCTTCTAGTTGTCTTTC
Organism: Carex littledalei; assembly: GCA_011114355.1. Classification (NCBI taxonomy): domain Eukaryota; kingdom Viridiplantae; phylum Streptophyta; class Magnoliopsida; order Poales; family Cyperaceae; genus Carex; species Carex littledalei. Next base: position 5,500,799 of record CM022097.1, read on the forward strand.
ATCTTCAACTTGTTGTTTTTCATCTTCTTATAATTGTCTTCCATCTTGTACTGGTTGTCTTTCGTGTTGTACCGGTTGTCTTTCATATTCTATTAGTTGTCTTTCCTGTACTACTTGTTGTACTTCATCTTCTTCTAGTTGTATTTCATCTTCTACTAGTTGTCTTTCATCTTCTTCTAGTTGTCTTTCTAGTTGTCTTTCCAGTTGTCTTTAATGTTCTACTGCTTGTTTTTCATGTTCTACTGGTTGTCTTTTCTCTACTACTGGTTGTCTTTCATGTTCTTCTCGTTGTCTCTCCTCTACTACGGGTTGTATTTCCAGTTGTCTTTCATGTTCTATTGGTTGTCTTTTCTCAACTACTGGTTGTCTTTCATGTTCTTCTCATTGTCTCTCCTCTACTGCGGGTTGTATTCATCATCTAGTTGTCTTTCATCTTCTACTTGTTGTTTTTCATGTTCTACTGGTTGTCTTTCATTTACTTTAGGCTGTATTTCATCTTCTACTGGTTGTATTTAACCTTCTTCTTGTTGTCTTTCATCTTCTACAAGTTGTTTTCATCTTCTTCTTGTTGTCATTCATCTTGTACTGGTTGTCTTTCATTTCTATTGGTTTTCTTTCATATTTTTCTAGTTGTCTTTCATTTTCTACATGTTGTCTTTGATGTTCTGTTGGTTGTCTTTCGTGTTCTGCTGGTTGTATTTAAAACTTCTTCAAGTTGTCTTTCATATTCTTCTAATTGTATTTCATCTTCTTTTAGTTTTTTTCATCTTTTTTCTAGTTATCTTTCTTCTTGCTGTCTTTTATATTCTTTTAGTTGCATTTCATCTTCTACTAATTGTATTTCATGTTTCTAGTTGTCTTTCATACTGTGGTGGTCTTTCATGTTCTACCGATTGTCTTTCATGATCTACCGGTTGTCTTTCATGTTCTACTGGTTGTCTTTCCTCTAATATTGGTTGTACTTCATCTTTTTCTAGTTGTCCTTCATCTTCTACTAGTTGTTTTTCATGTTTTACTGGTTGTCTTTCATTTACAACTGGTTGTCTTTCATGTTCTACTACTGGTTGTCTTTCATTTACAACTGGTTGTCTTTCATCTACTACTGGTTGTATTTTTGATCTTCTTCTAGTTGTCTTTCATCTTCTACTAAGTGTTTTTCATCTGCTTCTTGCTATCATTTCATCTTGTACTGATTGTCTTTCATTTACTACTAGTTGTCTTTCATGTTCTACTGGTTGTCTTTCATTTACTACTTGTTGCCTTTTTTATCTTCTTATAGTTGTCTTTCATCTTCTACTAGTTGTTTTTCATCTGTTTCTAGTTATCATTCATCTTGTACTGGTTACCTTTCATATTCTACTGGTTGTCTTTGATCTTCTTCTGGTTTTCTTTCACGTTTTGCTGGTTGTTTTTCAAGCTCTATTGGTTGTATTTCATCTTATTCTAGTTGTCTTTCATCTTTTACTGGTTTCATGTTCTATTGGTTGTCTTTCATTTACTACTGGCTGTATTTCATCTTTTAATGGTTGTATTTAACCTTCTTCTAGTTTGTCTTTCATGTTCAACTGGTTGTATTTCATCTTCTTTTATTTGTCTTTCATCTTCTACTGGTATTTTTTCATCTTCTTCTGGTTGTCTTCCATGTTCTTTAGGTTGTCTTTCATGTTCACTGGTTGTCTTTCATGTTCTACTTGTTGTCTTTCATATTCTTCTAGTTGTATTTCATCTTCTTCTAGTTTTATTTCATCTTATTCTAGTTTTATCTCATCTTCTTCTAGTTGTTTTTAACGTTCTACTTGTTGTCTTTCATATTCTAGTGGTTTGTATTTCATCTTCTTCTAGTTGTCTTTCATATTTTTCTGGTTGTCTTTCATGTTATACCGGATGTCTTTCGTGATCTACTGGTTGTCTTTCATCTTGTACTGGTTGTCTTTCATATTCTACTGGTTATCTTTCATGTTCTATAAGCTATCTTTCCTGTACTACTTATTGTAGTTCATCTTCTTCTAGTTGTCTGTCATCTTCTACTAGTTATTATTCATCTTCTTCTAATTGTCTTTCATCTTGTACTGGTTGTCTTTCGTGTTCTACCGGTTGTCTTTCATGTTTTACTAGTTGTATTTCATCTTCTTCTAGTTATCTTTCCAGTTCTACCAGTTTGGTTGTATTTCATCTTGTTCTAGTTGTCCTTCATCTTCTACTAGTTGTTTTTCATGTTCTACTGGTTGTCTTTCATTTTCTGCTGGTTGACTTTCATGTTCTAGTTGTCTTTCATATTCTTCTAGTTGTCTTTTCTATTATACTAATTGATTTTGATCTTCTTCTAGTTGTATTTCATCTTCTTCAAGTTGTCTTCCATCTTGTATTGGTTGTCTTTCATTATCTACCGGATGTTTTTCGTGATCTACCGGTTACCTTTCGTGTTTATGGGTTGTATTTCATGTAGTACTGGTTGTATTTCATATTCTACTGGTTGTCTTTCATGTACTACTGGTTGTCTTTCATCCATCTTCTTCTTGTAGTCTTTGATCTTCTAATTGTTGTTTTATATCTTCTTCTTGTTGTCTTCCATCTTGTACTGGTTGTCTTTCGTGTTCTACCAGTTGTCTTTCGTGTTCTACTGGTTGTCTTTCAAGTTCTATTAGTTGTCTTTCCTCTACTACTTGTTGTCTTTCATCTTCTTCTAGTTATTTTTCATCTTCTTCTAGTTGTTTTTCATATTCTTCTAGTTGTCTTTCCGGTTCTACCAGTTGTCTTTCATGTTCTACTGGTTGTCTTTCATGTTCTTCTTGTTGTCTGTTCTCTACTACTGGTTGTATTTCATCTTCTACTTGTTGTTTCCATATTTTACTAGTTGTCTTTCATTTACTGCTGGCTGTATTTCATCTTCTACTGGTTGTATTTAACCTTCTTCTAGTTGTTTTTCATTTTCTTCTGGTTGTCTTTCATGTTCTTCAGGTTGTCTTTTATGTTCTACTAGTTGTTTTTCATGTTCTACTAGTTGTATTTCATCTTCCTCTAGTTGTCTTTCATATTCTTCTAGTTGTCTTTCACCTTCTTCTAGTTGTCTTTCATCTTCTACTAGTTGTTTTTCATGTTATACTGTCTTTCATTTTCTACTGGTTGGCTTTCATGTTCTACTGGTTGTCTTTCATATTATTCTAGTTGTCTTTTCTCTTCTACTAGTTGAGATCTTCTTCTATTTCATCTTCTTCTAGTTGTATTTCATTTTCTTCAAGTTGTTTTTCATCTTGTATTGGTTGTCTTTCATAATCTACCGGATGGCTTTCGTGATCTACCAGTTGTCTTTCATGTTTTACGGGTTGTCTTTCATCTTGTACTGGTTGTTTTATGGGTCAAAATTAGAGCTAATAATGTTTATAACCCTAATTGTTTACTTTACAATCGATTGACAAGCGCATGAACCTATCGTATAGTATAGATCAGGGTGTAGATCTACAGGAATAGTTTATTAAGAGATCTAACAATAATCAAGTCTAGGTTTTTGGTTGTTTTGGTTGTTTGATTTGGTTGTTTGGATTGTTTAGTTGTAGGAACAATTAAAACAGTAAATAAATGTTTTGTGTATAGAAGATGGACTTTTAGCGATAAGGCTATCTATCATTCTTACTCGTTTAATCTAGTTTCTGGTTGCATAAGCAAGTGTATGTGGTGCTGTCACCAACCGCATGCGAGTGCTTAACCTGTCAATTATGGTTTCTAACTCCAATCGGTGTCGCATGCCGTTTGGCCAGAACTGTGTGCGTCATGTACTGGTATCAAATGCAAATATGAGAGTTGCTAATCCTGTCTTAGTGCTAATCACTCCTACGCTATAGCACCCTAACTGAGAAGGACTGGTAAGGGGATGTACCCAAACTTTACCCTAATCAAACGCATAAAGATCAATGATTAGTCTCCATTACCAAGACTAGAAGGATTTAAGTTCACAGCTACGTCCTTTATTTATACCTTTCGTAGTTGAAATAACCGAGATTACCCCACTATTAGTCTATAGAACGCAACGTTCGTCTGCAGATCTATATTCCAATAGGTTTCTAACTGAGATCGGATCACAAGGGATCAACTGCTACGTCTATTTTCCTTATTGGATCTTAGATAATTGTACCCTATTCCTAACCGGTCAACCTTATACACTTAAACACTATAGTGTGTACATCACCATACGAACGAGGTTTAGCACGCATCGAATTAAGTAGTAATACAAAGAATAAAGTGCAGTAAGAATTCAGATCGAACGCAAATGATAAATATAAATAAAACCTCTAGATTAAACTCATATTACATGCATTTACCCTAGAAAGGTGTTGCTTAGCCGTTCATGGCGAATTCAATAACAAAAGATACAAAAGACATGATTAAAGAAGTAAAAGAGAGATAGGAGGAGTACACCTAGAGAATCTCTCTTAATCTCATACACCTTCACGTCTTGTATTTCTCCTCTTCTAATGGAGTTTATGTGTTTTCTCTATTTTCTCTAATGGCATCCACTCTCTTTAGAAAACCCTAGATCTATCATATTTATATTCTACTCCTGTTCAGATAGAGAGATGAGTTGTGATTCATCCATCATATGTTAGTGGGCTTAGTGGACCTTGGTTGCCAAGTTTAGTGTAGTAACTGCTGTCTGCCAGTATCGCATGCGTTTGCCTAGGTTGGATGCGGTTGCATTATTCATCCGCATGGAATTCCTGCACAGCGTATTCTTCTCTGTTTGGCAGCCTCTGGTCGCATGCGGATGAATGGTCAACCGCATGCTGGAACCAATATGTCCATAATGCTTCGTTTTATGCCTGTTTTAGCTCCAAAAACACTAGAAAATATGCAATTCTACAGAATCAAGTAAAATGGCGATAGTAATATGATTCTACCTAAAATAAACAATTGTAACTCGAATTTTGGCAATATTTTAGGTTAAGTGATAGGGAAAACACTACTTATTTCAGCGCTATCACACCCCCAAGCTTAAACCTTTGTTCGTCCCGAACAAATAATCTGAGGATTTTGTTCGTCCCCGAATAAAATACGAAGATTACTCAAGTTGTTTAGACCTAAGTGGGATACTGATTATCAAGCAACACAAATCATGCAATCACACGAATAATAAAATCAACAAGAACAATAATGCAAGCAAACAATCATAATAAAGAAAACCATCAAAGTAAGGTAGATTTTAACACAAGTTCGTGCTTAACGCCTAAGCCTAGGGATGGCAATGGGCTGAGCCCACGGGTGTTTTGCTAAGCCCATGCCTGACCTGCCTGTTAAAAATTGATGGCCCACCTGCCTGGCCCAATTTGATGGGCCTGAAAATCTATGCCCGGCCTGCCCATGGGCTTTTCCTTTATGCCCGTGCCTGCCTGTGCCTGCCTGCCTATGCCCATGGGCCGCCTTACCTGGCCCGGCCTGCCTTACCCTAACCATATATTGACCCAAAAACAAATCAGCACCAATCTTACAGCAAGCACCCAAATCCCAAACCTGCGCCAAAAAGGCAGCAAGCACCCAAATCCCAAACCAAAAAAGGCAGAAGCACATAGAAACAAATAACATATGAGAAGATTACAACAAATTACATAGTTTAACACTAAATTACACAAAATGACATAGGTTTAACATCAAATAACATAATTTAACATCAAATTACACAAAATAAAAAAAAAGGCAGTGACAAACAAGGCAGCAAATAACACCAAATAACATAGCTTAACATCAAATTACACAATATAATTAAACACTAGAATAACATAGTTTAACACCAAATAAGCATAGTTTTAACAAGCAGTCTTGGATTGGTTCTCATCCATTCATTCATCCCTCCAAAACAGATCTGAAAAGAGATACCATATTGGACTTACAGTTCAGAGAACAAATGTGGATCCATATGAAGCTATAAAACCAGAAAGCACCACCTGTATTTGAGCAAACAGTGCTTCCATTACATAAATCTGGTATAAATGCCTTGGAACAATATTTAATTTTGTAAATTTAGAATTACGTAAATTTTACTTACATTGTGTTTCTTGGTTTCTTCAGAATAACCAGTGATTGAACCCTTGTACCAGTAATCATCTAATGGCCATAACACCTAAAGCAGAGAACATAACAAAATTATGACTGAAAATATATCTTGAGAAAACAATAAATAAACATAGGAACGAAATTGATTCAATCAAACTTGCCTCGCATTCTAGACCAATGAATGCAATAGGATCAGCAGTTCAGCACCTGCAATCTCCAACCTATACAGAAAAGAAACAAAAATAAATAAAAATAATAACCAATGTAAGAAAAATAAATAAAAAAAACTGAATCAGAGTAACATGGGCTGTTTTTTCGGTCTCCAGGTTCTGGTTTTGGATCATTCAGTGCATGTTACTAAGATTCCAAGTTAGGTTTATTTTGGGTTTCTGTAAGTTGGATTGGGCTATCTTAGGTTAATTTTAGATTTTGAGTCAATCTGGTTCATAGCCCTGTTAGATTTTAGGTTATTCAATTTTTCTAAAACTGGTTCATTGCTGGTTAATTTGGTTCAGGTGGAACTGTGGAAGTCATAAAATGAACAGGTATTTTATTATGTACCAGATTTTGCCTACCCTTCCTTTCTCGTTGTTTCCCTCTATATTTATAAAGGGAAAAGGAGGGGCATGTATTGGTGCTTTACGGCAGCTTTGTTGATTGTGTAGTTAATTTTTCCCATGTCTAAGACAGGTACTGGTCCTATCGATACTGGTTTTTCTGTGTAAATCAGAGTAACACAGAAAATCAGAGTTGATATCGATACTGGTTTTTCTGTGTAAATCGCATAGCAAAATCAGAGTAACACACAGAATAACCACTCAAACCAGTGTAAGAAACACACAACCTGCTATCTGAATCAGAGTTCTGGGAGAGAGAGAGAGGAGTGAAAGAGCTTACCGGGTCCGGGTCCGGGTACTGAAGAGAGCGGGTGAGCGGGAGAAGAGAGAGGGCTCGGTGAGGCAGTCGGCACAAGCCTGCTGAAGAGAGCGAGAGTCGAGAGAGAGAGAGGGCCGACTGCCGCATTGGCCGCTGGGTGCGGTGCTGAAGAGAGAACCAGAGAGATACTCAGAGAGTGAGAGAGGAGCGATGAGCGAAAGAGAGATACTTAGAGAGGCGAAAAAGACTTAGAGAGGAGGAAATGCGGCTGCGGCATGCGGCTCTAAAAAAAACCCTAGTATTCGAAATCTCAATATCTGTCTATATTAAATTATATGCCCAGCGGGCTGCCTGTGGGCTTCGGCTTAAGCCCAGGCCTGACCTGGCCCGTTCTTATGCCCGGCCTTACCTGGCCTGTTACAGTGCCGGGCCGACCGGGTAAAGGGCTGGGCCAGGCAGGCATAGCCGGGCCGACGGGCCGCTGGGCTTTTTTGCCATCCCTACCTAAGCCCCTAGAGAGAAAATCTAGCCTCTCATGGGTGCGCTAACATCCAAAAGAAATACAAGAGTAAACATGATAAAAACTAAGAAAAACAAGAAAGAGAATAGACTACACCAATCTCCTCGCTTGCTGCCCTCGTCTTCACTTTGTTCCGCTCGAGCAACCTTCAATCCTTTGCTTCAATCGCCTTGATTCACTTGGAAAAGGGTAGAGAGATGTGTATAAAATTTGTAGAATAAAAGTTAAAATAAATATGCCCTTCTCCTACTGCCTCCCTCCAATATATAACAATTTTCGTCTCTTGGGAAGCAATCCCCCAAAATATGGCAGCAAATATGAGAAGATATCGTGAAATCAGGCAATATTGACATTGGTGCGTCCTTCATAAATTTCCGTGCGGCCCGCATAAAATGGGAAGTTGGCTGAATTTTGCTAAGGAAAGAGGTTTGTGCGGCTGGTTGTCTTTCATGTTCTTCAGGTTGTCTTTCATATTCTTCTAGTTGTATTTGATGTTCTTCTAGTTGTATTTTATGTTTTTCTAGTTGTCTTTCTTCTTGTACTGGTTGTCTTTCATGTTCTACTGGTTGTATTTCATTTTTTTCTAGTTGTCTTTCATCTTTTACTAGATGAAATTGTTTACAATTAAATAGAGGTAGTGCACATGATTTCGTAAATAGTAGGTTCATTATGTTATAATTATGACTAATTAAATTATGTCAGAAATGATAATATATCAATTTATACTGGACATTTGTACAAGAAAAGAATAAAATAGCTAGGCAATGTCACCGTGTTCCGGTCCACCTAAAAATTAATGTCACTTAGAAATAAATTACATAAGAAACGGGAAAAATTGGTAGTCAGCTGACAGGTGTCCGGATAAATGAAATTAAGTGGAGTTAAGTCATAGAATGGTTCACAGGTGTATTGAAGTTGGCGGAGAGAGGAGAGAGATGCGCTTAGAAATCCGCGTAGGACTAGGTTCGAACTCTCCGTTTATCCGTATTCGGATCTGATTTTTATTTCAAGACAAACCCTGAGGAACAACTCTAGTAATAAAAAAAGAAGAAAGAAAACTAGAACAACATAGATATATAAGCATGTGTATTTAGTATGGAGGATAAAATAGATAATATTTATGTTGCATGGATACGGATACGGATACGGGTATCGTATCGGATACAATACAGATACGGCGATACGGTAATTTTTAAAAATCAAGGATACGATACGCCTATTATATATAATAGTTTTTATTTTTTTAATTATATTATCAATTCAACACTTGTATTATATAAATTAAATATCAAAATACAACACTATAGCAAAATATATATTAAATATAATAAATACTCTCTTATAACAACAAATGTGAAATGGTCTAGTGGTAGAGGGCTATGGGTGTTAAGCGACTGATCCCCTCTTTGAATCTCCGCAGCTGCACGGTGCACGGTGGACCACCTCACATACCTTGGCGCGGTGCATGGTGGACCAAACGTATCCAAGCGTATCCAGACGAATCCAGACGAGTCAGAGCATATCGGAGACCGTATCAAAGGATTAAGGATACGCCACGTAAGCCGATACGCTAGCTGGCGTATCGGATACGTATCGGAGCCGGAGCCTTATCGGGCGTGTATCGGTGTCCGATACGTGTCCGATACGGATACGAAGCCTAATCCGAAGTATCGAGTAACATAGGATAATATCAGTGAGGCGAAAGATTTAATAAAAAGACAACGATTGGTTAATCGGAAGGATAAGACAATTGAAATTATTGAAAAAGAAAAAAATTTAAATTTGATTTTGGAAAGGATGTAATAAAATTGTGCCTATATTATTTTATATTATTCTTAATTTATTACATATATATTCTAGGTTATCTGTTATTTAGTTAAGACGTACCTTTAACTGAGCAATTATGTAGTAAGACCCGGCTCTATCTTTTTTATTTTTAAATTCTAGTACATTTCCATTTTTATATTTATGATTGAAAAGAAACTAGTGCAACAAGCTACCGATTAACTAATTAATTATTTGCGCATCTACCGACAAACTAATTATATTTATGGTTGTAGGAAGCTAGAGAAAAATATATTTCTGCGCATCTATTATTTTAATTAAGTACGGCAGAATCTTGACCTTATCTCATAATTAATTGCCGAGTAGATTTACTTCAAAATAATCTTTCCATAGTAGATAAATTAACACAAATTTTTTATTTGAGCTTCGTAAAATTACACATTTGAACTGATTTCTCGTCACTTTCAAAATTTAAGCTGGAAGTCCATAATTGAGATTTACGAAAAAAATGACTAAAGAAGAAACAAAGTTGTTGGCAATAATTTTTAAGTTTAAATTTTAAAATCTCCATTTTTAATGCTTACCTTTCTAAAATGAGTACCATGCCTTGCTAGGTATAAAAAACGATAGATACACTCAGAATTTCCCAAAATAAAAACTATTTAACCAGCAAATACTTTTGCAATTATCTTGGCTATGTTATTAACCTAATTCTTGACAGTTATATTTCTGGATATGCCATCAACATTAATTCTACACATATGGCCTACGTTTTATTTTTTAAGAAAAAAACCATTATTACACATTTCATTTATCATATTTTCGATAATAAGTCATCTTTAATTTTATAAATATTTTAACACATTTACTTTCTGCTCACAATTTACAAATATGTGAGCCACAACTTGTACACTGGGAGAGACAGATCTTAATTAGAGGTGTTCAAGTCACCTCTATAAATTAAAAAATAGCAATTTTATATTTTATAATTTTTGTAAGTACTTATATCTTTAAGCTTCCTTATTAATTAAAATTCCAGTACAATAATTTATTCAGCCTTTTAATCTTAATTTTCTAGTTCTGTTTATAACTGCAGAAGTTTTACTGATTGAAATTTTTTAAGTTGATCCTATACATAATATGTACTCTTTTTAAAATGATGTGTACGCTAAGGCAAACACAATTTTTACAGAATTAGACATTCTAAGGGTATGGAGAAATAGGAAATGAAAAAATAATGCAAATGGAGTAGTTCAAACTTTCCCATTCCTAAAAAAAAAATAGAAAACATTTTCCGTGATTAAACGAGGCCTTTAATTAATTCCGCAAGGCAATTCGCACATGCAATTTAAAAGATGTTTCAAATAAATTGTTTCTCCGACTTTGTTCTGTAAACAGAATTACGTATTTAAAAAATGATTTTTAAATTAAAATATATACTATTAAGTATGTGACATATTATCAAAAGATGTAGACAAATTTATATAACTGAAGAATACACATATTATTATGTAGTGTTGGTCTGTTGTACTGTTGGTTCTAGTTTGGATTACTCAATGCAATTAACTGGAACAAGATTTTTTGCAGTGATATAGGATATAACTCGTAAAGAAGAGATATCCTCTCAATAACTGTTGGTGCAATTCGCCAGATCTGATCTGTTGATCTCACGTACGGCTGTGATTCTTTCTTTCTTGAACAGTTCTGAACTGCATCTCATGGGGCAGTGGGGCACTGTAGCAAAAGGCCAACACTAGGCTCCACATTATGTAAAAGGAGTGGGGACGGTCCGATACACAGTTGGAGCCGTCAGATCCGCGTCAAGATTCATGTGACTTGATATAGACAAATCTTAAAATTATTAGTGCGAATCTTGATGCGTACTAGACGGTTCTGACATGGCATCATACCGGATTTGGTTCGATGCTTATTGGACCGCTCCCGATCTCTGTAAAAGTATTATTTTCTTGTGTGAGAGTAGTACAGCATAGTGTTATGAAAAGGGTCCGGGTCGGGTCGGTCCGGTCCAAACCCGACCGGTCTCCGGGTTGACTCGGGCACGGGTTAGCCCGGGTCAACGGGTTGAGTTGGGTAGGGGGGTCGGGTTGGGGTTTGACTCGGCCGACCCTTACCCGGCCTAAACCCGGCGGGTTAGGTCGGGTCGGGGGTCGGTCCGGTCCGGGTAGGGCCGGTTCGGTTTGGTTTTTTTTTGTTTTTTTTCAGAGAGGCAGAGAGCCAGAGACGTTTTATGTTTTTTTTTTCTTTTTTTTTATTTGAACTCAATATATTTTTGTTATAACAAAATCAAATTAAGTTAAAACCGAATTTTGTTAAAACCAAATTAGTCTAAAACCAAATTATTCTAAAACCGAGATATACCGAATTAGTTTAAAACTGAATTATTTTTTATCTTTAAAACCGAATTATTTTAAAACAATAGATTTAAAAACAAAAGTTACCCTCCTCCTTTATTCCGGGCTTGGGACCGGCTATGTAAAATAACATAGGCGGAGTTCTAACTTTTTTTTTTGTTAGTAATTATTCTTTAAAATGAAACAATTGAAATATTTAGAAATTATAATTTAAAAAAATAACAATAAAGATTAAAAGAGGTTAGAATTTTATACCGACACTACCTATCTAGTAGTTGTTGTGCATATACCATAGGTCGCTCTCTTGCTCACCGTCCGAATCCTCGTTAGGCTCAGGTCCCTCGGTACCGCTTTCTTGAGTGTCGACACCGGATGATGACGCTTCCAATCTCATGGCATGTTGCGTGCGATTTTCAGCATCAATCCAGTCTTTCAAGCACACAAGTCTCTCGAAAACATGTGCACCCAGCTTACTTCGTTTATCGGTAAGGATCCTGTTCGCCGAGCTAAAATAGGATTCAGAAGGGACGGTTGACACGGGCACGGCAAATATGTCGCGGGCCATCATCGCCAGTGTTGGATAGGCAGTTGCATTCCTCCTCCACCAATCCATGAAGTCAACTCCTTCATTTTCGGTGGTCCCCAAACAGTAGCTCATTAACTCGTTCGTGTTACCTTGGGATCCCGTCGGGTCGTCATCATCTTGGAAATCGCCTAACAATCCAGTACTGCTGTGTGTGGATAGACTATTAAAACAATAGAAAAAAATTAGTTGACAAATAATGTAGATATTATAAATAATAAATATTAAAAGCATATGTATATTTATATTCATACCTCACGCCACCGGTCGGAGGCAGTTGGTCGGCATTTCTTCTTTCGCTATATATGGCAAACATTTCGTCCAATGCCCGTTGTACGCGGGGATCCTCGTTCCTCAGTCTAATTTTAGATTTTTCTTGTAGGCTTGAAGTATTTTTACCGTGAACTTCTTCTTGTATGCCGGATGGAGGCAGTTTGCGAGAACGGTCAAGAGAGGTACATCTTCCCAATATTTAAGAAATTTTACCTTCATGGCTGCTACGATCGGATGGAGAGGGGAATCCTTACTATCCATATCTTCCATATCACGGTACACCTTGGAAATATAGTAGAGATGGTGCAGCAACTCATGTGCCGTCGGTGTGTACGAGCAAGATAATTTCACGGTTGCGGTGAAAAAGGTTCCAAGGAATTGTGCAAGCATTATTATTCGCTGCCATTCGGGTTCGGTGAGTTCCAAAGCTTGTCCTTCGCGCGTCGATCTCAACATCTCTCCTATAGCCGCCTTGTAAGGAATGCATCGGTGCAGCATCCTGTAGGTGGAATTCCAACGGGTGTCTATATCCCAAGGTACCCTCATTTTGCCCAAACCTATTCTTTCGCACAAAGCTGCGAAATTTTGTTTTCTTTCTTGGTTTGAATAAATATGGGCAAGACCTCCCTTGAATTTAATTATCAAGTCCTTTACGGCTTCTACTTTAAGGCCATCTTTTACGGTAAGGTTTAGTATATGGCAAGCACACTTTTGGTGAAACAGTGCACCATTCATGATTGGGTTTAGGGACCGGATGAAATGATCGATGGACGCTACATTGTTGCTAGCATTATCGAATGAGATAGAAAAAATCTTGTTCCGTAAATCCCTTTTGAGATTATATTCTTGTAAAACCTCAATAATTGAATGGTAAATAATTTGTGCAGTGTGCGGGGAATCTAATGTTGGGTTTTGAGGCTACCCAAAGCCATTAGGCTTAAGCTGCGGAAAGACCGTAAAATAAAATTTTTACTTCTAACTCAAGCCAAAAGGATTGAAGTGGTATGTCGGATAATCTACCGAGAGATACATACCTGTTCAATCCTTTTCTTAAATTAAAAACCGTAAGTAAAACTTTACTCATTCAGATCATAGATTAAGTAGTATGTCGGATAATAACCGAGAGATACATACCAGATTAATCCTTTATAGACCCAAAGTAGTAAAACCGTATTTACTTGTTTTTAATCAGTTTATAGATCTACTCCTTTGATTGATTTCTAAAAGATTAAATCTATTTAACAATTTAAATAGATTAATATTTAACATTTATACCTTGTATCCAAATTCCAATTGGATTGTAGTTACGTCTCGTAGCACCAGACGTCTGATGCCTCTATCGGTTGTCCACCAGGAAATAACCAGAGAGCGATTATTTCTTTTGCCAGAAATACTATAACCGCGTTTTTCGTAAATACACTATTCACGAAAAATCCCGAAAACACTATTCACCGCAAACACTATTCACGGCTCGCAAGATATACGTAATCAAATTACGTATTCTTTCTTCTCTTACGAAAACACTATTTGGGAAAGAAAAACTCGATTCGATTCGATCCGATCTGATTCGGTTCAAATGGAATTCTATATTTTTCTCTACCCCTACCCCTCTATTTATAGCCTTTGAAAATGTGGAAAATTACCAAAATGCCCCTTGTAGGTCGGTATGAATAGTGGAGGTCGGTTTGAATAGTGGCCGACACTATTTTTGGGCTTTTCCAATTTTTTTTGGGCTTTGTCTTTTAATCAAATCAATTTGGCCTTTGACTATTTCAATCAAATTAATTTCGGCCTTTGACTATTCCAATCAAATTAATTTCGGCCAATGAATGGTGATGGGCTTTAAGCTTTAAATATATTAATTCATAATTAATATATTAATCCATTTAATCAATTGAATTTGATTTCAATCAAATTTGGCCAAAGAAAGGGAAAACCAAATATATATATATTAATTCATAATTAATATATTTATCCATTAGTTAATTACATAATTGTTCTGAACAATTATATTTCTTGCGGTTGTTGTTTCGGTAAATTTATACAACGTGTCGAACACGCTTATAAAGTTAATGTGTTTAAGCTTGTTATCTCTATAACATTTATTTATTAATTATAACATTTATAATTAATCAAATAAATTAATTCTCTGATTACTTTCCTATTGGTGTGACCCGATAGGATCTGTGTTATGTTGGTAAATAGAATTAAAACCGTTTTAACTTCTATAATCATGAGAGGCATCTGGCAAAACGCATCATGACCATCCAATTACACAGATGATGCTGTACTGTACAATATCACGATCCAGTAAACTATTTTACTTGTGTTTAATTCTTTCGTCTCATAGCTGTCAGATTAATTTCAAGGTAGGTTTGTGTCATCCTTGCAAATTAATCTTTTCTTGATCTTGAACAGATTATCAAATATGATTAACTCTTGTTAATCATACCGCATGCAGATAATCTTATTCTATCAAGGGGCCCAGTGACACTATAACTCGTATAATAAATACGAGGGACAATAGTACTTTTGGTAGACCATCACTACCTCAGCTAAGTTATGTATACCGAAGAGCTACCGTTATAGCTACTTTTTACAGATAGCGTTAGGTAACAATCACACATACACATCTCTTAGTTAGGAAAGATGAATACCTCATACTGTAGAACTTAACACTGAATGAAAGTATTAATGACACGAACACAATTCCGTATAATGTTTCATTCGGGGTCTGTCAAATACCATGTTCCTAGAACATGTATCTATGTGATTAAAATGACAACTCTGTGTCTATGGTCTGTAAAACTTGACCATCTTTTAATCCACATACTAACCTTGTAGCGGTAATTAGTGTTCCTGCTAATTACCTCGGTCAGTGACCTTTTAGAGTATTATTATCTATATTATGAAGTTTCACAATTCCAGTCATTAACTCGAAATGATTCATAAATTCAATAATACTCAAGGAAACAAAATGACATTTAATCATTCAATTCATGAACAAAGCTTTATATAATTAAATTATCGTATTATTGACTTCTAGATTATTACAAACTAACAATCTCCCACTTAAGCTAGAAGCCAATCATCGTAGGCTCTGCTCTATACAAAACTCTATTTTCTAAAATCTCGTAGATCAAAAAGAAAAATCTCATAGCCAATCTCCTATGTGTCTCAGACCCATAGAAGCAATATGCAACTGGTGCTTGGCTTGAGGAAGAGGTTTTGTCAGTGGATCAGCTGTGTTGCTGACTGTGTCAACTCTACAAATCTTTACATCACCTCTATTTACGATCTCTCGTATCAGATGATAACGGCGTAGAACATGCTTGGATTTTGAGTGCGATCTCGGTTCTTTGGCCTGAGCTATAGCTCCATTGTTGTCACAGTAGAGGTCCACAGGGCTTTGAACACTGGGAACCACTCCAAGTTCGCTGAGGAACTTCTTGATCCAGAAACCCTCTTTCGCTGCCTCGGATGCAGCTATGTACTCAGCTTCGGTGGTTGAGTCTGCTGTGGTCTCTTGCTTCGAACTCTTCCAGCTCACAGCACCACCGTTGAGTATGAACACGTATCCGGACTGAGACCTCGAATCGTCTCGGTCAGTTTGGAAACTTGCATCAGTGTAGCCATTTATTACGAGCTCGGAGTCACCACCGTAGACGAGAAACATATCCTTAGTTCTTCTCAAGTACTTAAGGATATTCTTTGCAGCATTCCAGTGCTCCATGCCTGGATTAGCCTGATATCTACTCGTTACACTCAAAGCGTACGAGACATCAGGGCGAGTGCACAACATGGCGTACATGATAGATCCTATAGCCGAAGCATATGGAATTCTACTCATTATGCTTCGCTCATCAGTTGTCGAAGGACACTGAGTCTTGCTAAGCTGTGCACCATGATTCATTGGCAGGAATCCTTTCTTAGAATTCTGCATGCTGAACCGATTCAGCACTTTGTCAATGTACGTGCTTTGACTCAATCCTATGAGTCTCTTTGATCTATCTCTATAGATCTTTATGCCTAGTATATAGACAGCCTCGCCCAAGTCTTTCATTGAGAACACTTTCTTTAATGAAGACTTGGCTAATTGCAATAAAGGAATATCGTTACCTATTAAGAGTATGTCGTCGACATATAAGATTAGAAAAGCGATGGCACTCCCACTAGTTCTTTTGTACACACAAGGTTCTTCTTCGCATCTGATGAAGCCAAACTTTTTGACTTCTTCGTCAAATCGAATATTCCAACTCCGTGATGCTTGCTTCAATCCATAAATGGATTTAAGAAGCTTGCACACCTTCCCAGCATTCTTTGAATCTTCAAAACCCGTAGGCTGTGTCATGTACACATCCTCTTCTAAATTTCCATTTAAGAAGGCGGTTTTGACATCCATTTGCCATATTTCATAATCATGAAATGCGGCAATTGCTAGGAGTATCCGTATTGACTTAAACATTGCTACGGGCGAAAAAGTTTCATCATAATCTACACCTAGAATTTGTTTGAAACCTTTCGCTACTAGCCGTGCTTTGTAAACAGTCATATTACCATCCATGTCTGTTTTCCTTTTGAAAACCCACTTGTTAGCTATGGGTTTTACCCCATCAAGTGGAACAACTAGGTTCCAGACCGCATTGTCATACATGGATTGTATTTCAGATTTCATGGCCTCCAGCCATTTTTCGGAGTCGGGCCTATCCATTGCTTCCGCATAAGTCAGAGGATCTTCAGTGTCAAAAACTGAGACCTCGTGCAGTCCCATGTACCTCTCAGGTGCATGGACTGTCCTTGCTGACCTACGTAGCACTTGTTCTTCAGGCTGTTGAACTTCATCCACAACCGTGTGCGGGTTCAGTTCTTCCTCAACTTGCGTTGACGCATTTGAGCTCGGGACTGGAACCTCCTCCACAGCTGCTTGTGGATTTGGCTCTTCCAGATGCTCATCAGCCGAAGTATCAAGTGGTGGGTTAATCTGATCTGTATCAGATATTATATTGTGTGATGTATCTTGAATTTCTTCAAGTATTACATTACTCCCACTACTTCCTTTTGCGAGAAACTCGTTCTCCAAAAATTTACCATCACGAGCAACAACTATAGTGTTCTCGGACTGGCGATAGAAGTAATATCCTTTCGTTTCCTTAGGATATCCTACAAAAAAGCACTTGTCAGATTTGGGACCAAGTTTGTCAGACGTCAGGCGTTTGACAAATGCTTCGCAACCCCAGATTTTAAGATAAGACATATTTGGGAGTTTCCCAAACCATAACTCGTATGGAGTCTTTTCTACTGACTTGGATGGAACTCTATTTAGTGTTAGTACGGCAGTGTCTAGTGCGTGTCCCCAAAATGATCTTGGAAGAGTGGCGTTACTCATCATAGAGCGAACCATGTCCAACAGAGTTCGGTTCCTTCTCTCAGAAACACCGTTCCATTGCGGTGTCCCTGGAGGTGTGAGTTGTGAGACTATCCCACATTCCTTTAAGTACGTTTTAAACTCATAACTCAAGTACTCGCCTCCACGATCTGATCGTAAGGCCTTAATACTTTTATTTAGTTGATTTTCTACTTCAGTCTTGAATTCCTTGAACTTTTCAAAAGATTCAGACTTATGTTTCATCAAATAGACATAACCATATCTACTGTAATCATCAGTAAATGTGATAAAGTAGAAATAACCGTTTCTTGCACAAGTACTCATAGGTCCACATACATCAGTGTGTATAAGACCTAATAAGTCACTTGCCCTTTCGCCCTTTTTGGAGAAAGGCGCTTTGGTCATTTTTCCACGTAAGCAAGATTCGCACGTGTTAATTGATTCAAGATCAAATTTACCAAGAAGCCCAATTTTATGTAACTTCTTGATGCGTTTCTCGTTTATATGACCAAGGCGACAATGCCACATGTAAGTCGTACTATCATGTGATGTTTTGAGTCGTTTGTTATTGATGTTAAACACGGGGTTTTCTATTTCCAGTATATAAAGACCATTCATCATTAAAGAAGATCCATAATATAACTCATCTTTATATATAGAACAACTATTGTTCTTTATAACAAAAGAGAATCCATTCATCTCTAAACATGAGATTGAAATGATATTCTTGGAAATGCTAGGAACATAATATACATTATCTAATTCCAACAAAAGCCCACTAGGTAAATACAATTCTATGCTTCCAACTGTAACGGCTGCAACGTGTGCTCCGTTTCCAACTTGGAGTTGTATTTCCTTGTTACACAGCTTCCTTCTATTCTTTAGTGCCTGCATATTCGAACAAATATGAGCACATGATCCGGTATCCAATACCCAATCATTAATAGATGTTGCAACATTAATTTCAACAACAAAAATACCTGAGGTTGAAGCTTTGGATACTTTTCCAGACTTCAGATCCTCCAGATACTTCGGGCAGTTTCTCTTCCAGTGACCTTTGTTATTACAATAATAACAGTCAGAGGTAGCAGAAACCTTTACCTTGGGAGTGTTCTGTTTAGGAACCTGCTTCCCTTTGCCTTTATACTTGGGAGCCACTTTCTTTTTCGCCTTTTTAATACTCCTCCCACCCTCTCGGATCATGAGGACAGAAGAACCCTTCCTCATATCCCCATCAGCGATTCTTAACATCCCCTGGAGCTCCTGCAAACTCTTGTTCATCCCATGCATGTGGTAGTTCATGATGAACCCCGCAAAGCTGTGAGGAAGAGAGTTCAGGATTATGTCCGTAGCAAGCTCTTTGCTCAACGGACAATTCAGCTTCTCCAGCTGCTCAACATCGCTTGTCAAACGAAGCATGTGAGTGCCGATAGAGCCGCTCTCAGTCATCTTATGACTCAGCAGTGACTTGGTCACCTTGTATCTCTCGACACGTGCTTGCTCTTGAAACATGTTCTTGAGCTGTGAGCACATGTCGTAGGTTTTGGTGTCTATGAATCGTCTCTGCAATTCAGGACCCATGATACCTACCAAGAGACCTTGTACATCAGGTTCATCTTCCTTGTGTTTGATGTACTTGGTGAGCTCATCTGCAGTGCCGCCTGGTTTAGGCTCAGCAGGGATGGGTGAGTTTAGGACATATTCTTTCTTCTCTCGTCGTAGTACAATGGTGAGGGTACGGAACCAATCAGTGAAATTGGATCCGTCCGCTTTCAGTTTCTCCTTCTCAAGTAAGGAGCGGAGTGAGAAAGGCATTTCTTTAGACATGTTTCTACAATGTTAAATGTAAAGATTTTTAGCTTTGTTCATGTAATGTTTTATTATTATAATAATAATAAAACTCCCACTACAAATTTGTTCTATACCCGTTTTGTAGTAGAATCCAAGATCCCTATTTTCACTAAAAACCAAGGCAGTGTATGCATATCATGGTCATAGTTATCTTAGGTAAGCAACTCTTTGCTAATCATATCTCTATATGACTCTTGGTTTCGTTAAACATCGTATGTTTAACCGAAACTTTGCCCCGAGCCTAAAACTCTTTTAGAAATCATCGGTAAGTAACCTCACTCTATTTTGTTTTGTTATGTCTCACATAACCCTCGACCACCAAAGGTAAAAGGCGATGCCTACTGAGTAGGATTAACATCAACCAATGAACAATGGTGTGAGGAGGATAGAGTAGGAAGGGCATACTACTTAATTCAGTGGGTTTGTGTTTTACGTTTTAACCAAGCAGACAATCAAGGAAAGAAAGGTTTTCCAAGAAAAATATTGGATGTGATCCCATTCGTATTTTTCTTCAAGGACCTCTTTCGTATGCTTTAATAAGCAGTCATGGAAAGGAAGTCAGAGAGAGAAAAATACCGAATGCGTTCTTATTGGTATCTTCCTTAAAGACCTCTTTCATATGCTTTTAATAAGCAGTCGTGGAAAGGAAGTCAGAAAGAAAACATAGCAAATGTGATCCCATTCATATTTTCCTTCATAAAATTCTTTCATTTGCGTAGCTTGGTAAGCCGTCAGTTCTTTTAACTGATTTTAGACTGTTTTACGGACACGTGAAAGTTGTCTGCCAGAAAGACCAACTGAGGGTGTCCACCTCCAGCCTTTCTTTGACATCACATTCTTTCATGGTTCCTTGGAAGCGATAAATCTAATTTATGCATTTGCTTAACTAGTAAGCTGTCAGTTCTTTTAACTGACCATAGCAACTATCCTATCATATAGGAATAGTTATGCGGCTATGACAAGGTGTTAAATCTAATTTAAGCATTTCATATCAAAGCAGTAAATCCTATTTACTTATATACGTGATCAAGTCACGTATATTTTTATCAGTTCTAATTCTTTATTTTGCAGCTATGCTTTTGTTCTTTGTTTATACCGTAATAAGCATATAAACAGTTTATATGTTTAAAACACAGTTTATTCTTTTCAGTACGTAAAGCAATTTGGTAACGTGACAAAGTTCCTTTTGGGCCAGCCATTAGGACATGTAAAAGGGGCTCCCAGGAAAGATAGAGAGTCACAAGGACTGTCTTAAGATCTTTCTTTCCTAGACAGAACCATCTCTTTTACGGTGTGGAAATGACAGTTCTTACTCAGGTACTTTATTGCTTCATCACATTCTTAGATGTACTTTACATAACCGAAGGTTTTCGAAAAAGCGAAAAAGTAACATTTTGCCATGCTTTGAAAACGTAAAGCAATTTAGTAACGTGACAAAGTTTCCTTTGGGCCAGTTGTCAGGACACGTAAAAAGAAGGGGTTACGTCGGAAAGCCAAACGAAAGTTCCTTTTCCAGTCTTTCCCTTGACATAACCTTATCTTTTACGTGTGGAGATCAACAGTTCTTACTTGGATACTTTATTGCTTCATCACATTCTTAGATGAACTTTAACGTAATCAAAAGTTTTCAAAAAGAAAGCGTAAAATCCTATTTTACCTTTCTCGGTCGGAAAACCGATCCAAGAAATGTAAAAACTTACATTTCATAAGAACATGTAAAGAAAGCTTTTAAATCTAATTTAAAACTTTCTCGGTCGGAAAACCGAACCAAGAAAATCCAGTTCTATTCGGTTTGGACCTAAGCTGCAAATCTAAGAATTAAACCGATACGCGGTATAAGTTATAACTTTTAGAAAATCAATTCAACAGGAAAGCCTTGTGCTCTGATACCACTGTTGGGTTTTGAGGCTACCCAAAGCCATTAGGCTTAAGCTGCGGAAAGACCGTAAAATAAAATTTTTACTTCTAACTCAAGCCAAAAGGATTGAAGTGGTATGTCGGATAATCTACCGAGAGATACATACCTGTTCAATCCTTTTCTTAAATTAAAAACCGTAAGTAAAACTTTACTCATTCAGATCATAGATTAAGTAGTATGTCGGATAATAACCGAGAGATACATACCAGATTAATCCTTTATAGACCCAAAGTAGTAAAACCGTATTTACTTGTTTTTAATCAGTTTATAGATCTACTCCTTTGATTGATTTCTAAAAGATTAAATCTATTTAACAATTTAAATAGATTAATATTTAACTATTTATACCTTGTATCCAAATTCCAATTGGATTGTAGTTACGTCTCGTAGCACCAGACGTCTGATGCCTCTATCGGTTGTCCACCAGGAAATAACCAGAGAGCGATTATTTCTTTTGCCAGAAATACTATAACCGCGTTTTTCGTAAATACACTATTCACGAAAAATCCCGAAAACACTATTCACCGCAAACACTATTCACGGCTCGCAAGATATACGTAATCAAATTACGTATTCTTTCTTCTCTTACGAAAACACTATTTGGGAAAGAAAAACTCGATTCGATTCGATCCGATCTGATTCGGTTCAAATGGAATTCTATATTTTTCTCTACCCCTACCCCTCTATTTATAGCCTTTGAAAATGTGGAAAATTACCAAAATGCCCCTTGTAGGTCGGTATGAATAGTGGAGGTCGGTTTGAATAGTGGCCGACACTATTTTTGGGCTTTTCCAATTTTTTTGGGCTTTGTCTTTTAATCAAATCAATTTGGCCTTTGACTATTTCAATCAAATTAATTTCGGCCTTTGACTATTCCAATCAAATTAATTTCGGCCAATGAATGGTGATGGGCTTTAAGCTTTAAATATATTAATTCATAATTAATATATTAATCCATTTAATCAATTGAATTTGATTTCAATCAAATTCGGCCAAAGAAAGGGAAAACCAAATATATATATATTAATTCATAATTAATATATTTATCCATTAGTTAATTATATAATTGTTCTGAACAATTATATTTCTTGCGGTTGTTGTTTCGGTAAATTTATACAACGTGTCGAACACGCTTATAAAGTTAATGTGTTTAAGCTTGTTATCTCTATAACATTTATTTATTAATTATAACATTTATAATTAATCAAATAAATTAATTCTCTGATTACTTTCCTATTGGTGTGACCCGATAGGATCTGTGTTATGTTGGTAAATAGAATTTAAAACCGTTTTAACTTCTATAATCATGAGAGGCATCTGGCAAAACGCATCATGACCATCCAATTACACAGATGATGCTGTACTGTACAATATCACGATCCAGTAAACTATTTTACTTGTGTTTAATTCTTTCGTCTCATAGCTGTCAGATTAATTTCAAGGTAGGTTTGTGTCATCCTTGCAAATTAATCTTTTCTTGATCTTGAACAGATTATCAAATATGATTAACTCTTGTTAATCATACCGCATGCAGATAATCTTATTCTATCAAGGGGCCCAGTGACACTATAACTCGTATAATAAATACGAGGGACAATAGTACTTTTGGTAGACCATCACTACCTCAGCTAAGTTATGTATACCGAAGAGCTACCGTTATAGCTACTTTTTACAGATAGCGTTAGGTAACAATCACACATACACATCTCTTAGTTAGGAAAGATGAATACCTCATACTGTAGAACTTAACACTGAATGAAAGCATTAATGACACGAACACAATTCCGTATAATGTTTCATTCGGGGTCTGTCAAATACCATGTTCCTAGAACATGTATCTATGTGATTAAAATGACAACTCTGTGTCTATGGTCTGTAAAACTTGACCATCTTTTAATCCACATACTAACCTTGTAGTGGTAATTAGTGTTCCTGCTAATTACCTCGGTCAGTGACCTTTTAGAGTATTATTATCTATATTATGAAGTTTCACAATTCCAGTCATTAACTCGAAATGATTCATAAATTCAATAATACTCAAGGAAACAAAATGACATTTAATCATTCAATTCATGAACAAAGCTTTATATAATTAAATTATCGTATTATTGACTTCTAGATTATTACAAACTAACATCTAACACCCGAAAACTTAAAACCCGTTTTTGTAAAATCCAATTCTCATCGATCCAATGACCGGTAATACAAGAGTACCCTAGGCCGTGTTTACCGGCAGTCCATATATCGGAGGTAATGGAGACATTATAATTTGCATATCCAAATGTAGCTAGTAGGTCGTTTTTCTTTTGGATAAACTGATTTTTCATTTCACGTACCATTTTTCTATGATGAATTCTCTTATACAATGGTTGAGCACACCCCCGAATTACTAGCCGGGCAAAACTACTACAATTACCCATACTAATTGGTTGTTCCTTGTGGGCAATATATCGGGCAAATTCTTCAAGCATTATTTTTTCATCATATCTTTGGTGGGTTCTACTACCATCCGGGTTCATAAGGGTTTGGACTAACCGCGGGTCCGTATTTTCTTGCGGTAGCTCACCCTTTTTCGCATGACCATCGGCATGTTTCTTAAATGTGGACATACCATTTGCAAGTTTATACTCGTAAATAACCTTGCAACCGCGTACCTTACATTTTAGAGTATGGACAACTCCACTCGCATGAAAGGTCTTTTGATAATACCGCCACCAATCAGCCTTGTATTCGGGCACCTTGGTTTTCCTCTTCTTCGGTGGTTCGATGGGAGCAACAACTTCGGCTTGGGTTGCGGGGACAACTTCGACTTGAATTTCCGGGACACTTGTCGAGGGACCGCTTCCTATAGGGGCGGTGTATTGAGTCGATCCTGTAGATCCAGTACCTGCTCCATATGAAGGGTTAGAATAATAGTAATTAGGTGGTGGCATTTGGGAGGGATTTTGTGGATAATAGTTAGGATCTTGTTGATGATAAATAGGTGGTGGCATTTGGGAGGGATTTTGTGGATACGGCGGTTGCATTTGTGCGGGATTTTGTGGAAAAAGGTGTGGTTCTTGTGGAAGCCTACTTTCTATTGCGTCCATATTTTGGTGGTATCCAGATGGCGTAGGGTCGAATAAATCGGCGGAAGCTCTATGCATCCAATCGTCCGACATTTGTTCTACATATTAAAATTAAATTCATTCAAAATAAATCCGAAATTATGTAACCTATTTAAATGTAAATATAAGTAATATAAATTAGATTAAATGTAAATTAAATCTAAATTACATCTAAAATAAATCTAAATTAAATCTAAAATAAACCCTAAATTAAATATAAATTAAAGTAATTAAAAGAAAAAAAAACAAGCTAAATATGCCTCTGCCTTTGCCTCTGGCTCCTTGGCCGAACTTCAAAAGAAAAAAAAAACAGTGAAGCCTCTGCCTTCTCATTGGCCGAACTTCAAAAAAAAAGAGAGGTAGTGAAGCCTCTGCCTCTGGAGTCTGGCCTCTGCCTTCTCCTTGGCCGAACTTCAAAAGAAAAAGAAAAAGAAAAAGAAAAAGAAAAAGAAAAAATAAGTCTAATTAAAATTTAAAAGAAATAAAGTTTAATTCAAATTTAAAAAATAAAGTCTAATTCAAATTTAAAAAATAAGTCTAATTCAAATTTAAAAAAAAGGTCTAATTCAAATTTTAAAATTTTAAAAAAATAACTCTAATTCAAATTTAAAAGAAATAAAGTTTAATTCAAATTTAAAAAATAAAGTCTAATTCAAATTTTAAAAAAAGGTCTAATTCAAATTTTAAAAAAAAAAATAACTCTAATTCAAATTTAAAAGAAATAAAGTTTAATTCAAATTTAAAAAATAAAGTCTAATTCAAATTTAAAAAATAAGTTTAATTCAAATTTAAAAAAAATGTCTAATTCAAATTTTAAAAAAATAAGTCTAATTCAAATTTTAAAATTCTAGGTCTAATTCAAAATAAATATAACTTGTTCTAACTTATTTTAAAAATCTATTTTTATACAACAACTTACAACTTATTTTATTTATCTAACATATTCAAATCTATTTAAAAAATAAATCTATTTATCTAACCTATTTATAAATAAAATAACTTATTTTAAAAAGTAAAATCTAACCTATTTCAAAATAAAATACAATAATCTAACAAATCCAATAATCTAACATATTTAAAAATAAATCTAAAATCTAACATATTTCAAAATATTCAAATGTAACCTATTACAAACTAAATATAACATGTTTAAAAATAAATATAACTATCCAACAAATTCAAAAATAAAAAATAACTTAAAAATCTAACCTATTTAAGATAAATCCGAATTTTAAAAAATAAAATCTAGTCTATTTCAAAATAAATCCGAATTTCAAAATAAAATACAATAATCTAACAAATCCAATAATCTAACATATTCAAAAATCTAACATATCCAATAATCTAATATATTCAAATCTTATTATCTAACATATTCAAAATTTAAAAAATAAAATATAACATATTTATCTAACAAATCTATTTATCTAACCTATTTATAAATAAAATCCGAATTTTAAAAAGTAAAATCTAACATATTTCAAAATAAAATACAATAATCTAACAAATCCAATAATCTAACATATTTAAAAATAAATCTAAAATCTAACATATTTCAAAATATTCAAATGTAACCTATTAAAAATAAAGATAACATGTTTAAAAATAAATCTAACTATCCAACAAATTCAAAAATAAAATATAACTTATTTCTCTAACCTATTTAAAAATAAAATCCGAATTTCAAAAAATAAAATCTAACCTATTTCAAAAAAAAATCCGAATTTCAAAATAAAATATAATAATCTAACAAATCCAATAATCTAACATATTCAAAAATAAAATCCAATAATCTAACATATTCAAAAATCTAACATATCCAATAATTTAACAAATAAAATATAACATATTTAAATAAAATAAAATATAACATATTTAAATAAAATAAAATATAACATATTCAAAAAAAAAATCCGAAATTTTGAAAAATTCAATAAATCTAAAATAAATCCGAATTTCAAAATAAATCTAAAATCTAACCTATTACTAACAATATCTAACAATTACTAAAAATTACTAACAATTACTAAAAATTATCTAACAATTAATAATATCTAAAAATTACTAACAATTACTAACAATTACTAAAAATTACTAAAAATTACTAACAATTACTAAAAATTATCTAACAATTCCTAACAATTACTAAATTAACCTATTTAAACTAATTCTAATTATCTAACAATTACTAAAATAAATCTAACCTTTTTTTAATCTCGCGGAAAAATCTTGCGGGAGGTGCCGAACTTCGTAATTCCGTTTGCGTATTTGTAGAATGAAATAAATTTGCCACTCTTTTTTTTTTAAATAATAAAATTAAAATTTGAGAATAATGAAAATATTGAGAGTATGAGAATATGAGATTGAGAGAATGAGAGATTGAAAATAATGAGTATGAGATGTGAAAATGTATGAAGAATGGGGGTGTATTTAAGGGTTTTTTTTTTGGGGGGGGGGGGGGGGGGCAATTGTACCGTTAAAATAAAAAAAATTGAATTTTTCGGTGGGGGGGGTCGGGTTGGGTCGGGTCGGGTCCCGCCGGGTTAGACCCGGGTTTTGGGGGGGTTAGGTCGGGTTAGACCCGGGTTTTGGGGGGGGTATGGTCGGGTTCACCCGGGTTAAACCGGGTTTGGGTCGGGTTTAGTCGGGTTTTGGGTCGGGTTCGGGTCGGGTTTAGGCCGGTCCGGGTCGGGTTCGGGTAGGCGGGTTGAAACGGTGGGGGTATGGTCGGGTTTCGCCCAAAAATTGCATCCGACCCGTTTCAAACCCAACCCAACCATTTAGGTCGGTTCGGGTCGGATTCTAGGTCGGGTCCGGGTCGGTCCGGGTCCGGGTCCCGGGTTTGGTCGGTCCGGGTCGACCCGCCTGGGTTTAATCAATACACTAGTACAGCACACTAATTAAGGAGCTTTTACAAAAAGTAGTTGGATTTAGGGCTTGAATGGAAAAGAAGAATTGTAACTTGCCTCACTGTAGTAGCATATTTTGCCATGGTAGGTGATTTTGATCTCCAAAATGCTAATAAAAGCACTCTACACATCTTTACTAAAATTAATATAGGGGAACTAATTAAGTTGGTACATATATATCTGGTAGCAGCATTGCACGGTTATAATGTCATACTAAGCATTTCACTTTCTTAAATACTGGTCCCTACTTCTGTTGAATTCAAAGTCTGTTGATTTTTGTGAACAGAAAGATGAAAATCTGAGAGAAAAATATATTTGATGATATGTTCTATTTTATTACAATCCTTAGGTGCTATATATATTACAAGGCTTGATATAGCCGTTAGAATTTATTTCTACTTTTGGTACAGTGTACCGTTGAGTTATTTCCTAAGTTATCTATTACACTTTTACACATATACCCTTGATCTATGATTAAATATAATATAATATCATTCTTCAACACTCCCCTCAAGCTAGGATTATAGATGTCGAGTAATCCTAGCTTGCTTGTGATTTCTTCAAATGATTTTGGATCTAACCCTTTAGTAAAAACATCTGCTAGTTGATCAATCACTTTGAACAAACCGTGTTTCTATTTTCTAGGCTTGAACCTTCTCTCTAATAAAATGACAATCAACTTCTATGTGTTTGGTCCGTTCGTGAAATACGGAATTTAGTGCAATGTGACATGCCGAATTGTTGTCACAATACATTTTCTTGGGTTGATCAAAGTCGATTCCCATGTCTTTGAGCAATTGTTTGAGCCATATCAATTCGCTTGCGGTTAATTCCATGGCTCGATACTCCGCTTCATCGCTTGATCATACCACGACATTTTGCTTCTTGCTTTTCCATGTGACTAGATTTCCACCTACAAATGTGCAAAAACCGGTGGTGGATTTTCTATCAAAGCTACCGGCCCAATCTGCATCGGAATAGCCACATATTGCATTAGAATTGTTATTCTTCATCCATATGCCCTTTCCGGGATTTCTTTTTAAATATCTCAAAATTCTATTTACGGCCTCCAAATGTGGTGTTCTTGGTGAATGCATAAATTTACTAATTTAATTTACGGAAAATGAAATATCCAGACGGGTTACCGTGAGATAAATTAATTTTCCTATAAATCTTTGGAATTGGTTTATGTCTTCTAAAGGTTCACCATCTTCATTATTTAATTTACACTTGTTGTCAATTGGGGTAGAGGCCGGTTTGCAACCTAATTTACCGGTTTCTTTTAAATAAATAGTCCTTTTTTTTAAATAGTACCGGTTTGCTATATATATTACAAGGCTTGATATAGCTGTTAGAATTTATTTCTACTTTTGGTACAGTGTACCGTTGAGTTATTTCCTAAGTTATCTATTACACTTTTACACATATACCCTTGATCTATGATGAAATATAATATGAGATCATTCTTCAACAAAGTCTTTGACATGAGTTATTCCAAACAAGAAAGAGCATGGAAAAAGGATATTATATGGACGTTCTTATGTGACCTTATTCCTTATTAATTGTGTGTCAATTTGACACAAATACTTGTAATGGATGTGCATTGATATGCATGCATATGATGCAGCAGCATATATCCATCACACATCATTAAAAAAATAACAGGTTATATTAAGCACAAAATAACGGACCATGTCTCTCGAGGTACAAAATAAAAGCCCCTCTTTATCACAAATTGGAAACTAAATACTGAAATTCTTTCTTATTTTGTTTTGCTTTGAGCACTAGCATCTTTTTTTTTATCGACTTCCTAGCTAATTATTAGGGTTCTCTCTATTAAAAACAAAAGAATATGCGGACTAATGAACAAAGAATGTTTAGAAATTCAATTTGTTAATAACTGTATAAACGCTCGTTTATTGTTTTTAAAAAATGTTAGTTTGGAGAAATAATGGTCATTGATCAAGAGGGAAAAGTAGCTCAGATACATTTGCATCTCATTTTCTTTCAAATGTATTATTATAGTTTGAAATGTTATTGCACCCATGCAAACTCTGTTTATTTCTTAGTGTAACGTCAAATTATCGTTGACACAAACTAGTAACTTAGATATACAAATATACCTATGACAACGAACACAAGTTTTCAAAGGAAAATTTGTGATAGGTGAAGGAAGATAAAATAATCTATATTAATATTAGGATACATTTATGTTCTTATTGTTATGAAACCGTAGTCCATTTAAAGTCACTAACTTTAAAAAAAAAAAACTGTAGTCCATATGGATTTATTAATTGCCAACCTTTTTTTATTTTAATTGTGTTCATATCTGGCACTTGTCTCGCAGAGGTACGCGGTGCATGCCACTTTTCACTGTATCTTTTCTTTGCTTACCCACACGTACAAAAGGGTATTTTCGATATTTCACTATGATGAATCGGGAGTCAAAAACCATACCAAGTGAGATACAGTCATTAAAATGGGTCTGTCTGCGGTCACATGCATGACGGCACGTAGCTGAGGATATTATCGTCATTTCACTCTATTGCCAAAACATACGGGTTAAGTCACTAACCTTCAAAAAAAGAAACCGTGGTCCATATGGATTCATTAATTGCCAACCTTTTTTTTATTTTAATTGTGTTCATATCTGGCACTTGTCTCGCAGAGGTACGCGGTGCATGCCACTTTTCACTGTATCTTTTTTTTGCTTACCCATGTACAAAGGGGTATTTTCGATATTTCACTATGATGAGTCGGGAGTCACAAACCATACCAAGTGAGATACAGTCATTAAAACGGGTCTGGTTGCGGTCACATGCATGACGGCACGTAGCTGAGGATATTATCGTCATTTCACGCTATTGCCGAAACATACGGGTTAAGTCACCGTGCGGTGAAGAGACTCCCTTTCCCTTTTAAATACTAAATCAAAGTAGAAAATGACTATATTTTGATAGCTACTTCACCATGTGTTCAGAAATATATAAATAAGGCAAGTTTACCAACTCTTTTGCTAATTCCTGTTAGACTATTAGACACTAACTAGCTTCGCACCACATCTCTTAAGCCTTTTCATATCTCTTGGTCAAAAAGAAGGGGAGAAAGAGATTAAGAGGGAACTTAGAGGAGGAAGACTCCTCATTTTTTTTATTGAAATTCTCTTCCTTTGTATTTCTTGGAGATTTTACACAGTCGGAGACACCTCCAGTCGGAGGTGCAAAAAGTTGGTTGAGTGGTGAATTTTAACTTGTATTGCATGCTTTTTTCTGATAAAGACAATAAAGAATCTGTTTCAGATTCTCTATTGATATCTGAGGTGAAGGAGAATCTGAAGAGGTGAAGCTGATCTACCTTGTGAGAAGTTCCTGAGATAAAAGAGACCATAGATACAAAAACGAACAAGGATTTCAGATTAATTTGCAGTGATGAGTCGTCCATCCTCTTCGGTGTAAGTTATAAATCTTAGACATCATCTACTTGTTTTAAACATTTTAGCAACAATTTTGGTTGAAGAATTATGAGAAGGGAGTACAAAACTTGAATTGGGGACTTGAGTTATTTATTAGAGGTTTTGTTTTCATAATTTGGGTTTACTTTCGTAATTTGGTTTTACTTTCATTTTAATTGAAGTTAGAGTAATATTTGGCTTGCTTATTCTTAATTTGATCCTTTTAAAGAAAAGGGGTAAATAAGTGGAGATACTTTAGGACCTATTAGAGAGGAAAATGAAAAAAAAAAAATACTTGATTGTTTAGAATAGACGGGAGGCACCGCTGGGGTGGCGGGGAGGTTACATGAATTAATGTCTAATTTTTTGTCCGGTTAGTTATTCTTTACAAGCTTGAATATATTAATGTAAATTCTTATACAGAAAAGTATTTTATTTCATTAGGTAGAAGTAGAAGCAACTAAGATGTTTTCAAATAGGTAGAGAAATAAAAAAGAAGTACTAGCAATAAGACTCGTTCTATAATTGAGGACAGTTCAGCATTAATCCAATAAAATAAAATAAAATAGCATCAAATGTATCTCACGTTTTCTTAATACTTGTTTGTTATTTCCTTTTGTGTATTTTATAGGGGTAATGTTGTTTATGATATGGCTGAATTGGATCAAGACATTTTCAAGTATCTGGATAATCATGATCAATCGTCGTTTCAAGAAAACAGACGTAACTCTCTCTCTCTCTCTCAAGACATTGCTTACCTAATTTATAATATTCTCTGTTTCTTTGTTTCACATTGGGAAAACAGGAGACTGTTATAACTTTTTAAAATATGGTTTGTCCTTTATGCAGTTAATTGTAAGTCAATTTAATTTTTTTTTTCTCCGATCTGGTTTTTCTCGAATCAGATAGACATATTTTCCTTACAATATAGTATTATCAGGAAAGAAGAAGATAAATACAGAAATTAGGAAAAAAAAAGGCATATCCTTCCTTTATCTTATTTTGGTTTTGTTTTTCTCCTTTCTCTTTCATCAGTTCCTTTCAACTGTTCTTCATTTTCCTCTTTGTCTATTCCTCTTCCATGCTTCCTTGGCACATTTCCATAAAATGGTCCTCTCGGTGATTAGTTCTCAACTTTTCTTTTGTGGAAGAATGAACAGAAGAGAAGGTTAAATATATTTGGTGTTGACTTTTCAGAACACTATTTATTCATTCATTCTAGAAGATCATTTTTAAAAATTCATTAAGAGAGAAGTGATGTTACTAAAAGAATATATTAAATGACTGAATCAGCACCACACAAACTAATGAAAAGAGGAACATATCCTACATTGCTTACATATTTATAATTATACGGGAAAAAATAAATTAGTTCGGGAATTGGGTGTTATAGGTGTGCTAACTTGAATTGCACCATTATAGATCACTAAATGCATGCAGGTGTTAATGTGTGCAGATCAGAC
Source organism: Carex littledalei (assembly GCA_011114355.1). Classification (NCBI taxonomy): domain Eukaryota; kingdom Viridiplantae; phylum Streptophyta; class Magnoliopsida; order Poales; family Cyperaceae; genus Carex; species Carex littledalei. Next base: position 5,533,335 of record CM022097.1, read on the forward strand.
TCTCAACATCTTCCCTTCTCAGCCCATGCATGCTGTGGACCCCTCAACCCAGGTATCTCTCTTTAATTAATTGTATATTTATTCAATAATTTTGAAAGGTCATTTGTATTTTTTTCCCTTTAAAGCTTCAAACTATCAGCAAAGTGCAGAATTGCTCTGTAACCTCTTCTAAACTATCAGTTTAATCAACAGTAGGCTTTTCTCCAGCTAATTCCAAAAACAAAAAGATCTGCAAAATTACAAAAAGGAGAACTTTCTCAACAACAAAAAAATACAAAATGAGAAGGAAATAGTTTGAGATGTTGCTAATTATTGAGTATTCACAATTTCACATACATACACAATGCACAAAGCTCTGCGAAATAGAAAATGATAATATGATTTATTGTATCATACAAATGTATATACTACGAAGAGATATACAGATAGACCCAAAAAGAAAGATAAAAAATCTGGATTTTCTCTGGTTTTTCATGGCCGATAGCGTCTGATTATGACAATTTTAGATCGGTCAAGCTTTAACAAATGGAAGCACTTCAAAAAGCCCAGTAAACCAAGCCATGGGAGCACCACCAACCCAAAGGAAGAACAGTGATCATGCATCACCTGCCTTAGCTAATCAAGGCAATGACCTCAGGCCTACTGTTAAGGTTTATCCCCCCGTCTCTCTCTATATCTCTCTCTCTGCTGCTTTCCCTCCCTAAATCGTAACTAAAAACTTAATACTGATATACTGATCATATCAGAGAGAAGGAAGTCGAAAAGCCACAACATCAAGCTCTGAACAAGAGGCACCAAAAACTCCAGACCCAAAGGTATAGTTGCACCAACCCTACTTCTCTTTAAGAAAAACATAGGCAAATGTTTATAGTAATGAAAATAAGCGCCTAACTGCTACATTTTTCTATTGATAAGATATCATCATTTTGGTCTGATATACCTCCTTTACAATAATTTATCTGGGTCCATTCTACTGCATGTTTTTCCTTTTGATTACTATTCATGCAGCCATTAGTACTACTTGAATTCTTGAAAAGAAATCAGATGATAATAATCTGTTTCTAAAGTTAGCAAGATCTTCAATTTTTTTCTCTACAATATTTTATCTGTACGCACACACGTATATATGTAAAAACTAATTAAACACCGATCTCTGGATTGTGCATTTGTTCATCATCAACTAACGAGAACTGCAATCGCCCTGAAATTTTCCAAGATAATTGATAAGAATAAAAAAGTCTAATTAACGTGTGTTGTCAAATACAGTCATGACTTGCTGTATAATGCTCCATGAACTAGAATTAAGAATACATAGTTTGCAACGACAAGAAAGACAAAAAAAGAAGCACTGTAACAGTTACAGTACAATATGTGAGAGAACTGAGTCCACTGACACCATATAAAATCACAAAATTACTTTTCATTCCATCTTGTTAAGTTTTGTTGTGCTTACAGACCTTGAGAAGGCTTGCGCAGAATAGAGAAGCAGCTAGGAAAAGTAGGATACGAAAGAAGGTATGAAATGGGCTCGAGTCAATAAAATGTTATACTGATTTATGCTTGAGTAACAATCAAGCATTAATTTTTCTATTATGCCTTTGATAATGTACTGGTCCAAATCCAATTTTCATGGTACTAAGACATTTCATTAATTCTCATTAAAGAATGATTTTATTTTATCCAATTGTGCTTATCTACAAGAAGCTTCAACGTATTTATTAATTAGAAATATGTAGAACCAAGGAATTAACAATACCAAATTAAATGGGACCTATTAATTGCTAGGAATTTACAATTAACTTATGTGAAACAGTTGTCTTTTAAAAGTCTATTTTTTTAACTTAAAAGAATATTTTATGTATATGTATATCCTGCTTTTCTTTGCCTAACCAGGCATATATCCAACAACTGGAGACAAGTAGGATAAGATTAAGTCAGCTAGAGCAAGAGCTTCAAATGGCTAGAACTCAGGTAGATGATAATTAAATATTTTTATAGCTTCATAATTAGGTTTGGAATATATATAGTGTTTTTATGAAGGGCTGGAGATACCTCTTCTCTATTTAATTTTCTGTCACACAAAAAAATTTAAATTTTGGACACACCCCATAATTGTACTTGTAACTTGTGTATGCTGCTATGCTTCTCTCCCCATCTTTGCAATGTTTCCTCCTTTCTATATTCCTTATATATATCTATATGAGGAGGGTTCAAATGCCTCCATTTTTCATACCTCCACCATGCCTCCATTTTTAAAAACTTTAATAACTCAAAATTTATAACTTAAAAGTCAAAATAGAACCGTTGGATATGATCTACATCATTTTATTTATGTGCTCATAAAAAATTATCACATTTTATGTGAATCAATAAGTTGAAAAATCAACGTCTAGAAATTATCCACATTAGTACATTTTTTACAAGCTCTTGATGACAACCAAAACAAAATTGAAATGTCATAATTTTTTACATGTGTATAGATAAAATGATTTAGATCATATCCAACGGTTTTATTTTGACTTTTAAGTTTTAAATTTTGAGTTATTAAAGTTTTTAAAAATGGAGGCATGAAAAATGGAGACATTTGAACCCTCCTATATATATATGCAAATTTTGTTTATAATAGTCGTCCTTTACTTATTTTCACCCACCCTCCTCTTCTATATCACAGGGTCCTATCTTAGATGGTGGTTTACTTTTTAATAACCAAGGGCTTCCCACTACCGGTGGGGCCCTCACCGCAGGTAATATTTTTTCACACAAAATATATATTGCGTATTTGCATAGATCACAATTGCAAAAGAAATATAAAAAAATTAACGCAGTGATATATACTTTTCTGTGACTTTGGCATTAGTTGTAGTACTTTGATGGCATTATAACTTTTTTGATTGATTAGATTGCCATATATACCTTTTTCCTGCATTAGTAACTTTGTTATCAGTTAATTAGTAACTTATTAATTATAAATTATATTTATCTAATGCCAAAGTTGTAGTACTTGATGGCATTATACCTTTTTCCTGCATTATCTAATTTTTCAAAATTATATTTATGACAATGAAACAAAACCAGAAGCTGCCATGTTTGATATGGAGTATGTGAGGTGGCTGGAGGAGCACCACAAACTCATGTGCCAACTGCGTGCTGCATTGGAGGAGCACTTGCCAGAAAACCAGTTGCAGTTACTAGTAGAAAGTGCACTCTCCCACCATGAGATGCTGATTAATATGAAAGGTCATATTGCCAGATCAGATGTGTTTCACCTCACAACAGGAACTTGGATGAGCCCAGCAGAGCGGTGCTTCTTGTGGATTGGCGGCTACCGTCCAGGAGAGCTTATAAAGGTTATTTTCAGAAAAAGGGACTAGATTTTTAATTTATATCATGAAAAAGAAAAATAATATCTGAATTGTGTGCTCTAACCTGCGTATCCCAGTTATTTTCTCCATTAAAAAAAATAAGTAAATAAAAAAAAGATAGGAAATAGAATGACAATCAATCTTTATCATGCAAAAAGAAAAGAGTAATCAGCTGGTAAAAAAACATTGTCAAAAATAATATGACATAGAATGACAATCAATCTTTACCATGCAAAAAAAAAAAGTAGACAACTGGTAAAAAAAAAGAATTATAAAAAAAAGATAGGATATAGAATGCCAATCAATCTTTACAAAACAACAAGAGAATAATCAGCTAGTAAAAAAATGAGTAATAAGAAAAATATTGGACATAGAATGACAATCAACATGATAAAACCTAATAAGAGAAGTTGCATAATATGAGAAACTAAGTAATTAACTACAGGGCCAAGTTACACCAATTATTAGAAAAACTAAGTACAGTAATGCTTGCACATAAATGAAATATGTTCCTACTTAATTAATTATTAGAAAGACTAAGTACTGTAATGCTTGCACATACATGTTCCTACTTAATTAATTATGTCACATAGGTACCAACTTTAGAAGACACATAAATATATGCATGTACCGAACTAGAAGAGTAGTTATATCTACTCTTCACATATTATTAATAGGAATTGGATTTTGTCCAAAGTGCTTTGGACATAATCTCATCCAAAACCGAGCCTCACCGTTTGATTTGCTTTAAGGTTCGTGCCAACATATTTAAAACCTAATAACTCTGAATAGCTCCGTAAATCTAAACCATCAGTGTAAATTTTAACACATATTGGACGGTTTATAACTGATTTTGGATGAGGTTTTGTCCAAAGCCCTTTGGATAAAAACTCCACCCTTATTAATATAATAGTTAAATATTTAAATGATTGGGCTTAAAATAGCTCTTTAGGTCCACAAAATAATTTAATAATTTATCAATTAAAGAAGAGGAATATATTTTTGGTTAAAAACCATAACGTTGACAACATGAAAGACTCAAATTTACTCTTCGATCAAATTCATTATATAGGGTATCCACTATTTCAGAAAACAAAATAGTAACAAAGAACTCTTGAAATATAACAAAAAAATACCAAGTACGTACGGTATTAATTTATTCAAATTAATACAACACTTAGAAAATGTTGATATATGTTTTCTGCCATCTTTGATTTTTTGAAAGCTAACGAAAGGTCAAATGTTGCACAGAGAAATGGCAACACATGCTAAAGATGCGTCATGCATTCATCAATTTTAGGATCAAAATGGGATTTTCTGAAAATTTAAGGATAACATTGTATATAATCTACTTGAAAGCAACTCTTGTTGAAAAAAAGATGGATTAACTAACCTGGTGAAATGTCAGGGATCGAGATGCCTCTGTCATGAAGAAAAGGTTTAAGTAGGTGTTGGTATGGAGAGGTTAGAAATGTGATAGAGACAGCTTCCAAATTTGTAGATGGATTTGGTACCTTTTTTCACATATTTTGTACAGTTATCTAATCTGCTGGAGATATTTAGAAACAAAATATATTAATCTTTAATTTTTAATTATTATTACTATTATTATAGACGCCTTACCAAGAAGATCTTTAGGTTGAATATTTCGCTTTCCGTTTTTTTCAGTTATGTTTTCCAATTCTTATCAAAACAAAGAAAAAGAAAACCAACTTAGAGTCTTGGTCTCATACATCAAACAATTTTTCTTTTTCTTTGAGAGGGATATAAATCAAATTTTGCTCGACGCACCTTTCTTGCTTGAGGAGGGTTCCAATGCACCCAAATTTCTATGCTTCCAATGCACCCAATTATTTATCTCCTTTATCTCTATTTTTAAAGTCCGAACAGTCGATCTGAACCGCTCAATATGATCTTCATAATAAATTATGCTTGGAGACCAAATTTTACATTTTTTAGAATTTTTTTACTATTTTTTAAGATAGGTACAAAATCATTGTTTTAAGGAGATTCTGGACCATCCGATAAAGTGATTTTGTATCTATCTTAAAAAATAGTAAAAAAATTCAAAAAAATGTAAAATTTGGTCTCCAAGCATATTTTATTATGAAGGTCACGTTGATCGGTTCGGATCAACTGTTCGGACTTTGAAAATAGAGAAGATAAGGATTGGATGCATTGGGAGCATAGAAATTTGGGTGCATTGGAACCCTCCTCTTCTTGCTTAGTCCATATATTAAAAGTATACTTTGTCACAATCACCTAATCAGTCGCTTGTGTGGTTAGCTAATATAGCTAGGTAGCTAGTTCAATTTTGGTTTGTTTTTTGAGATCAATATATTTGGGCTTTGAATTTCTTTACTTGAAACAGTAGTACTTGTACAGTTGTTTTTTTTTAGAAATACTGATAGCGGCTATACTTGTACAGTTGTACTATCATTTCAATGAATGAAAATATATCTCAAAATTAATACGTATTTTTCAACCTGTAAAATTCATAGAAGCCACTGGAATAGGATAAGTAGTCAACTGGGATAAAACAATTTAAAGACTATATGATTAAGATGTGTTAATAATTAATACTTCCACAAAAAAGATGTGTCAATGATATGCGTCTGCACAGGTAGGTCGGTCGGTGTTTATCATTATTATTATTCTTTAAAATGGCATGCATCTGCTCTTTTTGACTTAATTATGTATAAATAAGTGGATCGATGTTGTCATGCATATCACTAGGTTACATTTTCAAAACTACAGGAATTTCTTCAAAATCCTTGATAGAATTGCAAATGCATATAATCCGTTTCTTTTTCGCCTTTAATTATTTTCAAATGATGCAAGTATGCAACAATAGACTTTATTTTTTTCTTGGTAGTTATTTAATTTTTAAATGATGCACCTATACATAATCCCCCCGAAACCGTACAATTTTATTAGTAAAATATATAATACACAAACAGGACCAAAGTTAATCATCCGTGATAATTAACTGATTATCACCTTTCCTGTGAATGACTAAAAATAACCTCCAAAATAAATATGTGACAAGGAAAGGCAAAATTATCATCCCTAATATTAGTTTGTTTACTTCTAAAAACTTCCACTATTAGTTACAATAAAAAAAAGCATGAGTTTGACAATGTCAGTTTATATTATGTTTTTTTACTTTCTAATTAACAAATAAATGCAACTTCTAATATTTAGCAATTACTCAATAGAATGTATTATATAATTCCTCAATACTAATTATACGCTATATTTCTGCTGGCGCTTGTCGAATTAGATTGTATTGAGGCACATCAAGCCATTGACAGAGCAGCAAATAGTGGCAATCTGCAACCTACAACAGTCTGTACAAGAGTCTGAGGATGCGCTTAATCATGGCCTCGATGCCGTTCACCGGTCTCTCTCTGAAACCATCACCTCTGATGTGCTAACCATCTCGGCTGTCGACATGGCTGGCTTCATGAGCCGCATGTCTGTCGCCATGTCCAAGCTTTCCTCTCTTGAAGCTTTTGTTAGACAGGTAACAGTTAATTTTTTTATTTTTTTTTTGGTTGAAACAGGAAACAGTACAAATTAAACATATATAGTACACATACATGAATACCTAGCTATATAAATAAGATGTACATTATTTCGTGCAGAATTAGTACATACATACGTATATGCATGCTTCAGTCACAAAACATTGGGGATATTGTGCAAATAGTAGTACAGAAGTTTTTTTGAGAATGTAGTAGTACAGAAGTTAGTGTCACTTACTGTTAACAACTGTCACTGATAATTGACAAACCTGTAAATATTGTGACATATCGGTCCCATATCCGGCACTGATTATGTATTCTGTACTAGTGAAATGAATTGCTTATCCATGCACGACTCCTTTAAAGGGAGTAATTCAGATGGATGAAAGAGTTAATTAAGAATATGATAAGGGGCATGGTGATAATTAACAGTACTATACTATGATGTCATGCATGGATCATCATGAACTTGTAGTGGTTGAGAGGGGAATAATATTGAAAAACGAATAGAGCCAAGAAGCGCATCTATCGTTTAAGACTTAACTAGTGGTTACCAACTTACCATCTCAAAAGAAAATTTGAAGGCTTGTCTTAAGAAAATAAAAAAACAAAAGAAAAGCTTTTGAATCGTCTCGATCTATCCTCTAATTAAGTCGCATAATAAATTAAAACTACGAGAGGGACCGATCAAACAACTAAGCTTCTATTGACCAATAAAATAATACAATTCATGTAATGATTTCAATCTTGAAATTATATATATATATATATATAGGGGCTGGCTACTATGCTTATATAAGCAAAAGCCCACATATGTTTATAACTCATTTTTGCGTTTCCAATGTTCAAATGGTCGATCCGACCGTTCATCTTGTTCTCCATATTAATATGTGCTTGGAGACTAAATTTTACATTTTTCTGAATTTTTTTACTATTTATTAAGCCACTTTGAAAATTGCTGATCTGGGTGAACAGTAAAAACAGTGTTTCCAAAATTCTGGACCATATGATCAGCAATTTTCAAAGTGGCTTAATAAATAGTAAAAAAATTCAGAAAAATGTAAAATTTAGTCTCCAAGCACATATTAATATGGAGAACAAGATGAACGGTCGGATCGACCATTTGAACATTGGAAACGCAAAAATGCTCATTTAAGCATATGTGGGCTTTTGCTTATATAAGCATAATAGCCGAGCACTATATATATATATATGTCTGGCAATATATAGTTAAATGTGAACATATTGGAAGAGAGTCAAATGGTGTGGTTAGGTTTTAAATAAGAATTAAAAGCGCAGGGCTTAGACTTTTACCAATGTTTACAAATGTCAACTTGACCCATTAATAATTCGTTACATATTTTAATTCCCCTTGTTAATTAACTAGTGAATACTATAACGAAAGTACTCGCATTACGTGTCAGATATTCCAGTAGGATGCATAAACTACATATATAAACTCTTAGCAACTTAGAGTATATATAAATTCTTAGTAGCTTCAAATAGGTATGTGAGAGCATCTACATCTCAGCAACTCAAATGAGTTTCTAAATAACTGTTAACTTCTTTTTAGAAATTAAGGTCTCTAAAATTTCTAACTCTCATATCTCTGAAATTAATTTTAGAGTTTCTATTAAGACACGTCAGCAACAAATTAAAAAACAAAAATAATTTGAGTCAATCATTTGGTCAGCATGGAGTTTATAAACAGTTTCTTAATAATAAACTTTACTGCATAGTTTCTAAATAAGAAACTCTCTCACATTTCTCAAACTAGATTAGAAACTGTCACGTCAGATTAGAAACTCTAATAGTACTAGAGATGTAGATGCTCTGAGATAACGACACATTAAAACGATTCAACCATTAAATTTTGTGTATTGTTTTTTTTGTTTTCTCGCGAGAAAAAATATTGTCAGTGTCAACTGCAGAAGATAGAGAAATATCAGAATTAGGTGAATTAAGTTAACAAACATGTGCCAGTTACGATACAATTTCCACGTGTCCTTTGTCTCCATATTCCTTATTTATTTTTATTAATCCAGCTTGAGAGTTGGAAATAAAAATTATAACATCTGCCAGTTGTTATAGATATATATATAGTTCGCATTGCTTTGTGCATATATATTTTTTATATATCTGTTCTTATCTGTAAATGTATACATAAAATTTCTGTTCATGTGCAAAGGCACACAAAATATCCGTTTCTATCATTACTGTAAATGAACAAGTGGAATTTTGATTTCTATTTGTAAATCCATACATGCTTTTCTGATACATTGAACCTCGAATTTTAGAGAAATTTTATAGATCTACTAAAAAGCTCACATTGGGTTTAGACAAAAAATTTCTTAACCATTAACATTAATCATACATTTTGAATAATCTGTTTATAATTTCAAATTGTATTTCGGTTTTTTTTCAGGCAGACAGTCTGAGACTTCAGACTCTTCATAGACTTCATCAGATTCTAACCGTCCGTCAGTCAGCACGATGTTTCCTCGCAATCACCGAATACTTTCATCGCCTTCGTGCCCTAAGCTCTTTATGGGAATCTAGACCTAGACAAGAGTGAGTTTGGAGACTAATTAGACAGGTTTTTTATGATATTTGTACATAAGTGTAGGTGCTTAAAGAGATTAGGGAGAATCATTAATTTAAAGGTGTTAAAATCATTAGGTGGCATGGCAAATTAATGAAATGACAGAACTAAATTGAAAGCTCTCTGGTGGCATAGAAATTGCATTGACAACTGCATTGCTTTTGGAATGTTTCATGATTAGCCCTATCCCGTAAACATAATTATAAAATGAATATATTAATCAAATAAAAAAAAATATACAAATTAATCTAACAACTACACAAAAATTAGATATAGATATGTTTAATTATCCAAAATAATAGGTCTTTTCTCAAGTTTTGGTATTAGAGAAGTCTAGCATAGATGTAATACAGTCACCCAAAAAAAATTATATTAGCATCAATTTGTGATTTTCATGTGCAACCCAAGTATTATTTGAGCTTTGAAAAGTTGGAAAAATAATGAACGATTTATACAAATTCACAAAATAATGAAAAGAAATAATAATAAAAGACGCTATAGCCAATATGGTATCCTGTCACGTATGACTTATCTTAAAAAATAAAAAAAATAAAAACTGAATTTTAACATTTCAGATGAAGTTCGACTTTTCTTGATAGGGATCTTTAAAAAAAAAATGGATTAAGCATCCAGGATTCCTAATGTGAATTTTAAATTTGCAATCTTTCATATGAAGACATTGCGTTAGTCATCATATTAAAATCTGGTTCTCATCATATTAAAACCTGGTTCTCTGATAAGATAATTTTTAGGGTGTGCTCCACAATTAGCTCGTTAAAGAGAAAGAAAGGGATGAAAGGAGAAGAGGATAGACAACCATTTCACCTCCTCTACATCTCAAATTGGAGGTGACAAAATCTTCAAACTTCTGCTCAAGTTTTATATATATTTCACCTCCTCTCTCTTTCTCTTCCGTCCTTTCACCTCCGAAATTAACTATTTTGGAGCAATTAAACGACTGTAGACAGATCCAGTCAGAGCTCAATTTCCCTGCGCTCCCTATGTACCTCCTTATGGAGCAGACCCCTAGGATAACAGAAAAAGGTCATATCGAATAATTATTGAATAAGTTAACAAAATGGAATACATAGGGATAAGGTCAACGAAAATTGAATATAACAATCGCTAATCAGTAATAATATTCCGAGGGACAGAAAGAAAATCACATTTTCTGAATGAAACTACTGAAAATTTAACCAGGCGAGATAGTTTTTTCATAATTTTTATTCAACCGGGTATGTCTTTTTGAAAACATTTATAATTTTTCTTATATCCAATCTTGTTTAAATTTATTTGACAAAACATTATAAGAAATTTAAAAATACCATTATAAAATAATCCCTTCTGTCTAACTAAGATATTCAAACATAAGATAAAGAATAAACGGATAGGTAAGGACGAATGAGAACATTATAAGAAATTTAAAAATACCATTATAAAATGATCCCTTCTGTCTAACTAATATATTCAAACCTAAGATAAAGAATTTACGGATAGGTAAGGAAGAATTATATAATGGGCAATGATTTTCTCTCGTCTGGTAAAAAATCGCCATCAGCTCACAAAAGGCATGAATAATGACGCGATACACGAAAGTTCCCTATACAATGTGGGCACAACTGCACAAGTATTTTGATTCGCTACAAGTGTAAATCCTATATAAATTAAAATTTATACAAATTTACAGATAAAATCAAAGAGTGGTATGATGCATCAAAATCAGTACATATAAAGAAGACATGCTGACAATCTTCTAGCTAATTTCTATTAATAATTGTTAGCAGTTAGTCTTATATGATTAGGCTTGATCTTAGACCAAATCTCGGTCCCAATCTTTTAATAATCATTTAAATGAGCTTGATATTATTGGAGAGGAGACCATTCATATTCCATCGTCTTACTAACTCGGAAGCACAGTCGATGTTCTACATACCGCAGTTCACTTCTCTATTGACTGCCAATTTATATTTTGATATATAGTAACAACATATTTGAAGATTAGTAGTCGAAGTCTCAAAAGAATAAGCAAAATAAGAGAGGAAACCATAGCCCCAACCCCAAGTATCATTAAAAATAATAATAACTTTCTCTTTAGATATTTTCTGGCATTTATTTGCCAACAGAACAATTCTGTAACGCAGCAAAAGAGAACCAGATAAATGTAATGACATGAAAATTTCTTGATAAAATTGTTAAGAGAAAACAAACAACAGCAGATGTTGCTCAAAGGCAGAACTTAGACTGTGTGAAGTGCATATTTGTACATTCATTATGTATATAACATGGTCAGGGAATACACTGAAGCAGAAATTATTTACACGTTTTCAAATTGAACTTCTGGAGAACAAGATAAACTTTGTCCAAGTCACAAGTATATGAAGTGGTGATAATATCATGGGAGATAATCAAAATCTTCTGTTATTCCAGCCTACATATAAGATTAAGATTGCATGTAAAATATACTTTCTATTTCAAATTCCTTATCAACACCTACAGCAAATCTGAACTGGTACCAAGCTATGTTTTATGTGTGCAAAGGTTTATGACTATAGGTAACCAGTTGGGCCCATATCCAATCTTACAAGTACCAGACAGGGTAAAGGTAAGTGGTTCTGTGCCAGCTGGCATTATAGGAAAAGTAAATAGGAGGCAAACTGGTCTATTTTCCCAACTAGTCTGATAGCTGTACAGCTTATACAAAATTGATTTTCTTCCCTCCATATATAACCATCATGTTGAAACAGATATACACGGTCCGTGTATAATTGTATACGGACCGTGTAGCGCGCCGCCAGACAGAATAGGAAGGTGGCAGCTGGCCCTTTTATTTCTTTCCTGTTTTTCTTAGTTAATTTGTTTCTCATTTAGAAGATTATGATTGTATCAGATATAGAAGAAAATAAGAAAAAAGATAGTAAGTAATTTAGGTAGCATCTATCTATATATTCCCTTCTACCTCCTTTGTAACAATTCATTCAAAAAGAAATAGAAAAAGGTGTGTGTGAGTGTGGAGGACGTAGGCACCAAGTTGGTGCCGAACCTCGTTAAATACTGTGTTCTTCTCTTTCTCTGTTTGTGTGTATGTTTACTCGTGTACGGACCGTATCCAGTGATACACGATCCGTATAAGAATTCCGCAGGTTGATTTTTACACATCAAAGCTAAGAACATTTGGTCAAATTTAATAGTATAAACAGAACCTGAAGAAATGAAAAACTACATTTACCTCTTTGTACAAGTGTTCAAGTTGTTCTTTAGCTTGTGGGAATGTGGTAGAACACCATTGCTGAAGCGTGAATATATTATCTGAAATTCATCCAAAGTTTTTTTACATGGTTTCATGTCCCACAATAACAAAATTTCAATATACCTTTTTAAATAGATAAAAATCACTGATCAAAGATAAGAACCTGTCCATCTGTTAGCTGCTGAGTGGGCAACCTCAATTGCTTGTTCTGCCATGTCAGCAATTTGAAACATTTACACAGAGGAAAAATTAATGGCACATATGGATATGAGGAATCTGATCACCAACCACTCGGTGGAAAGAAAACTTTCGGGATACTCGTTTTTTCAATTGAAAGACATCAAAACAATTCTTGCCTTCAAGCCTTATTATGCTGGCATCATATAAGGCTCATTTTAACAGCCTAGTCTTATTGCTAAGACCAGTAAAGATGCACTAGCAAACTTTATAAAATACAGTAAAAAATAGTCGATTAAAACAACAAGAATTGTAAGTTCTTACTCATAGCCTCAAGAGCAGCTGGATCATTGTCAGCATAACAAGCTAGATTTTCCTATCAGGAAATATAATAAGGTAAGGATCCACTGACAATATTTTAACTTGACAACCAAGACTTGTTATAACTATAATTGAAATAAGAAACCAACTTCTTGTATTGATCTATATGATACATATATTGTGGCTATAGGAAATTACATGTTTTACCATTCATTGAGTGATTCAATACGTTTTAATGCATAATATACTCAAATTACATATCCATGTTGAACCCATAAACTTCTTTTTTATTTTTTTTTATTTTGAAGCACTTTTTATTTTAATTGAAATATATCGTCAAGGTTGTCAGATTCTTTTGTCAATCTATATCCTATTTTCATATAATATATCATATAAATTAACCTTTATAGGGAACTATTGAAACAGGGAATAAAGGGGTGAATTGGACCAACCTTCAGTTTTTTGTGCTCTAATTCAGTAGCCTTAAGCTCTTCTAGAGCAGCCTCCCTCTCATCCTGTACCATTAGTATAGAAAATCAATCCTTGTAAAAGGGAAATAATGTGAAAAAAGCTCTTTGCAAATTATACCCAGTATTTTATGATATTTGCAAATAATAACATTTGCCATATTTATGTCTATGACCCAAATATTTGAAACATTTGAGAATAAGATCCAAATAACAGCCAAGTGGGAATGGTTGTTTTATGCTTTATGTAGACAAGTTTGCCCCAAGAATTGAGTCAAGTGGAACATTCCCTATGCTCAGCTTGAACTGAATAAGCCAATTGGTATAGATGTTAAGCACCAGGTTTTTATGACCTGAATATGAAGTAACTTAACTAGTACGAAAACTTCAGGGGCATTTTAGTCTTTTCTTACATTTACATTTAGATTTGATTTTACAAAGAAGGGTGTCAGTTGTGAATACAAGATATGTTGGGTGTTATCTGCACATAGTAATGCTGTAAGTATTCTGTTTAGGACCCAAAATATTAGTGCACTTACAGACTCTTCACGGCCTCTTTTGAGGCTCTCTCTTTGTTCTGCCAGCTCGGCATGCCGTTTTTTACTACTTTTCAGGTCAGACTCCAGCTTTTTATACGTGTTGCTCAACTACAGCAAAAAAAATATATATATATATATATATATCTTTGAAAGAAAGATTTACAACTTCTGCACATGTATAGGTAACTCGAAATCTAAAAACTTCAAAACCAGGATTAGCATATACTTGGTAATAGCATAGAATCAGCAAGAACAGGTGCAACCAGACACTATTATCACAAGACTAAATTAAGCATTTGGAAAATTCTATAATAAATTCTGCCAAAGGAGTCAAATGAAACAAGATGAAAATAAATTTCCTAAGCCCTGAATCTACAATGGTCAACTATGGTACCAGATAAAATATAGTGCTATAATGGTCTTGTTTGCTGCTCTTTATTAAATGTAAGAGATACCTGATTTCCAGCACAGCTAGGAAGGCTCCAAAAGTATACCTGAAAACATGCATAAGCCATTTGCTAGTGAGTGAAGCTAGTATGTACTTAAGCTAACCAAGATGTTGGTACGCTTAACTCAAGAATTTATTGGTTGTCTTCAAATGACGAATCTAAACCATCTTTTAATGAATTCATTTTTTATCATTTTTTTACCACTTGACTTTACACTAAATAAAATTAGAGGGTTCAAATGCCTCATCATGCCTCACATCCTTTATTTCAGTTTTGTAAGTCCAAACAGTTGATCTGAACCCCTCAACATGATCTCCATATTGAAATGTGCTTGGAGACCAAATTTTATATTTTTTTGGAAACTTTTTTACTATTTTTTTTAGATAGGTACAAAAACACTGTTTTTGGATTGGTCCAAAAACAGTGATTTTGTACCTATCTAAAAAATAGTAAAAAATTTCCCAAAAAATATGAAATTTGGTCTCCAAGCACATTTTAAAATGGAGATCATGTTGAGGGGTTCGGATCGACTGTTTGGATATTGAAAATGGAGATAAAGGATGTGAGGCACAATTCATTGTTTGAACCGATCAAGTAGATTATTAAGTTGAGCTCACCAACCATCTTGGTAAGTTTTAAGTTCATACTAGCATCATTCTTTTTAGTAGTCATATAATATACTTTAGCCCTCTTTGTATGCACATTGATGAGGCCTAATAACTCATGGTTTTGGTTGTAATTTGGTCAGTATTGTGTTAGCCAAAGCTTTCCAGCTAAATGTAACCTCAAATTTACCTTTTTAATTGTTCTTTTTGAAAAAAAAAATAGTAAAAAGAAAAACCATTGATAAAGTAAGCTAAAACTTCTAATAAAATGGACAGATAAGAAAAGACATAACAAAGAGAAGAAATATATACAGAAGTTCCAATTTTGTCCTTCAAGACAAGGTCATCATCAACTAGGGTTTGAATGACATCCTTCACAGATTGGCTTATCACGCCTTTCTTTGGCCCCATTTTCTCGAGTTCTTTCAGCTATTACCATTTTTAGCGTTAAACGTCAAACAGAAAGAATAGTTAGAAGACGACCTTAAAAATAAGTAAATAACACATCTTCTCTTTCTCTCTTTCCACTGACCAAGAGAAAAGGAGTTTGAGAAGATAATTCTTTGCAGTATTTTCCAAGTAAACCTACTCTTGTTGCCAATACTAACTATAGAATATGAAGGTGTGAGGATATGAGTGTTATGGTACTGGTTCAAGTAAACTAGTTATCATCCAATAAACAACCAGTGATAACAGAGAGTGTACAAGGATTGCTTGGGGTGTGAACATTCGGGCTTACTTCCAACAGGGCTTATGTACAACAATTCTATAGAGTATTTCCAAGAGGACTTACTTATGTATGTACACTTTTCAATTACCTCCTGATATTTTAAATTAAAAAACCACCAAGGCAAAGTACACACTTTGCATAACACAAGACAAACACCTGGAACAGGTGTTCCAGGTGTACATCCTGGTCCATACTAGGTAAAGACAATTTGTGAGAACCAAACAAATATGCAGGCATTGTTTACTCCAATTTGCAAGGTGAAGATAAATAGAAACTGTGCCCATGCAAAACCGCATATGACAATAGATACCCTAAAAATGAAAATCACCTGTTATACCCTACAAAGCACATTAAATATCTCTTATGGGAGTAGAACTAGGGTGTTCTTAAGTTTACCAAGCCTCTTTGTGAACTCAACTCTAAAATCTATTGAATTGGCTTCAAACGATGAATTTAAACCATTGAAACCCATCTACCTTACGAGTGATATGCGTCTACATGAAAACATTTTAAATTTTCGAACTAATTTTTTATAGAGTCAAGTGGTAAAAAAATGTCCAAAAAATGAATGCATTAAAATTAATTTATAAACCTTCTAATTTTGACCGCTTGACTCTATACTAAATTAATTCGAAAGCTCAAATTTTTTGCGGTTTGGATTCATCGTTTGAAGCCAATCCGATAGACTTTAGAGTTGAGTTCACAAAAGACTTGGTGAACTTAAGAACACCCTAGTTCTACTCCTCTTATGGCCCTCTTATGATATTATTGTTCAATATATACCCAAAATACTCTCATTTTTCCTGCTTTATGGAGAGATAAACATCGAGGAAGGAGGGAAGTTTGGGGATCTAATGAACCAAATTGTAGAAAACAGGAATAACAAACATAGTTTATACTTTCCACATCACGAAGGCATGAAACTCAGGTTGCCTTTTTCATTTTTTAGAAGTTAAGACTAAGAGGTCTCAGAGCAATGTACCTGAAAAATCCTGTATAATATACATAATAAATGAATGAATAAACTCACAAGAAAGAAGTCTTGGCTCTCATATAATATTTGAAGCATTTGCTCACGCTTCTCCTCCAATGAAAGTCCCCTTTTCTTCGACTAATAGAAAAGCAAAAATTGAAGATAGAAGATAGTAGCAAAAGGCCAGCATGTCAGATGTTGATGAAATGTAAAAATTGAAGATAGAAGAACATCTATTACTTCTTCTACTAAGAGAAAAAAGTGCATGCACATTACAAAGTAAGAACAGATGTTGATGAAATGTAAAAATTCAAATAACATAGCCCAATTAAATTATTTAAAAACAAAGATAAATTACCAAAAAGTAACAGACTTGAGGAAACTATATCTGAATTATTAATTTATGACAAAAAAAAAAAATCAAAGTGTTGTAAGAATACATATTCTCTGCCCCAATAGTTCGAACAATGTGCTAAAAAAAGATCAATTTATGACAAGCAAAATTTATCCATAGTTAACACTTTTCAGACAAAATGTCCACAGGTTAGTGTGCACCATTTGGGGGTTTACTGAAATCCAATTTCCAATCACAGACTGTCTGACTTTCTCAAAAGAGAAAAAGAAAAAAACAGTATAAAAGAAACCCTTCACCTGGATAGAACCAGAACCTCACCACGAACAGACAGTTAGGAAAATAAAGATTTATAGATCCGTGTTGCGTCTGGCTTACAACAATTGGAATGTTTCTAAAAGGATAAGCTCTGACTAAAAAAATATTAGAAAGAAAACAACTAAAAAGCCACCATAGAAGAACGATTGGTTTATTTCTGTCTACACTTCATCTCTCGATACAATTCTTACCATTTTCTCGAATAGAATAAACAGAGGGAGAATTACCATTTTCGAGCGAGGACAATGGCGAAGTAGAGCTACTCCAAAAGAATTAACGAGCAAACGAGAGAGAGAAGAGGGGACTGTGTTAGTCGCGAAGGCGCCCAATTCTTACTTTTTGGAGTTTTTTAAAGCGCACCCAGGACTTTATCGAATTTACAGTTTTCAATCTGAATTTTATTAAAGTAAATTTCTTGATAGAGCACTGAACTATAGTTATAGTAACTTTAATTTATTCTTTATAATACATTAAACTTTTATATTGTTACAGAAAAATAATTTCTTAATTTTATATAAGAAAATACTATTGGATAATAGAGTCACTCCTGATGTCGGACTAACTTTAGTATATTGGTATGTCAATGTTGGGCAAAAGTACATAAACATTATCAAGATATTTTTATGTTCGAAAAAAAGTTATTATAACATGTGATAGTTTTGTTTCAATGAAGTGATTAATTGAGATAAAGTAATTTGTATAGTTGTGATAAACCGAAATTTGATTAATTAATTTATTGAAAGAGGCAATGTTTAGCTATCTCTACAGAAATTTGTGAATTTTGTATCTTCATTATACCTTTATTTATAAGAGTTTAATAGCTTATATTTTAAAACTCAAAATATCCATACGAAACTTTTAGATACCATCCTTATCACTTATTATTTGCACAAATAAAATATTATTATA
This sequence comes from Carex littledalei, assembly GCA_011114355.1. Taxonomy (NCBI): domain Eukaryota; kingdom Viridiplantae; phylum Streptophyta; class Magnoliopsida; order Poales; family Cyperaceae; genus Carex; species Carex littledalei. The sequence continues at coordinate 5,551,913 of CM022097.1, forward strand.
TTTCGACTTTATTTTGTTAAGCATTAAAAACTTATGCAAATCTATTGACATCAACGATTTTCAGATATTATTATGATAATCTACAGACAAAACTTTATTGTGGTTCATGGGCCACAACGAATCATTGCAGCATTGCTAAGTTTGGATATATTGCAAAAATGATGTGACGGATTTAATTTGTAATACTATGAATAAAAAAGATCGGTGTATCCATGGAGATCAAATCAATTGAGGGAAAAAAATGGTCCATATTTTGACTGATTATTTATTCATAAAATATAAAAAAAAATTGTACTATTATTTTTGCAAAATGTTCAAAAATTAGCAAGATAACAATGATTAAAGATAACAATGATTCTATGTAACTTATGGACCGCTATGACTCGTTGTGACCTTTAATGCGGTGAATTAAAAATTGAGAATTCCGGAGTGACTTTTCCTCCTCTCATAAAGTTATCTATTGCAAGGTTATTTGGTGCTAGTTGGAAGTTGGAACGAAGGCAATATACTGGGCAAATTTGCAAATAAACCAAGTTAAAAAAAAATTCAGAAGTCCAAACAATTTAATTATTCTAGGCTTTCATTTGGAAGATTAGTTTAAATTTAAGGCCTATAAAGCATGATCCAAGCACAAGTGCAACTGAGGCATTACAGAGAAGAATTTGTCGGCCCAATAATCTCCTATGGGCTATAGCACATCCGACTTAAAATTTTGTGCGTCTACAAACAAGCAATTTCACCGAAATTTTTATTAATAGAAAAAAGAATAAATTAATATCGACATTGAATAATGATTTGACGGAATTTTGAAATGTAACAAAGACGTTACGGTTCGTAACGTCCACGGGGCGTTACGAACCATAACGGCCAGCTTAACAACGCTTAGCGACGCAGATTAGAAGAGGGGTTGGTCGTTCGGAACCATGACGTCCCAGGAGAGAAGGAAAAAAAAAAAAAAAGTCTGGCCGTCCGGAACTATAACGGCCTGCGCAGAAAAAAAAATAATTAACGCAGCTCTCCGACTCTCATCTCTCTGAACCTATACTCATCACTTACGCCATAAGCAAAAACAATGTCCGGAAAGTGGTCCAACATCGAGCTGGTACTTCAATTTTTACCAAAGACGGACCAGGTAAGGTTCCTGCTACTTCAAATTTTTTTAGAATATTATCATGTCTCAGTCCGCTCTGAGACAGTGCTTCAGAGAGAGATGAGTCAGAGAGCTGCGTTAATTTTTTTTTCTGCGCAGGCCGTTATGGTTCCGGACGGCCAGACATTTTTTTTTCTTCTCTCCCAGAACGTCATGGTTCCGAACGGCCAGTCCTTCTTCTAATCTGCGTCGCTAAGCGTTGTTAAGCTGGCCGTTATGGTTCGTAACGTCCCGTGGACGTTACGAACCGTAACGTCTTTGTTACATTTCAAAATTCCGTCAAACCATTATTCAATGTCTATATTAATTTATTCTTTTTTCTATTAATAAAAATTTCGGAGCAATTTCACGCTGCACATGAATTCCCGTGCCAGAATATTCTCCGCATATACCCCATCAAACCATTTCTATCTCGAAAACCTACGATCCCATTAAATGTGCTATTATAATATAATACATAGTGACGACAACATTAGCAATCTCAATCTTATTTAAGAAATCTAGCTACCTCGATAGAATTTAAGAAGTGGCGACAACATTGGCCGAGTAATCAAAGGAAGAAATCTCTCATTTAAAGGTGAAGGAGATTGCTTCGTTTGCATATTGGGAGCGGAATTAGTCCAAACGGCTTTGGACCATAACTCGTCCAAATAGCCAATTCACCGTGTGATAATTTTTTCATATCTGATCGTATCAAAGCGTATTAAAACCGTTCAAATTAAAAAAGGAAGTGCATTAAATATATATTAGGTACACTAGATCCAGTACGTCAGCAAAAGGAGATCTCCATTATCTCCTTCCAAAAATATTTTACAACTTTTCTTAATAATGTCCTCCCTCAACTTTATCGTTTTCTAAAAAAACCAAAAGAACATTTAAATCATTATTAATCTTTTATATATCTGTTTTAAAGAGGATAGAAAAATTTCGCTCCTGAAAAAAAAAAATAACCCTCAAGCAGAAAGAAAGATCATAAAGTTTATAATTGCTCAAACAATAAATTAATTCCTGAATTTATTTAAACTTTTATAACTCCTGTTAAATAAATGAACTACTAAAATTCTTGATTTGAATAAATTGGATGTGGAGTTTTGAAGATGCGTTGAAACTTTTGCATTTCTTCAAAAATAGCACAACCATTTGTGATTTTATCTCATTTTTGTTTTGTTCTCAAGCACAAGTAGGAGAGACAGTAGTATAACATAACAATTTTTTAATTTTTTTGTGTTTAGTTTACACAGCAAATAAGAAAGATAAATTATTTCTTTGTAAGTTTAAGTGGGGTCCATTTACAATCTCAAAAAACTAAAATATAAACTTAATCGGACAGACAAAAAATACTTTGGACAATGATGCAGTCCAAATGGCTTCGGACATAATCCCCTCCCTTGCATATTACCCAGCAACTGGGACTCTCATGACCGACATTTTTATTAATATCCAATATTAATTACGAAATATTAATTATATCCAGCTTAGTTGGATATTTTTAAAAATGTCCAAACTGGTCATTTTTTTACTGGTTGAATTAAAAATTCAGTTGGCCGGTTAGGAGGTTTTTTCTTTTTAAATATTTGTTAGATTATTTCTTTTGATATATAATTAGCATAATTATACTAAAATATGCTAAATTATTGATAAGCCTCAATTATATGTATTTTCGGTTGATGTTTTACCTCTAAAACTGCACCAAATCCCTTGTATTTTAGCTTAGTTTAGTATAGAATGCACCGAAGAACCAAGTTACTGCCTTTTCCTTGTTTAAATTGCAGAAATAGAGCAAAAGGAGCAAAACTGCGAGTTTGTGCGGGTCGCATCGAAAAGTCCGAGAGTTTTGCGGGTGTTCGTGCGGGCCGTAGAGAATTTGTGAAGGCCGCACGATTCCTTTTTCCTTAGTCATTCCCAGACGACTTCCAATTTTGTGCGGGCCGCAGGAATTCTGTGGGGGTCGCACTAAAAAGTCCGAGAATTCTGCGGGCGCTCTTGCGGGCCGCAGAGAATTTGTGAATGCCTCACGATTCATTTTTCCTTAGCCATTTCCAGCCGACTTCCAATTTCGTGCAGGCCACAGAGAAATTGTGAAGGCCGCAGGAAGGCCGCACCAATGCCAATCTTGCCTTATTTCGCGATATCTTCTCATATTTGCTGCCAAATTCTGGGGGATTGCTTTCCAAGGCACGAAAATAGCTATATATGGGCAGGGAAGCAGCAGAAGAAATCATCTTTCAACTTAGTTTTAATTCTACACACCTTTTTATATTTTTCTCTCTTCTCCACGTGATCAAAGGCTATTGGAGCGAAGGATGAAGGATTCCTCGAGCAAGCAAAGTGAAGACAAGGGGCAGCGAGCGAGGAGATTGGTGTACTCTATTCTCTTATTTGTTTTTCTTAGTTTTCATCATGTTTTCTCTTGTGTCTTTCTTGAATGTTAGCGCACCCATGAGAGGCTAGATTTTCTCTCTAGAGGCTTAGGCTTTAGACATGAACTTGTGTTAAATCTACCTTACTTGGATAATTTTCTTTATGATGATTGTTTGCTTGCATGTTTGTTCTTGTTGATTTTATAATTCACGTGATTGTGTAATTTGTGTGTTTGTTAATTAGCGTCCCGCTTAGGTTTAACCAACTTAAGGTGCTAGGATCAAAAAATTGATGGTACCAAATTATATACATGAATAACCCTAGGATTAAGATTAGAAATGACCAAATCTATTTCTTAGTCCGGAACTACAAGAAACAAAGGTTGAATTGAGATGAAGGACTTAATCGTGAAGCCTCATATTTAATTTGGACCCCTAGAATTGAACTGAATATTAGTATGAAGAACTTAATCGTGAAGTATTGGTATTTAGGGATAAACTAGGCTAACCTATGCTTATGGTCAAGATAGCTAGGGTGAAGGACTTAATCGTGAAATCTGAATTATCTAGACACATCATTAATTCACGAAAGTGACCCTTTTTGATATTTACGGCTTAGAAACCCCATAATTGCAAACATGAATTTAGAAACCAATTAAGTGTGGATTTAACCAAGTGATTGTATGCCGATAGCCCCTAGACTCTTATCCATTTGAATCACAAAACTTCTTTTATTTGTTTGTTTAAATTGCTTTGATTAGTTAAACTCTCATTCGGGTATTGAACCCAACCAAACCAATTTTACAACAAACCCCCCCTTTTTACTTTATTTGCACTATTTTAGGATTAATTGATTTAGTAAAAAGTAATATTTCTCGTTATCTTTGGATCGATACCCATAATTACTACAATGATAGATTGTGCGCTTGCAATTCAATCTAACTTTGCGTATTTAGGGTTTTATAAATTTAAAGCAAAAAGTGTACGAAATATACCATCAAATCTTATACCCAAAATACACACCAATTACTTGAAATTATTTTAAATTATGCTAAAATATGATAAATTAAGCTAAAATATGATAAATTACGCTAAATTAAGCTAATTTACGCTAAATTACTCTAAATTACTCTAAATTACGCTAATTACGCTAATTATACTGAAATACGCTGAATTACTCTAAATTACGCTAAATTACGCTAAATTACACTAAATTAAGTTGAATTACGCTAATTACGCTAATTATACTAAAATACGTTGAATCACGCTGAATTACGCTATATTATGCTAAATTACGCTAAATTAGGCCGATTTTGTGCCATCTTTCATAAATCATAAAAAATAAAAAATAAAATCCAAAAATAGTAAAAATTGGTATTCTACAAGTTCATTATATAACCAATTTACTGAGCTACTTAGATCGAAAAATATAAATGAAAATATTAATCGGAAACTTCAACTCAAGTTTTGAGTCTCTTCCCTTTGTTTTTTGGCAATTCTGAAATTCAAAAAAATGGACCGACGCATGCATCTTTTCGCAAGCTTTCCGAAAAGTGGTCATTTGCTGAAATCGGACACTCGAGCGCCGTTTTATGACCGTTTGAAATTGCGTCGTCGTTTTTCGCCTTCTCAGTGAAGATATCGTCTCTCTTAGCTTAATTTAGCGTAATTAACATAATTTCAAGTAATTTAGAGTATTTAGCGTAATTTACCGTATTTTAGCGTAATTTAACATAATTTCAATCATTTAGCGTATTTTAGTATAATTATGTTAATTATATATCAGAAGAAGTAATCTGACAAATATTTTTTTTTTTAAAAACCTCCTGATTGGTTAAAAAATGGCCGGTTTGGACATTTTTAAAAATACCCAGCTTAAGGTATAATTGATATTTCGTAATTAATTTTGAATATTAATAAAAATGTCGGCTCTGATGATATAGTCCCAATTGAGGTTCACCAAAAAATATGACAAAGGTTGAAGCCCATCAGCACGGCCCTCTATAAGAAATGAGGCATATATGTTATTATGAAATTTTTCACTGAACCCCATAATATTTTTCGTCGAAAGCCTGATTTTATTGAGTTGTGGCCTATGTTGCACGGATACGGGTACGGGTATCGTATCGGATACGATACGGATACGGGTACGGGTATCGTATCGGATACGATACGGATACGGCAATACAGAAATTTTCAAAAAATCCGAATACGATACTCCTATTATATATATTATTTTAATTATATTATTTATTGAACATGAGGAGGGTTCCAATGCCTCATGTTTTTCATACCTCATCTACATCATATGTTATATCTTCGTTTTCAAAGTTCAAATTTTCGATCCGAACCGTTCAACATGATATTCATACTAAAATACGCTTGGGGATGAAATTTTATATTTTTTGAAAATTTTTTACTATTTTTTAAGATGGGTACAAAATCACTGTTTTTGGACCGTTTAAAAAACAGTGATTTTCTACCCATCTTAAAAAATAGTAAAAATTTTCCAAAAATTATAAAATTTCATCTCCAACCATATTTTAGTATGGATATCATGGTGAACGGTTTGGATGGACAATTTAGACTTTGAAAACGAAGATATAGAACATGAGGTATGATGAGGCATGAAAGACATGAGGCATTGGAACCCTCCTCATTGAACATATGTATTATATAAATTAAATATAAAAAATTATGGGTACAATAACCCAGGTATACATTAAATAGCCGCGCTACTATGTTTTAACCACAAAATTGAGTTGCTGTAGTGGTAAGGGCCTATGTCGCTGATGGTACTAGCTTGGGTTCGATTCTTATCTTGCGCAAAAAAAAAAATTTAGCTTTGGGTCCATGCGCGGTTCATGGAGCAGGGGTTGGTGCGCTGGTCCATGCGAGGTCCATGGATCCAAAGCTAGTTCGCGGGGTTGTATTGGTGCGTGTCCAGGTGTATCGGTCCGTTTCAACACGTATCGGTGGCATATCGGTCCGTTTCAACGCGTATCGGTGACCGTATCGGCCGAGTAAGGATACGCCACGTAGACGGATATGCCAGCTGGCGTATCGGATACGTATCGGTGCAGTATCGGGCGCGTATCGGTATCCGATACGTGTCCGATACGGGTACGGTGCCTAAAGAGGCGTATTCGTGCAACATAGGTTGTAGGGGAACTGGGGCCGTCATTTTTATAATATCTATTATTAATTATAAAATAATAATAATGCTCACGTTAGCTGGGTTTTTTAAAAATGTCCAAACCGGCCATTAAATGGCCGGTTGGGAATTTTTTTATTTTCTGTTTCATACCCTATAAATACCCATCTTTCTCCTCCCTCTCACAACTCACTCAACTCACAGAAGAGAAAGAGAGAAAGAGAAAGAAAAAGAGAGAAAGAGAAGGCGATTTCGGAGGTGATTTGAGGCGATTCCGGAGGTCAAAAGGATGAACAGTAGCAACCGAGGTAAATCGTCCTATCGTGGCCTAGCGAGAGGAGGGTCAATTAGTGATCGAGAGAAAAAAGAACAACTGTCAAGTATGCCATGATAAAAAGAACTGTCAAGTATGTATGATAGAGGAATTTCTTAGACGGCCTATTCAGTATGAAATTTCAGACGATGACTTTGTGGAAAACCCCTACAGCTATTTTATAAAACTATTGTTTTTCAGTGGTCCAAAATTGTCTAAAAACAACGTTTTTGTAAAATACTTAATAAATAGTAAAAAAATTCAAAAAAATGTAAAATTTGATCTCCAAGCACATTTTAATATAGAGATCATGTTGAACAGTTTGGATCGACTATGTGGACTTTGAAAATCGCAAAACTGAATTGTTGTAAGATGTTGTAACTTACAAATGTTGCAAGTGGATCCCTCCTCTATATATATATTTTGCAAATGACTTATTATCCTTCTAATTAAGCCTGTGACATGTAAATGATACACAAGTTTAGGACGGTGTGTTTTAATAAAACTTTTAAGGCAATATATCAACTCTTTATAACACAAATGTAAAGCTTAAAATTACAAAATAGTTAAACTCACAAGAAGCTTTTATTTAGTCCCCTTTCACCTCAAAAGTACACAGAAATGTACAAAATGCACTATATAATTAAGACTTAATTAAGTGGCATCACATATTGCTTACCCATTTATTTCACATTTTTCTACCTGAACATTTTAAATCAACACATTTTGCAGTTACCAGTAAGTACATTGCTTGCAGATGAACAATGTTTTCAGGTAACTACATATATCTCCATAATATACAAGTTCAGATGGAAAAGCGCAATTTGGAGAGAAGAAGAAGCCACATTTTTCTAGTAACCTAAAGATTAAATGCATCAAAGCCTGGCAATGTGAACAAAAGGGGAAAGACATTATTTATTTAACCTCACACCCAACTGTCAGGTAGCTTGATGTTCTGAAACCTAAACGAAGATTCGCCAGTTGCTCTGCTTTTCACGATTTCCAGTCCATCATCCTCGCTGCTCACACTGCTCCTAACACTACCTTCAAAACTCATGCCCCTTGGCACCTCCTCTTGTTCAGTTGTGGTTGGTAGTGGGATCACCGACTGAGGAAGTGGCGGTTTTGTGGTTCCATTCTGATTTGATTCATCCTTCGGGACATCGACGGTGATTTTATCCCACATGAGGAAATGCAGCAAGATGGGCTTTAAAGCATGACGGTGCAAGGAAAGTTTTTGGCTGAGAGAGACCGTATCGAAGCACTTGATGTCGCCAGAGGTGGCGACCATCCATGGGAGAACTTTCTCGTTGCCCACTCGCGAGACGATTAGAAGCTTTGATGCCTTCTTGGCCTCTTTGTACAGCTGGAGAAGACCGGAGCGTGTGGAGGCTACACTGTGGCTGTTTTCGTCTGCCACAGAGGATACGTAGATAAAACCCTGCAAAAATGATATAAGTAGTGAATCTTGTGTAAATCAATCATTATTTTGAAGCATAATATTTGTATTTGAAAATTTAACTTCTATTTTGTTTCTTTCTATCTGTGACTTCGTTTATGACCATAAAAGTTTGTAATTTAACTTCTATCTTGTTTCTTTTTATCTTTTTATCTGTGACATCGTCTAGATCTGTGACTTAGTGTACAAGAGAACAGTGATCAGTAATTCAGTATGACTAAATATTTATATATCCATATGATATGTTGATTGAATGTAATGAGAAAGTGATAAACCAATAATGGTATATTTTACCTCTTCTGTGCGACTTATTGCAAAACCTAGCCTGGTATCACCTTGTAGCAATTTGATCTCTAGTGCTATCTCCCCTGCAATAGGGGTGTACCAGAGGCGTACTGCTCTTACCACCCCTATGTCAACACCATGGTAATCTTCAAACCCGTAGAGACTAACATTCGCCATGTTAGCTAGGTCGGCCAGGGAACCCATTGTTACTGTAGCAGATGCTGTTTCGCCTGATATCTATGCATTTTAGAAAATTATGCTTCTGTAAAATTGGTATTTAGTAGTTCTGGTCCAAAAAAATACATGCAAATCTAATATTGTTTTTGGTGAGCTGAAATAATTCATGTTGGTTGTACATTAATTCAAAGAACAGATATGTTCCGACTAATTTGACGGCCACCTAGTAAGTTTTAGAGTCTACAAGAGCATCTAAAGACCTAACTGAGATTCTGGGATGCATGCCCCATAGCCGCAATATATGCTAAATGAGCACTAAAACTAAGATGCAACAAAGTAGCATTGAAAAATTATTAAGACCATTGTAATGCACAAGGACAAAAAAGAAACTAAAAAATCAAACCAAGTCTTGCGTATGTACCTTAGTAAGAAGAGCCTCAGTCTGGACACTCATGAAACATATCGGCACACCAGATGCCTGGGATGAAACAAGCCAAGTATCGGCACGAGCAAGTGTATCCTCCAATGAGTTATATTTCGATGCCGATGTATCAGATGCCCTCGGAAGGAGCAGTATCGACAGAAATGAAGTGGCGCCAGATGGAAGCAGGAGTTCTCTCATCTTTTTCTCCCACGGGAATGACTCGTATGAGGAGCCAATCTTCGCATTACGCAATGCAGCTAACACCTTTGCATTATTCTTCGATTCTAAATAATGGGGAAGGAATTTAATTTACGATGAGAAAACCAGAGATTCATCTTTCTGCAAGATTCATTTCGTTTCTTTTTTTTTCTTGGTTTTTGTTTGTCAACGCTTGTAAAAAAAGGGATCAGTGCTAAGAGGTTTGTCTCACAAAATAGTTAGCTGATGCAAGGGTGGTCTGCATGTCGTGTGAGAGAGAGGGATTTAAAAAAAAAAAAACAGAGAGAGGGAGAGAGAGGGGGAGACTTTTCAAAAGAGAGAGAAATAGTGAGAACGAGATAGAGGTACTGGCCCAAGGTTTCAAAAAGAGAGAGAGAGATTCAAGTATAGTAAATATAATATTGAGGAAATACTTTATTATCTTAAGCATAGATCTTTAGGTCAACACCTTACATAGGTAGATTGAATCCTCATAGAAGATATAAAAAAAAAAAAGGATCTGAGAGCAGGAATTAAAAATTGGATTTAATTGCACTTCGCCAACTAGAGATATGAGCTGTATTGAAATGATTAGGGTTTCTGCCCGACCCTTTCGGGGAAGGCTTCTTTAGTTAATTAGGTACTTGATTACACCATTTGAATGGATACTCCCTTGACAAAATAATAAAAGAAGTAAATAAAAAAAAAAAATCATAGTTTGGTATTAAAAGAAATGTAGATGCACGTCGAATTATTTGAATGGATATATATTCCCTTGACAAAATTGGAATTATGTTGTATATTTATTACATGCAAATTGTCTGGATCAATCTATCCATGATTATACCCCTATTACCTCTGAAAACTTATTATTGATACCAGTGTTATTAAGTCCCTTAATTAATTCCATTACACACAAAAGACAATATCATACAGATTATATATAGAGTTCTATTTTTTCAGATAAGAGTAGCAATCTGTTTTCTATAAGGAGTTGTGTTTATTCATACTATATAAATGGAAGTATTAAACCCTAACTTTTTTTTGGTTTTATTGAACTTTTGAGGGGTGGAGGGTATTTGGGCATGGAGCATACAACCGTGTATATCCTAAATATAGTAGCACTTGCATTATTTTTGCCCCTATGAATATTAGACTAATGTTTAAACCTCTTTGTGTACTTAACTGTATAAACCCTGGATATATATATGACTCAGAAGCAAATTTGATTTGTACGTACGACGATTTATTTAGCTAAAAGGACTAAACTTCTAATTAATGCAACTATCTTTGGGGAACATATAAAACACTTCATGTAGATTAGTGGAGACCACATCGTTTGATTATTTCAAATTCAAGCATTTTTTTTCTTCCCTTCAAAGAAATAGGTCAAGCATTTTCTTCTTTTCTTAGTTTTTTTTTTTGTTGATCGAGGTAGCTGGCCAATTGAGTTGCCTTTAGTTATTTTAATTATGATTTATGAAGGTACCCAAACTTTTATTTCTCTTACATTTCAAAAGTCCATTCGGATGTGCATGAAATATATATATATCAGAGATGTCAATTGTTTTAGAAATAATTATTTTCTCAGCTTTAGGAGACATTCTCCTACCAATTAGTTACTGATGAACAAAACATTCATGCAAGGTAGGTAGCCCAAAATATCCAGAATTTATCCTAAATTCATTTTTTTTAGGAAAGTATCTAATTAACAGACTGGCAATGGATCGATTCTGAACATTTGATGGCACAGCATGGATATATAGATTAAATACGTAATAAAATCTAAGATAATAATTAGTTTTTCTTCAAAAAAAAATTATAAGCTAACTTTCTAGGAGCAGTAATTTAGAATTATTGCATGATATATAATAATATCAAAGTTTTCTTCCAACGCCTGCTACAGGTTTTTACTTCAAAAATGGTCTGACCACCACCACGACAAAAAAACTAATTTAATATATATATCGACCACTTTAATTCTCTATTTTCTTGTTCTGTTTGAGCCTCACGAAGTTGGTTAACATGTATAATATTAAAAAATTTGATAAAAAAAATAGTGAGGAAGACTATTAGTGAACTTTAGAAAAAAGTCATTTTTGGAGGCATAATTAACAAACTGAGTGTGAGAATATATGAACTTAATTTGCACATATTGATTAATTATTGACATAGATTAATTCATAGAAACCTTACAAGTTGATTGCTTATATGATTACTCAGGGAGATTAATTAATATAACTTGCACGTAATTGTGAACCTTACAAGTTGACAGCTAACGGGGACTTAGAGAAAGATTAATTAACAACTTTATCCGAATTGATTGGTATCGTTTCTGTTAAGTGGAACTGTCAAATTATTTTATTAATTAATTGGATGCAAATTATATATATATATATAGAGTAGAACTAGGGTGCTCCTAAGCTCACCAAGTCCTTCGTGAGCGCGGCTCTAAAACCTATCAAATTGACTTCAAACGACATTTCCAAACCGTTAGATGTTCAATCTATATCAAAATCTACTTGGAGACCAAATTTTACATTTTTTGGAATTTTTTTACTATTTATTAAGATGGTTTGAAAATCGCTGTTTTTATTAAAATTCTGCACCATTGGAAAACAGCGATTTTCAAACCATCTTAATAAATAGTAAAAAAATTCCAAAAAATGTAAAATTTGGTCTCCAAGTAGATTTTGATATAGATTGAACATCTAACGGTTTGGAAATGTCGTTTGAAGTCAATTTGATAGGTTTTAGAGCCGCGCTCACGGAAGGGCTTGGTGAGCTTAGGAGCACCCTAGTTCTACTCTATATATATATATATATATATATTTTTTTTTTTTTTTTCAAAATTGTGTCTCATCATAGATGATGTATATTTCAAAAAAGAAAAGAAATAAAAACTTGTCAGTACAGAAATATGAGATCGAGGGACAATAATAATAATCGGAAAAAATTTCAATCGGGTCGCCCATCAAACTCTTCTTTTTTAATTTAAGCACTAGATTTGCGGTTGCTTCTCTTAGTAAATAAACAATGTGCACCCATATATAACAAACTCTACTACGTTGGTAGCCGTTGAAGGTGATCTTAATCGCCGTTGTTTATTGAAAACATAAATTTACTTTGTAATAATAGTAATTTTAATTTCCGAAAAAAATTGAGAAATTGTGATATTACATTTTGACAAATGGAGAAGTAAATAGAAATTATATGATACCAGTGCGACTTATATTACAAATTAAGAAAACCTAGAGGTGCATTTTTTTATGTAGTCAACTAGCTTTATGATTTTATATATAGACTAACTTGTAATTTACGTCCGTAATTAGATAAAGAATTGTATTAGAAATAGCAGAATTATCTTTTCCATTATGATATGTAATTGTAGAATAAGTTTATTTAAGAAACCACAAAAAAGAGTGTATAGCTAAGAGAAATCTTTGTTTAATTTCCTCACGCACAATGTCAATATTTGTTGAAACATTGAGAATAAGGTAAGCAAGCAACCAAATATAAAAGACACCTTGCTTTATGATTTTTTGTATTGAAATATTATAGAATAAATGTTTATAAAATACATAAAAATTCAAACTGTAGCTTTTGCCAACTAACAAAATTTACAGAAATTTTTCTTTCAAGCACTTAATTTGCATTTGCCTTTTCATCAAGTATTTGTTCAACTGAAGAAAGAAATGCATAATTGAAGTTATTCGATCATCTTCAAATTTCAATGCATAACTAAAAGTACTTGTTGAATTTATGTAAAATTGTAAATGATTGTATATCTGAGAGAACACCCTTATATCATAACATGTAACAGGGTGTCTCAAAGCAAACAATTCCCAAAGTAATGTATACAATAGACTCCCATATACTGCTAATTATTATTCAAAAAAAAAATATATATACTGCTAATTAATATAATTCGCCAAGAACAAGGAATGTCAAAGAATTAATAATAGCGAGCTAAAACATACCTTCAAACGATTCAGTGCTCTCAGAATCCCATGAACCTGAATCTTCACTTGCTGTGGTTCTATGCTTGCGTGTTCTAGTCTGCCCGGTCGGGGGCTTTCCATATGTGTCGCCGAATGGTGAATCCTTACTTGAGGTTTCGCCACGCTTGAATGCAGATTTGATCAACTTCTGCATGCCTCCTTTCTTGCTGCTCTTCTTCATGACAATTTCATCAGCATGGTTTATAGGAGGCGGTGTCTGGTAGAGAGCGGTGACTCCCTCAACCACTGCCTCGGAGCGGTCTGTCGGCATCCTTTTGTGGGGGAATTTCAGAGGCTTTTGATTTATTTTTTTTCTAATAATTTTTTTTAGAACTGCGGTATTGGTACTAGTTTTTTTGTTGTGATTCTGGGTAGAGAGTTGAAGTGGTATGAAGAGAGGAGAGAGAGAATAGAGTGCTATATAAGAGACCAGGGATGGAAAGGGGGGTTGGGTTGAGGGAGGATGGTATGGATGAGTACTTGAGTATCATTACAAGCAATTTTTCATTTTTTAAGGATTAATGATTTGAACACCTATAATATGAACCCATATGGTTCTTGACTTTTTGCATATATATTGGACTTTGATTAAAATTGACAAAGTAATTATGCAGTCGCAAAAGAATTTCATTCTCTAAGATTTAGCTCCAAAAGAGGAGAACAAAGAGAAGACGAAAGAAGGGAAATGAAACAGACTCCTGATTGTGCCTGATTGGAGACGTTTACTTGCTTGAGAAACAGAAAAAATTGAGAGGGAGTGGAGAGGAGAGGGTGAATTGTATATAGAAACTTAATGATTTTGTTCGCTCCTAATTTGAAGTGTAGATGAGGTGAACTCGCTTCCTTCACTTTTCATTAATTACACACTCTCTTTGTGGAGCACACCCTAAAGATGTTTTGAACAATCTTTGATTGATTATTCTAGCATATCAAAATATTGAGATAATTAAGAAATATCCACATGCCTCTTGTTTAGTTGATTGATCAATTTTTTCATTACCTTCATTATGCCATAATTTAGAGCAATTTTTACTAAGCTTCTAAAATCAAGGAGATCAATTAGTAACACCTACTTCATATTCGTACTTAAATTTTTGTTTATCTTAAGCATAACATAAACATGACAGATTTACATAGAGTGAATTGGAATTAATTGACCTCATTCATTTCCAAAAAAATGTACTTATACATGAATTTCTATATAATTTAGACTAAAATACTATGGGTAAAATTGACCCCATACTCAACATGAAAATTTTATATAACCGGCCTCTAAAGTGTGTTTGCGCCTTAGCTTCAAATTAAGATTGACTCCACTCCTGAACATAAAGATTAAAGTTCTTGAACTCATCCGAACGTGTATAACACATTTCAAACTTATGACTTCAACACATATAACAATACCCTTCCTATATTTCAACAAAATAAAATAATTTTTATCAAATACTTGTTACTTTTATTCCATTTCTTCCCTCATTCCAAACAAACATAATTCACATGAAAAAATTAAATCTTCAGTAGAATTTTAAAATTGTAATTTCTCATATGGAGAACTTAATTTATCTTATTTAACAACTAGACAAATATCTTCAAGCTTTACTGAGTTTTAGTTATGTGCAAGAATTTTAAAACTACATATTTTCACAGAGAGATCGTTATCTTAATAACTAAATTAAAAGCTAGTTATAAAAATATATACATCTTCAAGCTCCAGTGAGTTTTAGTTATGTGCAAGTAGCAATTAATAAAAGAAACCAGTAAACAAAGCCAGTTGTATACAAAAAGTTAGCCGAGGTAGGATGTGAGTACTGATTGGTGGATTCTTTTGTTGGCCTCAAGTCGATTTAACAGGATTGAAAAAACTGAGAGCCGCAACAAGTGGACCCACCTGGCACGAGGAACCAAGTCAGCAAAGAATATTAGCCACAAAATTCTCTATAAAATATATGAAAATTGAATTATTGAAGTCCCATGAATAAGACAAAATTTACACGGGATTCAAGCAAAATTTTCTACATTTAGAAATTAAAAAATAAATTATCAGAAACAAAGTAGTTTTTTTCTTTTATAAATGAATGGAACCCAAGCAATAGTTCAGTCTCACTTATTTCCACATTAAAAATCAATTAATAGAATCGAACCCTTATTTTAATTCTATTTATTTTTAACTCAAATATAAATTAATTTATATACTAAATTCATTTTTTTATTGAGACCGAATCAATGGTTCAGTCTTAGTTTTTTCAGTCTCAATTCTTTTGTGATCAAAGCACACTGCAACTTTTGAAAATTACTGGTTCCGAACCATTGATTTGGTTCCAGTAGATATCCCAATGGAACCGAACCATTGGTTCGATCCCATCTATTTGATTTAGGGGTGCAAACGGATCAGATATTATATGTCTGTATCCGGATCCGTACTCGAAAATTAGATACGGATATCCGATATCCGAATATCCGCACGGATACATATATGAATATGGTTTTAATTTTTAATTATCCGTATCCAAATAGTAGATATACCATGTAATTTAATTTATATTAGGAAAGAAAATTATAAATTCACTGTTATAAAAAAGCGAATATATGATCCATATCCGTTTAATATCCAATTTGTATCCGTATCCGTCTAATATCTAATCCGCATCCATATCCGAAAAATAAAAGCAGATACAGATATGATTTTTCCACTATCCGATCTGTATCTGTTCCGTTTGCATCCCTAATTTGATCGAAAAAAACAATATATTCTAAATTTCGATCATTTCATTTTTTTTAGTTTCTAAAAATGAAAAAAAAAAAAATTGGGACTGAAGCGGCTAATTTCAACTAGCCAGTCCAGATTTGGCTGATACCGGCTTTTCAAAGGAAAACTAGAAAAGCGAAGTCATATAAGATATGCCCCCTGATTCAAAACATTTCTGAAACCTGTAATTAGATTTCAGACAGCATGCGGACATCACTGTTTTTAGCGCCATGACAACATGGCCCCACGCCGACCACAAACATGATTCACACAGTCACGTAATATGCAACAAGACATGACTTTGCATTTTATTTGAAATTTAATTATAACGTATTTAATATTTAATATTTTTGAAAATATTGTTAAAACAAAATATCAGAACTGCAAGTCTATTTGATCTGACGGATTGTATACGCCCAATCAGATATGGTTGAGAAGCATAGGGAGTTCAGATCCTCTGAGGTAATTAAAATTTGGACCTATTTAGTTCAAGGTAGAATGCACACAGTTCCATTAATATTCATTCCAAAACTGATTGGGTCCGATCTAAACTCAAAATTTAAATTACCTTAGGTGATTGAATTCGGAGTGCGAGCAGCATTCCTTGTTGGTAAGATTGGCCAATAAAACTTCATTATTTTTTTATTTTATTTGTTGCTTCTTTGGTTACATCTATGGTGTACCTTATCTCTTTTTTTTCCCCGATAAAAGTGGTTAAAAGAACCCACTTATTTCACATAATGTTTTTTTATTAATACCAAACAACTGATACAAATTTTACAGCAAATTAACCTTCTAACCAAAAATAAAAATTCTACTTCATTCTTACTACATTACATCTCCTTACCTCTCATATATAACAAAATTCAACATTATAAAAAGAGCTATAATATAACATATTTACCACTATAACAAAAAAAAAAAAAAACTCATACATGAAACTAGAATGTAAACATCCCAATTTTGTTTATACTAAAACAACTTGAAAATGTACAATTTATGTTCTCACTATCTTGTCCAGACCCATGGGTGTCATCCATGCCCTCCTCTTCCTCTTTTCTTTAATGGTTATCTTCAGAGGAAGATCTCTCATATCTTGTGGTATGATAATGATTAATTTGAAAAAAAAAAATGTTGCATCACCTCTAGCCTTACTCCAGAAATTTGGTAAACATTTTTTTTAATCAAGTGACCTCAATGATTTGCATTTTGCTTCCTTAAAAGATAGTCTAAGAGACTACACCCCTAATAATTAGTTCCAACAATGATCTATTTTTTAAAGGGATGTAAGAATCTATTTATCATAAATCTTCTAAATAAATCTCTACATAATTAAAAGAAGGTATCCAATTTCAAATAGCTTATTGGCTATCGTCATTATGTTGATGACACCATTCTTTTCTTAGAATATAATCCTAAGAATGTAGGGGAAAAAAAAAACATGGTGGACGTTAATAATATTTGAAGCATTATAAGGAATCAAAATTAATTTGACCAAAACTGAACTTTTACCTATAAACATTAGTGTAGATACCAGTAAGGATTTAGCTCAGATATTTTGATGCAACATTTCTTCTTTTCCAATTATTTATTTAGGAATGTCATTATCAGGAGACTAAAAAATTCAGATTGGAGTTCCCGGGTGGATAAAATAGAAAAGAATCTTCAAGGTTAGATTGATCAATTATTGTCAATAGGAAGAATTACTGAAATAGCAAGAATTTGGGCTTGAGATTTGATGGTTGTCATGTTTTATATTGCGCGCCTTTCCAATACTGAGGGCTACAGCCCACAGAAACAATATTTTACTTCGTTCCAATAGCAGCACATCCCAAAAGGAGGCTAGCAACCGTCTGATTAATTCAAGTTCACTCGTCATCTATTTCAAAATTGAATCGAGTTTTTTAACTAGCACCCAAATTTGAAAACAATGTTAATTTTATATCAATAATTAAACTGTAACGCTGTAAGTCGGTGATAAGTGTATTAGTAAAAGTTTGTATTTGGTTGCTGGTCCATGGACATATTTCCTTTCCTTAATTCACTTGTATGTTTAAGTATTTGATTTGCCAATTTTATATTTGTAAATCTGTGTAATATTTGATTGCTAATTATCCCAAAAAATTAACAACTTTTCTAGATTAAATATAATTCTTGGCATAAATTATTTTTTTTTTTTAATAATTACCACGTGATGGAGTAATGCCGTTGCACTTAGCTGATAGCAAGAAATTGGGAGTGTTGGTTCCAATGTCCAGTTAGAATTGTTCGATCTGCATTAAGATTTGTGCGGACAGTTTCAAGATTCATGTGGATCAAGTGCAAACTAATTCTTACATTGATCGAACGGTTTTGATCGGACATCAGACTGAATTTGATTTGATGCGTATCGGACCGCCCCTAATCAGATAGAATATTTTCTGCTAAAGGTGCACTCTGGTTAGGTTTTATCTATGGTTCTGAAAATCAAAACTGGAAGCCAAATCGGTAAGTTAACCGTATAATCGGAGTTGATGAATAGGAAGGAATCGGCCGAATCAACTCGGAAACTCAGAAGCTCGGATTTTTCAAAATAAATATTTTGTATTAAAAAAGTGGGAAAACTTTGTAAAAAATTATTTTGTTGAAAATATTGTTTTTGTTCTCTTTGATTCAGTGTATTGAAAAAAAAATATTGTTGCACATATATTTTTAAAATTTGTAGCATTTGATAGAAAAAGTGAACGCTATAAAAATTATACAAAATATTACATTTCAACAATAAATTCTTATTTTTGCTACTTAATTAGAAGTTGATTTGAATTCATGGTGAGCCAATAATTAATAGTATATCTAAACAAAAGGGAAGCGTATACCATCTATGCATCAAGTCTAGTCGAAATTTTAGTTAGAAAGTGTTATTTTTTGTCGCCTCCTTTTTTTCTTCTTCCCAATTGAAAAGCAAAAACAGTATAACTAGTCTCACTATGCACTCTCTAAGCAGTTTCAATGAATTAGCCTCAAACTCTGTCTAATTTCAGTTGAGAATTTTAGGATTCAGCACAAAATTACAAAGCGGCGAGTAAATCGGGTAAAACTCGGATTGGCTCCGACCGATTCGATCGAATCAAACTCGGAATCGGTCAATTCTCGGAATCATGATTTTGAGTGCGCACTTTGAATAAGGGAGACATATGATGTACTTAATAATTGTTTTGTTCCTTACATTTTTCTTATATTGTTTCAGCTATGGAAGTACATGTTTCATATTTTTCTTATATTTTTCTTATTATGTGCCCCACCACTTTTCAAGTGTTCGACCTATTGTCACGAGCTTCACTCCGTTCAAGCGTCATAACAATGTATATTTCAGATCGTCGATTTCTACAGTATTCCAGACAAGTGAGTCAGAAATCCAGACATAGGAACAGTCTTAAATTTTATGAGGGAGAAGTGCAAGATTCAACCGAGTTATCTACGGTTAGTTTGTGTACTGAGTTTTATCTAAGTGGAGAACTGACGTGAACGTGATGTAAGGTAGATGTATGTACTGAGTTTTAATTGTTGTATTTACCCAAAGGTCATTCTGATTGCATATACAAAGATGACCGAGGATGCGCACAATAGTGTGTTGTA
Organism: Carex littledalei; assembly: GCA_011114355.1. Taxonomy (NCBI): domain Eukaryota; kingdom Viridiplantae; phylum Streptophyta; class Magnoliopsida; order Poales; family Cyperaceae; genus Carex; species Carex littledalei. The sequence continues at coordinate 5,571,795 of CM022097.1, forward strand.
TCCACTACTAGCTAAATTGTGCGCGACCTTTTTCAAAATGGCAGGAGATTATTTTATATTCGAGAATGATATGGCAAAGGTATCATTTGTCGTTTTGTAATTTTTCTCGTATCTTCAATAAATAAGTTAATGTTCTATTTTAATGCTTATTTACCGTAACAGAGTCATTCACGATATGTTTGAATCTACACTGGAAGAAGAGGCAGCCTTCTACGTAGACAGACAAACATGGTTTTGAAACTCGAAATCGAAAGCAGAATTAGTAAGTTGCCTGTAGAACCGGAATCGGATGAATCAGAAGGAATCGGCCGAGTCAAATCGGAAACTTGAATTTTTCAAAATAAATATTTTGTATTAAAAAATGGGAAACTTTGTAAAAAAATATTTGAGTGAGGCTATGGTGCTATGCATAGCACGGATGGGGTCCGTGCTACGGTTCAAAATTTGACTTTTCAAAATCCTAACGGTCGATCCAACCGTTCAATGTGATAACCATATGAATATGTACTTGCAAACTAAATTTTATATTTTTTCGAATTTTTTTACTATTTTTTTAGATAGGTAGAATTTTGATGGTCCAGAATTTTCAGAAAACACTGATTTTTCTACCTATCTAAAAAAATAGTACAAAAATTCGAAAAAATATAAAATTTAGTTTGCAAGTACATATTCATATGGTTATCACATTGAACGGTTGGATTGACCGTTAGGATTTTGAAAAGTCAAATTTTGAGCCGTAGCACGGACCCCATCCGTGCTATGCATAGCACCATAGGCTCACTCAAAATATTTTGTCGAAAATATTGATTTTGTTCTCTTCAATTCGGTGTAGTACTGAAAAAAAAAATATTGTCTCACATATATTTTTAAAGTTTGTGGCATTTGATAGAAAAAGTGAACGCTATAAAAATTGTACAGAGTATTGCATTTCAAGATTAAATGCTTATTTTTGTTACTTAATAAGAAGTTGATCTGAGTTCATTGTGCATGAGCCAATAATTAATAGTACCTCATAAAGTAACAGAGTAAATACTAATTTCCGCTAAAAGGAGAGCCAATGCCTCTCTCTTTCCCCATTAGCAGTTAACTAATTATCCACTTGGCACGAGAATACAGGTTTTATAATGAAACATTTGACAATTGTGAAATACCGCATTGGGAGTAACCCCAGTGCTTCAAAACTCTATATCTGTGATGATTTGCTAAACCAGGGGACAGAAACCTGAGAATTGGATTTTTATTTTTGTACATTGTTTCTCGGTAACTTGTGTGGCAAGAATTAAGGATTTTTTTAGAAAACATAATTAAATTTTTTTTTTTTACCAAACCAATATGATTACATTTTTTTTTTACAAAAATCATAAGAACTGAATTGCCTATTCGGTCCGCTTTATTTTTTTTTTTGGACCAAATTGGCAATTCGGTCCCTGTTGATTCACAGTTTCCGTAGAGAACTCAGTTGCCGTTTGTGTAATGCCTAGGGACCGAATTGCCAGTTCGGTCCAGAGTTTTTTTAGTCCGGACCGAATTGGCAATTCGGTCCAATTTTTTTTTTTTAGGATTTGGTTGAATTTTTAAATATAGTATAATGTCATAGAACATATTATTTACTATATAAAATAATTAAAAATAAATAAATTATTTGAGATAAAACTGAACTGTGAGGTTCCGCTGAAATTTGAAATTGAGTCATAAACACATACGCACAATGTCCAAAACTGAAAAGAAATTATGGAAAATATTTTTTTGTTCATATATAGTAATTAAAGATTAATTTATCAAGAAGAGAAAATTTTGTGTCAATTGCGGTTTTCACACTTTTAAAAACAATATCTGTGATTTAAAAAGTTTGACAACATTATGTCTAACTTCTAAGTTCTAAGCATGTACAGAGCTTCTAAGCTCGTACATTTAAAATATAATGTGAAATTCAGCCCGAACGTATGCATTTAATGTCCTTAGTGTAATTTCATAATTTGTTTATGTACGTTTGAGTGTATATTTTTCTAATATTTTAATTGGCCTAAACACACTTATTCAGTCCAAACTAGTAAACTCTTGCTTTTAGAAAATAAATCATCTGTCCATTGAATTGGCAATTTTTTGTTTTCATGGTAAAAAAAAAAAAAAGTGGGGACCGAATTGGCAATTCGGTCCGGAGTCTTTTTCAGATTTTCTGTGACCACCTTTCTGAAAATTTGTGAAATCAACATGGACCGAATTGCCAATTCGGTCCAAAAAAAAAAAACCAAGCGGACCGAATTAGCAATTCGGTTCTTATGGTTTTTGTAAAAAAAAAAAGTAATCGTGTTGGTTTCGTAAAAATATTTTTTTTAATTATGTTTTTAAAAAAAAATTCAAGAATTAATGTAGATATCAATAGCGGTAGCATTTTAATTTGGATGTAGAAAAGGGATCTGAAAGAACACATAAGATAATTTAAATCAAGGCGAAGAATTCTGATATGATCCTGACAAATCTGACACTGAATGTGGAATAAAGGCTAACTTGTTATCGTTTTTTTTTTATATTGCTAATATATGACCAAATCTATTGGACATATAGTCCGGTTCGGCCTAAAAAAATAGTAAATCAATCAACTGGTAGCGCAAAATCGACCTAATCCATCCAACTATGTTTAGTTTGGTTATCTTCTTGTCAAATAGAGTAATATAAATTATTTAGCCCAAAGCCCGTCAATTTATTTTTGGTCCGAGCCATCTGATTCATGAGTTTTAATTAAGCGAGGCAGAGGTTTGATTAAAATGCTCACACTTTACACTTATCAATTATATCATTAAAATGAAATAGATGAAAGTCCATTAAATTAATTTCGGTCGAAAGTAACATTTGGTTTAACATCACTCTGTACTTGTTTTGATCTAGCTAAATTATCTTTCTTTTCAGTCTTTTTTTTTGCCTTTGTAAATTGTTTTATTTCATTTAATGAAAAATGTTTTGTGTTAGTGCATAAATTATCAGATTCTAAGAAAAAAAAATTGTTGAACAAAATCACTTGACAAATTGCTTGAAAGGACGATATAAAATGAAGATTTCATGCTCTGCTTAACAAGCTTCTTTGTCAGCTTGGCAACATTAATTTGATTACAAAAGTAGAATCATTGATTTAGACTTCTCTAAGCAAATACAACTTCCATATTTCATCAGAAATATACTGAGATTATTGATATCTCAATCATGGTCTGTTGCTCCAAAACCAGCCGAAAAATGAAAAAAACAAAGGAGGGATACAAGAAGTAATTACACCAATTGAAATACAAACCGAGAAAACCAGGCCCCGAATAAGTAATTATTATTATAACGACCTATACTTATTATTAAGTTATGCATACAAAATAAGAATAAGATTAATAAAAAAAAAAAGCTTGAATCTGGTATAAGCCAACATCAACAGTTGACTGGTCAGCTACATAAAAAGATATGACCTGGCCTTGTTCTTCAGTTTTCATGTACATAATTCATTTAAGCCCCTCGAAGTATACAACAAATAAGAAGTCATACTCCAAATGCAACCATCCTTTGCAAAATCTTAACTTGTTCTGGTAATAAAAATCTGTATACGCGTAGAAGAGTATAAATCTAACTACATAATCAATCCACCCTAAGTCCAAGGCAAGGTCAAAAGTGGAAATCTACCATCAACTTATTCTCAAAATGTACAAAAATACATATTATAAACAGCAAAAATACATCTAGATCAATCCAAATTCCACATTACCAATAAAAATGCTAGTACAAACAACATGTACTCTTGACTGGGGTCTCCGTCTCCTGATCAAGGGGAACAGTAACGTCTGTCCCTTTCAGCAGCCGGGTACTGTTACTGGCCTCCAATTCCTCATTCGCCATTAGTGATTTCTTACTTACAATCCGGTAAATCTCTGACAGAACCATCAGAAAAGCTATCTCCACATTCGTAGACTCCATGGCCGACGTCTCCATGAAAAACAAGTTCTCATCTTGTGCAAATTGTTTTGCATTTTCAGTCGGGACGGCTCGTAGCGTCCCCAGGTCACACTTGTTGCCAATCAACATGATGACTATGTTCTTGTCAGCATGTGACCGAATTTCTTCTAGCCATCGAGATGCGTGCTCGAAAGATTGTTGTTTAGTTATGTCATACACCAGCATTGCACCTACAGCCCCACGGTAGTATGCACCGGTGACGGCACGGTACCTGATCAGAGATGGATAAGGAGCAATTGTTAAATTGGTCAGTTGGGGCATGGTTGTGGTCATCACCAGTCAGTGCTGGAACTGCAAATGATCACTTTAAGAGCTAGTTGTAAGTTGTTCTTAGATGGCGTTTTACAATTAAATGAAAAGATAATTCTGGACTAAAAGCACTGCTGTTTGCAAATGTCTAGAATCATGATTTCGTCCACCTTCACTCACACTGATTGCAATCTTGATGTAGTTCAGAGAAAAAGAAAACATTGAATAACCTTTTGTCACTAAATACTGGTCTCTAGTTTCCCATTATACTACTCATTTCTGTAAAAATATTGAAGTCTGAACAAAGTTCCATTTAGTCCCAGCTAGTCTTTCAGACAAGCGCTAAACTAGGTAATTCAAGTTAAATTAAAATGTCGAATATAATTCATAACATCTTTCTTTATTCTAGAGAGTGATGGTATTATAAAAATTCATTAAAGAGAGAAAGGAAGTAGAAGCAATTAGGCGTTCATTACATAACTGATCCCTCTATATAAAAATTAAAATCAGAAAAGCTGTAATTTTGTTCTGAAAGTCATGTATCGAGCACCATACATAAAAAGCTAATCCTTCCAACATGTACCCCTTTCAATGTGTCCATCATGCTGGTGATTGAAACAAAAACAACTGATGCTGAATTTATCCCTAACTTATTCCAAGTTCCAACATAACCAACCGGCCAATAAATTCATGTAAATTGGACTCCTAAAATTCCATCAAGTATTCTTTTTAGTCTCCTACAGAACAGTTCAAGTCACAACTGAGACAAATCCCATGTACATCAACTACAAACCTAATAAATGAAGTTTAATCAAATATAATTGACTTTCGCAACATCTCATGACTTCTAAATAACCTAGTTAATAAATTCACACAATTATAACAAACGACATCACTTTACAATAGAGGACTTCATGGTTTTTTATGCAACTAATGGGTACTCAGCCACCGAAAATTCATTAACGGATTGTTCAAAAATCGGTAAAGAATGGGTACCTTTCCTGACCAGCGGTATCCCAGACCTGAGCTTTGACGATCTTGTGATCAATCATGACAGTTCTCGTTTGAAACTCGACACCGATCGTTGCTTTTGCAACAAGACTGAACTCGTTTCGAGAGAATCTGGACAAGAGCTGCGACTTCCCCACAGCTGAATCTCCGATCAAAACCACCTTGAATACGTAGTCTAGTCCCTGCTGTGTGTCTATATTCGACATTACTCTTTATTAGGCCTATCCTATTTAGCCTCTTTGAGAGAGAGAGAGAGAGAGAGAGAGATTCAACGGGTTCTCTTCTCTCGGACTTCTCGTCGGGGAAAGAAGGGAAGTTGGTTACCTATACCGGGTACGGCTCCATTAATATGCGGTTGAATTATCATTTCAGCTTCAAGTATTAAATGGGGGCCAAGATAATTGACAACTCGATTTTGACTTCGAACAGGACATATTTTTACATGTTTTTTTTTTATTATTTTGACTCAGATTGTTCATATGCTGAAACAAATAAAAAGTTATAGAGTGAAAAGTTTAGTGATCAATTCATTATAAAGAACAAAATTTAGTAACTTGTGGCGAAATTTACTCTATTAAAAAGAGATCAAGGTAATTGACAACGTAATTTTGACTTCGTACAAAACATGTTTTTCATGCTTATTTAATATTGAATCAGATTAATTGTTCATACATTGTATGAATTCATAACAGTTTTGTCAACGTCTTTACTCTTAAAAGGTCGTCACACGATATTATGGATTTGTTTACCCACCATAATATCTTTATTTAAAATTTTAACTAATTAAATGTTGATGATATGTAGTTAAATATTAAGACGGAGTAACTAATTATTAGTAAGACAAATATATTTGTCAATCATCCATGGTTAAATTAATTTGCAAAAAATTATAACTGAAAAAGTGACAGTTATGATGTACAAACTTCATATATTTGGTCTTCATTGTTTCTATGAGATTGTAATGAATAAACAATTCAGAATTGCTACATATCAGATTTGTCAGAATCAATTTTTTTATAATGCTAATAAATATGTATTATATATAAATAAATAGTTATTTCCTGTTAACAACATAATTTTCTTATTTACTATAGTTTTAAAGTTGTAAACTTCAAGCTGCGATATTATTGACACGTCCATTTCTTAATTTTGCTTAATATTTAATTATTTATGTCTTATAGTTAATCAAATTTTGAAGTAGAGATACAGTGAGATATATTTTTTTTTTTCTCTGGTGACTTTAATTTTATTTACTTTACTTCTTTTTTTTGGTGGGTTTTGTATCACTTAAAAGTCTGATCGTCTAATACACTTTTAGGTCCTCGTGGAAAATTGCGTGGAGCCAATTCCTCTTCTAACTTTTAAGAAACTTCTGGTGCGTTTGGCATCAACCGAAATTCAATTTAGTTATTTTATTGACTACATTTGCAAATATGACACAGCTTTGGGTCTAAAATAGTCGGCTTAAGTTACCATGTTCCCTTCTCAGAACTGCATTTATGTTGTTGGACAACGCGTTGATATTAACATATTACCTCATAGCCGACATTTTTATTAATATCCAAAGTTAATTGCAAATTAATAAATATATCCATAATCAGTGGGTATTTCGAAAAATGTTCAAATCGGTCAAATTTTGACCAGTTTTCTTTCCCCCAGAAGCCGGCCAGAATCTGGCCAGTTTCCTTTTTTTTTTTTTTTTACCCGTTTACACCCTATAAATATGGGTATTTCCTCTTCCTTACAACATAATAACTGTCTCTTTCTTCTTTCTTCGTTAGAGGTTTCAGGTAATGTTTTTTTTTTTTATTATTTAATTTTTTTTATATTTTATATTTTTTAGAATAATTAATTTAATTATTAAAAATAATTAATTTAATTCCTTTAAAAAATAATTACTGTACACTTATTTAATTTTTTAGAGTTTAGTGGACTGACCATTACATGTATACAGACATGATCCATTTAATTTTTTAGGGTTTCGTAACCTACAATTGTTTACCATTTTTAAAATAAATATGTATACAGACATGTAAATTAGTAACCTGACAATTGTTTACCATTTTCTAAAATGTAGTTTGTTTACCATGGCCTTTATTTCATTACACTGTGGTGGGAAGATGCTTAGTAATGCACACGGGACTTATTACAACAATGATTCAATTACTTCATTTATAATTCCCGATGATATCTCACTTTTGGACCTGAAATCCATGGTTTACACATACACTGGTTATAACCCAAAAATGTGGAACTTAGAATTGTCAAACAACACGTGACTACTAAATAAAAAGTAATTTTTATTTAATTAATACTCAAAGAAATTACAACATAATTCATCTAACTACAATAATACTACTTAGAACCAAGCTCAAGTGCATCCAAATTTTAAACCCTACTAATTCACAGCAAACGAAGTGGTAGCCTTACCAGTATAAGTACACAGAACAAACTCATCGTCCGATATTGGTGGCTCTGGATCATCAACAATTTTTTTTAACCCATAGCCGTAGGGGTTTTCCACAAAGTCAGCGTCTGAAATTTCATAGCTAAGAAATTCCGGCTGTATGAATGATCGACATGTCTGTGTATCAAGGCATCTCTGACACTTGTACTTTTTTTCCTCATTTTTACTTCGATCACTAATTGACCCTCCTCTCGCTAGGCCACGATTGGACGACCTACCTCGGTTGCTATTGTTCATCCTTTTGGCTCCTTCAAATATCGACATTTTCGCCTCAAAAATTTCCTTATCTTTCTCTCTGTCCCTTCCTCCCTGTCTCTTTTGTGAGTTGAGTGAGTTGTGAGGGGAAGAGAGAAAAAGATAAGAGTATAAAATAGCAACAACAAAAAACAAAGGGTACCGGCCAGAAAATGGCCGGTACCCTATTTAATCAAGTACCGGCCATTTTCTGGCTGGTAGGGTCATTTTTATTAAATCCCAGCGAACCTGGGTATATTAATTAATTTGTAATAAACTTTGGATATTAATAAAAATGTTGGGAGAGTTGTGAGGGGGAGAGAGAAAAAAGGGTATTTATAGGGTGTAAACGGGTAAAAAAAAAAAACAAAGGAAACCGGTCAGATTCTGGCCGGCTTACGGAGGAAAAGGAAACCGGCTAGAATCTAGCCAATTTGGACATATTTCGAAATACCCACTTATTCTGGGTATATTTATTAATTTGTAATTAACTTTGGATATTATAAAAATGTCGGACCTCATAGATATGCGGTGCAAATTTTGTACAAAATTCTTTTATTCATCAACAGCAATAAAGATATCTCTAATTACACAATGTATTGTTCATTATTAATGTCCCATTAAGAATAACTAACCCAATGATTTTCATCCGATTTAAAACGAAAAACTCAGATCATGCTGCGGATTCAGACCATCCAATTACAAAAATTCTTCTATCGTAGAGAGATGAGATTAAGTGAACTTAATCTCATAACTTTTTGTACTACGCAAGGTTTAAAACTAGCAATTAAGCGGTGGTAAAGAGGTCAATAAACCACAACATAAGTATGCTTTATAAATATGACAAGTTGTGTACGTATCTGCATACAACGATATATATATTCTACATACCAAAATATCAATTATATGACAAAAACTGCAGGCTTAGTGCAGTGGCACGATTTCTCATCTCTCATCTCAGATGAGAGACTCAGATTTAATTTTCGAGAATAACATCTAAAAGATGATGGAATGTATCGGAAACCCTTTAATAAAAAAATTATAGACAATACAATTACAAGATTATAATAAAGTTCGGTTGCAGTGAAGTCACTGAATTGCCTCAAAATTTGTTAATTTGCAAAGTCTGTCTCAAATTTTGTAACTTGTAAACTCTTTTTTTAACTAATTTGCAAAATCACCCCATTGTAAAGAAATGATTAAGCTTTAGTTACTATTATAGAAAATCTTCAAAATTAATACGAGATTACATCCATTAACCAGCAATTAAACATGATAGAGGTATGATTTAAGACTTGTTTTTGCATTAAGTTGCACAATTGTTTGCCATGACTGGAACTAATAAACCATCCTAAACAAATAGCAAGGCATACACCTTGCCCGCTTCAAATAATTAGCAAGGTCCAGTCACTTTACTCAGATTAATAGGAACACAATAAATTTCGAATTACTTTGCATGCAAGAGAAATATAGAGTTTGCAATATACAGACCATAACAGTCACTTTAGGTCGTCACAATGACAATAAAATAAGCCCTCATGAGTTCTAGTATAGAAAAGTCTAACGGAGAAATAAAGTATGCATTTTACTGCTAAAGGATTAACGCATTGCTGCTGCTAAAGTACGATTTATCAGCAAATCTCCTATATTGCTCATTTCTTGCAGCAAGGCATAAAGAACCACAAAACTTCTGCTTGGTGGCCACTAATCTAGAAGCTCGATGTCATTTTCTATACAACATTAATATTAGCTGATCACGCCTACGGGCTTTCAACCAAATATATATATATATATATATTAGCTCATCAACTTGTTACGTATCATAATACTTCTCAATATGGTGACAACTGACAAGGCCACTCCTTGGCTTCATAAACACATTAAATAGATATGTATTCAGTGTCCTCTTATGCTTTTGTTGAAATTCCCAAATTAATTACTTTAACACGACGTCCCTATCATGCTAAACACCCTTCTAATTGTAGTGGATTTCTGCGAATGATCACTGTACCAGGCCATTTTTTTTTTTGCTGATGTTTTTTCAGCATCTAATAATGCACCTAAAAGATTGAAGGCCTAATAATAATCATCATCAAGTCCTCGTGTGATCCACACGTTCTATATAGAAGCACATAATACCATAAGATAAAACATAAAAGATACAAAAAGCCAATTTAAGAACAGAATCAACATTGAATATCTAAAATCCAGAAATAAACTTAAACACAAGTACCCTATTGAATATCTAAAATCCAGAAATAAACATATCAAAGCTTTCAGAAAAAACGTTCCTTTTAAGTTACTAGCCAAAGCTACACAGTCGTAGTAGTATGTCCGCAATTTATCCTGAGAACACTGAAAAAGAAAATTTAGAAGAAACCCATAACAAAATATACAGGTAAAGTCAACAGTGGAAACTCCAATTGCAATGCTTAATTATTGAAATTTGCAAGGTGGCAGCTGAAGCAGTAGCCAATTACCAGGTCAGACCAACAAAAAGTTATTGTTGCATCCAGATGTGAAGTTTGTGGTAAGAACTGGTCATTTTTTCCTAATAGTAAATTGACTAATGGATTACCAAGGCAATTAAAGAAAAAATTCACACAAACACCAAAGTGTGGCATGTTGAACTCCATGTATGTAGCAAACTGTGGTACATAATTCATAAAATGGCAATTTGCAGTCAAATGGCAAAAGTATACAGCTTGTAATTTAAAAAAGGGTAAAAATAAAGTAAAGTGATAAGAATAGAGACAGAGCAGAAAAGAGTATGCCTTACAGCTTGAGCAGACCACAGAGCGATTATTAATAGTATGCCTTTCTTGGGTTACCCTACATAACAATTCTTTTCCTTTTAATAGCTCTCAAAAGTAAAAAGAACCAAACAGAAAACAAATAAAGACATATATTGTCCCAACTCAACAGAACATCTGAAAATCAGTAACACTCCTCTTAAACAGTTCTATAGAGGAGCACAGAGAAACACTCTCAAACTCATTCATTCAAAGAAAGTACATTAAGCTTTCTAAGGCTTTAAAGTGTAAAAAGAGGATGCCATCCTAAAGGATTGAAAATGAAAGGAAGGTCCTGAATCTTCTATTAGACATTTAGACATCAATACAATTTAAAAAGCTATGAGACTAAATCGGATACTAGAGGTACATTTAACAGCTTCATGATCACAAATATTTTTTCAAGTCCTAAAGGGTAAGACATTCAAGAGGCATACGTTAAGTATTTGGGGGAGAGTATGTTTCAGGTGAAATAAGAGCCCTTGAAGATGCAACCCACCAATAGTGTAACTAGATTAATTAAATAAAAAGAAAATATGAGGGGGAATAGCTTGTACCAGAGGGTTAGGCCGGTGTTTGTAGCCGAGCATCATACGCTTCTTGTACTGCTCATAGATATCATCTTCGGCAGAAACCTCACCTGGTTTCACTGCACCCACCCCCAGGTTGTCTTTTTTCACATCTCCAGCCATTACTGGGTCTGACCGCCCACTCTTGCCACTCCCAAGTCCTTCCCCTATAAAGCAAGATCCAAACAATTACAACTCTATACTATCTTAAGATAAACAAAAGAAAAGAATGAAAAAAAAATGAGGAAATACATTTTATGCAATGTATCAGTAGTTGCAACATGAGAAAATAATTGTTTATCTAAATTCCAAAGGTAAATGACATGTGTTGACAGAATGGTAAATATCATACATTTCAAATCAAACACAAGTGAGCAGCCCTACTTGGGACCACCAACAAGAAAACTATGAAAAACTAACCCCTGAAGTATAATTATACCTTCTTTCCACCCCATCTTAGAAAGAAGTTTGTGACCAATGTTGTCAGCCTGGATCTTAGCTTTCTGTGCAGCCTCTTCTGCAGCCTTCAGCGCGGCAGCATCATTACAGCGTGCCATGAACTTCTCTAATTCCTCTTGAGGGATGAAATCGCCCATGTGGTGACCTTTTTTACCTGATCCTGATGCTTTAAGAAAAATAATAACAATAGAAGTTACTTGGTACTTGTCGAGTAACTATTTATACCAGGTTGCTCCTATAAGAATGTAAAACAAAGAGAAGAAATAAAGAAACTAAGCATACAAATAATGTATAACTGCAAAAATCTAAAATCCAACCCAGATACCTGCTCTATCATCTCCAACTAAAAAAATTTCAAAATGTCAAAGGTTTTAAAGTTAGCATTCAGCAGCTTACAGTGATAAAACGGTCAACAATTAAAAAAAATACCAACATGTTTTCTTAAAATAATTTTTTTATGCATTACACTACAATCACGTCACAGCTGAACAACCCCAAGCTGAATATACTCAGAACCCACATATCCAAATAAATTTTGTCAGAACAACCTGAACTCAACCATAGACCTCAACAGAAAACCTGACCATAAAAATGAGACTCTTTATCAAAGTTTTCAGTAGACACGAGCAACCTGAGAACGTGAAGTATCAGGAATCATAACTGGTAGATCAATCAACCTGTTAAAATAGGGGGATAAATGAGATACCTTGAAGGGAAGGAGGTGGGGGCATTTCATCTTTAGATAGGCGATGTGGCCTCCTTTTCTCCTCTTCTGCGGCTTTTTTCATGTAGAACTCCATCATCGCAACTGGGTCTGATGGGGGCCCACTTGCTGAACCTGTTTCTAATAAATGTCATGCACTCCATACCAAAACTAATCACTGATATGAGTTTTATAGTAAATCTTAGAATCTATTAAATGAAAGCAAAAGTGTACCGCATTGGTATGATTACTTCATACTATGTCCAAAAAATCATCGTAGAAAAATCTGAAACATATGTTGAGCTGTGTTTTACCAGCTTTGAAAAAGGGTATTGTCTATACAAATAAGGTTTACATACCTGACATTTATTTCCAACATTCAGGAACTATGTTCACATATGTCAAAAAATTTGAAACCTAAATGCCACTTATTGTCAGTACTAAATGTCCACTAATACCTGAAGAGCCAGCTTCTTGGCTTGAGCCATACAAAGCTGCAGCTGGAGTTTGGTATGATTTCTGTTGAGGCCTGCCTCTTTGGGACCCACCAGACCAACCAGCAGTAGAAGTATTATTGACTGCATTCAATATGTAGAGACAATGAGATTAATACATGGTTAATTATAGTATGTCCATCAGAAATAGCTAATACATGGATCAGGCATTGATGATATACTAGTTTATACATGTATACATGTACCAGTTTGTATGATTACAACAGATAAAAATATAATACAACAAAAGCTACAGACCCACCAACCTGCCCTCAGTTGTGTAACAAAGACTCAAAAACCCATAATTGTGCATGCCTCAGTTAGTTCCCACTATACAGAAAGGCATCTAGTGAAATTTGTCTGGCTAAATAGACCTCAGTTTATCCGTCAAGAAACAGTTCTTACACCACCACTATTAAGCCTCTAATAAAAAAGACAAGACTATCCAACTAAACCTCAATTAACTCCATTTACCCTAAATTTTTCAATTGATCCAGAAATATACACTCAAATAAACTTTCAATTGAACAATTAACCCTTGTCCTGCTCAATCAACCTTCATCCACTTAACCCTAATTATGCAATCAGCATTTAGTTTTTGTTTAGCTGTAAATTTTTAAGTCTTTACCATGATGCGATGATGCAGAATGAGAATCAAACTGGGCTAGAGCCTTTTCTTCTTCATGGAGCCTATACTCGTAGTACTTGTACTCTGAGCAATTCTTATCAAACAAGAACCTTGACAACCAAACAAGAGTATAAATTCAACTGTTAATAAATAACAATGTAAAGTCACAATACACGTACACATTGCAAACAAACAAATGCTTAAGAAAGTATTCTCTCCATGGCAAAATAACTTTAAAACTGTTCTCAGCATCTAATAAGTATGCTTTTTCAAGTGTTGATTTTCCTCTTATAGCTTGTTTTATTTATTCTTTAGTGTAAAAAAAGTTTAATACATTTGTCAGCATAAAAAATACAAAAGAATCATTCTGCAGTAGTCCCATCTACTTGTACAATGTCCTCTTGTACCAGTATGGCCCTCCTGTGTACTAATATGCCATTTTATTTTGTTCTTCAAGTATTTACTATATAGTTTCTGGTAAGATATGCTCAAGGCATAATCCTTAAACGGCATGGGTGAGTATGACTCTATAAGTTAATTCTTAATAGTGCCAATACTAAGCAACTCTATACCAATTGACAGCTTCATCCATAATACTTGCATTGCAATAATTGTTTTCCTTGCCTTACAACATCTCAAATGAAAACAGAAAATATTAATACTAAAAGAAAGAAGAAGAAACAAACTTGAAAGGAGTATCGCCAGGGTTTCTCTGCCGAGTGACGTGCTCATGTTGTCTTCCGTTTTTTGCAACCAAGTTGGCCAGCCTGTCAATAACCTTCCTGACAGTATAATCACTAGGCAGTGATGGCACACCTGTTTCTGCTGCATTACCACTTAAATAATTCTGTTAAATAAATATCAATTTACATATCATTCCTGCATTACAACCAACACCCTACAATTTTGACCAGTTCTCAATTGGGTAACTATACTATCCACTGCACTTCATCAGTGAAAGTAAAATAGAATGAAAAGATGAAAAATAAAACATATCTTGCCAAAAGGCACCCTAACTAATAAGAGCTATTGAGGGGGTTTGAATCCAGTATTTTTCCAATCAACATTACTTATGATAGATGAATTCTCAAATAGGTCAATTAATTATCAGATCATATGACGAAATAGATCCAAAAGAACAATAATGACAACAAAATCTAGCCCCCCCAGATAAGGTAAAAGACAATTCAATAGGTAACATGGTGTTATATTTGCATAAGTATTACTTATTAATTGTTAGATCAGAGCTAATAATAACTATAAAATACGAAAATTGTAGATAAATGCAATATTGGATAAAAGAAAAACTTTCCTAACATGATACTATATGACATGAATACTGTTACAGCTTTGTGGATTTCTAGCCTTTTTAGATGAAGAAATATCGATACTGCCTTCAAACTGACAGAAAATCCAGTTGAAACATTTTAAAAAACTACAATAAAGAAGACATTACCAACAACACCATTCTCAGAACCGAGCCCCTGGTCCATTTTGTGACGCTTGGCTGGCTCATGAGGAGAGACTCCATTATCTCCCTCATCATCCTCTTCATCCATACCAAATCCCACAGGTGCAGTTACAACCTTTGATTTGGATTTCAAACTAAAAGCAAGCTTGCCGGTGGCACCAGAACCGGTACCCGTTGACTGATCTGGTTTCTTCATAATGCTCCCTTTCTGATCCAAGGGCCTCTTGTTTAGCACAACAGATGGCTTTGCTGGAACCATTGGCGGCACTGAAGAAACAGGTGGTTTGGTGCTTACTGAATTCGATTTCTCTTCCATAACATTTTGCATTTGTTTGAATTTCTCCATGAAGGACCCATCGTTTGCAAAGAGGTCCTTTGCCATTGCCGGTTTGTTCAGCTTCTATTTTATGTCAAATGCTGCACTCTTTAAGCTTTAGCTTAGAGTTTACATATGAAATAAGTTGACAAATCAGGAAAAGTCTACTGAAGAAATAAAGTTAAGGTGCGAAGTAGGATAAAAAATTCAAATGCCCGCCACTAGACCTCAAGATTTCATGGATACCATGGAAAATGAAAAATATCTGATATACGCTCCTATATAGCATGGAGATACTATCAATTCCCCACTCAAATTTTCTTCCAGAAGCACTCTACTGCCCCCTACATTCTTAAGCACTTTTATAAAGAGAAAACGTAAATGTAATGGACAGTTTGAGCACAACTTAAAATATGACAATATTTCGAAAGGGGAATTGAAAGAAAAGGAACGAAAACCTAGTATAAAGGAGAAGAATTTGTTATTGCCTTTGCTGTTTGCTATAACTGGTAGGGATAATTGTGTTTTTGCCGGGTCGATGATGATTTTAATAAAGCTGAAATCTTGATACTGCTCTTGATGGGTCAGTCAATGAGTTCAGTATCTAATTAGGGATGCTGGGTGTGCTCCTGAGGACCAATGCATGGCATTTTGGGGTTTTCCAGGGTAATTATGCATTTTTTTTCTTCTCTTATTGAACTAGTCTCTGTAATGTTTCTTTTTATATAATGGAAGGGCATTTCTGCCTATTTTTCAAAAAAAAGTATAAAGGAGAAGATGCAGCTATTGCAAAGAGCCAAAGAGAATGAACCCAATCATATCTGCCGGTTCCCTTAAGGCTACTAACAAATTCAAAAATGGAAGTCTCGGTATTCCATTACGCATAACATAACTCTTTTCTGACAAAAACTAAAATTAACTTGCGAACATTTGAAGAATTTAATTGATGCATTACAAAGTACTTTGTACTTAATTGGGAAGTGTTCAAGTAGTGTCTCAAAGGAAAAAAAAAAAGAAATCGGGCCATAAAGAGATGACAAGAAAAGGCAGTTTTTTGGGAAACAAAGGGCAATAAATCCAAGTTATTAGAACTGTTCATACGACTTCATGAGCATGAATTACCGCATCAGATATTATACCTCTTGCGTATGAAGTAAAACATAAATTTAGCATAGCTGAGCAATCGATGAAAACGAGATGCAAAACGAAAGAAGAATTTAGAGTTAAAGCAGTTAGAGAGTAATAGAAAGCAAACCTTCGATTCACCAGAGAGAAATCGGATAAGAAAATTAGGTTGGACGACGAAATTGAGAAAACCTAAGAATGAAAATCGGATTACCTCTCGAAGGATGCGACGCGATCCCAATTTTGTGTGAGAAAACTGAGGTCAGGGTCGGTCAATTTTTTCTAGTTATAATAGAGAATGGAGATCTCCATAAAATAAAGGTCTCCGACTTGTGCGAGTATTTCATTTGGTCTTTGGGCCAGTCCATTGTGATAGGATTTGGGCCTATTTTATTTATGGGCCTGTATGATTAGTGCGGACTTGCGTGCTCCAATTTCAAGAGCTTCCTTTACGGAATGTTAAATTATGTTTCAATTGTAATTTGAGAAATTAATATTCAGCCTAGTTATTATGAGGGGTTTTCCCGACATTTTTATTAATATCCAAAGTTTAATACAAATTATTATTTATACCCAGAATCGGACCCAATATCGAAAAATGCCCAAGCCGGCCAGAAAATGGCCGGCTTACTCCCCCCTAAGCCGGCCATTTTCTGGCCGGCTTAGTCGTTTTTTTTTTTTAAGAGACATTATGAAGAGAAAAAATAATGAAATCTAACACTGAAAATTTGAATTTTTTTGTTTAAATTATTTGTTAGATTACTTCTTTTGATATATAATTAGTATATTTATACTAAAATACGCTAAATTATTTGAAATTATGTTGAATTACACTATATTAAGTTAAATTACACTAAATTATATTACATTACGCTAAAATACGCTAAATTACATATGAATAGAGACGATATATTCACTGAAAAGGTGAAAAACGACGACGAAACTTCAAACGGTCATAAAACGGCGCTCGAGTGTCCGATTTCAGCAAATGACCACTTTTCGGAAAGCTTGCGAAAATACGCATGCGTCCGTGCCCACGATGCCGGATTCCAAAATTCAGAATCATCAAAAAACAAAGGGAAGAGCCTCAAAACTTGAATTGAAGTTTCCGATTAAGATTTTCATTTCTATTATTCAATTCAAGTAGCTCAGTAAATTAGTTACATAATGAACTTGTAGAATACCAGTTTTTACTATTTTCGGAATTTTTTTTACTATTTTTTATGATTCATGAAAGATGGCACAGAATCGGTCTATTTTAGCGTAATTTACCGTATTTCAGCATAATTAGCGAAGTTATTGTAATTTAGCGTAATTTAACGTAATTTAGTGTAATTCAACATAATTTATTGTAATATAGTGTAATTCAACATAATTTCAAGTAATCTAGTGTATTTTAGTATAAATATGCTAATTATAAATCAAAAGAAGTAATCTAACAAATAATTTAAACACAAAATTCAAATTTTCAGTGTTAGATTTCATTATTTTTCTCTTCATAATGTCTCTTAAAAAAAACGATTTTCATTCTTAGGTTTGGGCATAAAATTGGCCAGAAAATGGCCAGAAATGGCCGGTTTGGGCATTTTTCGATATTGGGTCCGATTCTGGGTATAAATAATAATTTGTATTAAACTTTGGATATTAATAAAAATGTCGGGGGGTTTTCTATTGCATTAAAAAATAAATTTCATCCGAATTTGAAAATAAGTTGATTTGTCTTAACTAATGGAGTATGTTGTCTTGCTTTCATGGTTCAATATATTTGATCTATCTTGGGGAAAGAGATTATTTTGACATTTGACAATGATTATTTTGATAATAATAAAAATTAATTTTCAAATACAATTTAAAACTAAAAAAATATAGGTATTGTACTAAACATAGATAGACTAACAATCAAATTTTATGCAATTTGAATATTATTCGATGATGCATCAAAAATCGTTCATTTTAAATTGCTGAAATTTTAACTTATTTTATGTACGGTGATATGCGCATCATATAAATCATATACATAACATGTTGATTTTTAAATTTAAACTTATTTTTAAAAATTATCAAAAGTACTAAAAATAAATAAATAACTATTGAAGTTATCGATAAACTTATTTTTAAAAATTATCATTAAAAAATATAAATAACTATCCAAGTTATCGATCCCTCCTATCTTAATACAAATACACAGTTGTACCGAGAGCAAGCGACAGCACGAACTGTTTCGCTTGAGAGAATGTGGGAACAAAAGCTGATAAGGCATGCATGTTAATTTGGACAAAAAGAGAGAATGTTTGTAATTTTGTACGAGGTGTTTGCACCTGGGCCATTCTTAAATCTTAAGTGATTCATATATGCATGCACGTGATAGTACTACCTGGCTGGCGCCTGCGATGATTGATCAACAAAATCACAGGAAAAGAAATGCAGTGCCTCCAGTTGTCAATTGTCATCATATATAGTTGTGTTTCAGTCACAAATAATAATTATCATAGTTGTGTTTCAGTTGCAAATAATAATTGGCAGAAAGGCATCCTTCACCTGACACTCGACTTGTCCATTTACTACCGTGTGTTTGTATCTTTCTTGCTAGGCCTAGACGTACGTTTATCCTTCACCACTAGATAATTATACTTGTAAATCTAAAAAAGAAAGTAAGGAATGAGCAGATAATTAATGAGAAAGAATAGATTTTTGGAGACTTCTCAATCAAACAGAATAAGCTGTGTAAATATCAACCGCTCATATTGCCGACATTTTTATTAATATCCAAAGTTTAATAGAAATTAATTAATATACCCAGTTCCATGAGTATTTATAAAAATACCCATACCGGCCATTTTCTGGCCAGTACTCAATTTAATCAACTACCGGTCAGAAAATGGTCGGTACCTTGTTTAATCTATTACCGGCCAGGAAATGGCCGGTACTTTTAATTTATTTTTTTTGGCTATTTTAGGGTTTATTGTAGTATTTTCCGTTTAGATTTTATGTTGTAGTATTTTTGTTGTTGTTGTAGTATTTTCTGTTTAGCATAATCATGATAATTTATTTTATTTTGTTATAATTTAGTGTAACTTAGTTTAATTTAGTATATTCCTGATGATTTATTTTATTTTAGTACAATTATCATTAGTTTAAATTAGTATAATCCTGATAATTTATTTTATTTTAGCGTAATTTTGCATAATTTTGCATAAGTTAGTGATGAAAAAAGATCTAAAAAAAATATAAAAATAGTACCATAAAAGCACACATAAAAAAGAACCGAAATATAAGATAATCCAAACATAAAAACACCAAACATAGTATACCAAATATAAATAGTACAAACAATCACCGCCACTGATCGGGGGACTATCGCTCAGCTGGTACTCCGACGTTCGCTTGAACCGGCCATACTCTCTCTCTCTCGGTGTAACGACATCAGCCTCGGCCTCGCTGCGTATCCGCTCGACGGTATCCCAGACTGGGTCATACGTCGGCATAGAGACTGATGGGGGTGTACAGAAGATGGATGCAGCGAACTCAGTCCCAAAGTCAGGCTGAGTCTGGGACTCGCTACCACTGGCCTCTCTATCATGTGACATCTCTGTCTCATATCGTGGTACTAGTTGTGGCAGCATATCGGCCGGATCCTCCTCGTATACCCCGATCTCATCGATACTGAATGCTAGCTCCTCGAAATCCTTAGGAAAGGACTGCGGAGATGATAGCGGCATTGTGGCCGGACCCTACAATCATACACATAATTAAGTAAATTTGATCTGAATGAATAAATTTGTACGAATGGGATAGCTAATGAAATATGACATATCAGAGGCTGAATCGGACGTCCATGCGCATCGTAGAATGCCTCCCATCCAATCATGGACAATACCCAACGATGGTATTCCCACTCTGGCTGCTCATCGGGGGGAGATGGCATCTCATCTAACATAACCGGGCTTGTGTCGGGCTCGATCGGATCTATCTCACGCCAGTTGATGTTCTCTCCGGCGTCTCGCAACATGGTGATGAGCTGCTCACCGTGCCCGGCATCCTCAACAAAATTGGCATTCTGCTTGAGGAAGTAGTACCCAAGACGTCTCCAGTTCTTCTTTCCCAGCATGGTGATCCCATGCCCGGCACCTTTAAGCGATGCCAAAAGCTGAAAAAAATTATTTTGTTAGATCAAACCTTGATGAACTCATCAGTTAGGAAAAAACTATGTAGTTTGAGGTGCACTACATGGCGAGCCCATTTTTTACCGTTGGGTGTGTAACCATCATTATTTTTGACCCTGTCGCGTAAATAGGCACCGTAATCGCCCTGCAGATATATAGTGGCCATGCAGACCCGCAAGTACCAAGCCTCATATCTCAATAGGGAATGTCCTGGGGTCTGCGTGAGCTCATCTGGCACCTGATAAAAGTCGCACTGCCCCGGAGCCTCTGTCCTAGTGTAGTACTCCTGAAAATGGTCGCTCCAGTCGCGCTCTAGTCGCCCTAAGTGGCTAGTCCTGTAAGGAATACATTAGTTGCAATACAAAACTATCAATTAATATGGGATAATATATAATAGGATACGACTTACTTGTGTATGTCTTTGATGGTGGAACTCAACAAAAATAGGTCTGTGGGAATCAACGGCGCATGTCCAAACTGACGAAGTGCCCAATCTGGATAGTGATGCTCCACTATCCAGAAGTGTATAAGTGGACCTCTATAGTACCATCTCTCCCGCTACTGCAGACAAATCCCCGGCAACCGCTCTCCTCGTACAACTGGTCGTACGGTGTCCACTGAACAAGATCTGCAGCCAAACTCTACAGCTCTGAACGAACTGGCCTGATACCAATGGTACTACCGTGGGGTCCGATCGATGTAGTTGTGAGGACCGTGCCACTTCTTGGCATATGCCGGGCATCTGAGATTGTCGGGCGCTCCACATGCCAGAGGCTCATTCGGGATAGGCCGGTCCATCGGTAGTCGTGACCATGACCAGTGCTGAAGCAAGAGTACCGGACCAAAGATCTGCTTCTTATCCTTCTGCATTTTCAAGAATTTTAGCCGTTAGGGTTATTTGGATTAGTTGATTAAATAATTAAGTAAGAAAAAAGTTAGAGACTTACCTTACAACTACGTCACAGGTGGGAGTACAGATGGGCTAGGACAGTCCCACCCCAGTTGTACGGCGACGGCTTCTCAAGGTCTGCCAGCAGCGGGAGATACATCATCGACATTATATCACCGCTGGAATCAGCAAACATGACATAACCAAATAGGTCCATCACGAAGTCCCGTGTATATCTGCAATACAAAACATATAATATAAAGTCAATAACAAATGTAATAGAAACAATTTATAGTTTTTACCTCTGAATCTGCTCATCAGTGGAATCTGCTGTCAGACCCGAGCTGAACTGCTCTCACAACTTCTTCACCCTCAGATGGAATTTGGACTTCCCACGATCCTCAATGAGAGAGTGAGAGTCAGCTCCCAACAACTCCTCGATCTGAGCAGCAAACCCAGCGCTGTCAGATACACCACCAACGGGGGTGCCATTGATAGGCAAACCCCAAAGGGCACTCACATCTTGGAGTGTCACTGTCATCTCTCCGAATGGCATGTGGAACGTGTGCGTCTCGGGACGTCATCGCTCCACCAGTCTTGCGATGAGAGATGCATTGATGATGCCACTCCCAGTCCGTAAGATGTCCACAACCTGGTAAAGGCCCAGATTTATGAGGTATTGGTCCATCACCGGGTAGTACTGCATGTGAATGCACCGGTACTTCATATTTAAAAGAAACGTGTCTTGCGTTGAAAAATATAATCCAAGATTTAAACTCAACATAGTGAACACAACAAAATTTAAACTCAACAAAATTTGAAAAAAGGCTAAAAAAATACGTACCTCATGAGAAGCTAGTGAGACTCGGTGCTCGCGGTGGGGCATCCATAGGAGAGAACTAAAATGCTCTGTGCTACCAGTCTCGATCGGTTCGTTAACTACAGGTGGTGCTGGATGAGTCCTAGGCCGTCCTCTAGCCATCCTAATGTCAAAAATAAAATTTTGTTAACTTACGCTAAGTAAACCCTAAACCCTAATTTCGGTAATGAAATATCCTAATTTCGGTAAAATATGCTAAAATAGGCCAAAATAGGCTTAATTATGCTAAAACATGCTAAAATAGGCCAATTGTGGTTAAAATAACATAAAATGTGCTATAATAGGCTAAAATAGCCTAATTTTGGTAAAATATGCTAAAACATGCTAAAATAGGCCAATTGCGGTTAAAATAACATAAAATATGCTATAATAGGCTAAAATAACCTAATTTCGGTAAAAAAAGAACTTATTGCATTGAAGAAAGAACAAAGCTTCGTAATGGTTTGACGAACATGCTTTGGTAAAATTCCCCGAATTGCAACGGGAATTATGTGTGTCAATAAAACATGACAGTCATGAGATTTCAGACCGACCAGTTTCAAGTCCTTCATCGACACCAACTTCTTAATATTCGAAGAATATCCTGATGGGACTTTTATACCATTGAGGCATTCACAGAAGCTTGTTTTCTCTTTCTTTGACATTGTGCACAGTGCGGGGGGTAGGTATGTGCGCTTCCCTTTCTCCTGCGGTGCGAGCTCGTGTCGTATTCCCATCTCTACCATGTCTTTTCTCACTTTAATACCATCCTTAGTCTTCCCCGGAATGTTCAATAATAAACCAATTAAACTGTCACAGACATTTTTTTCGACATGCATGACATCTAGGCAATGCCTCACTTCTAAATATTTCCAGTACGGTAGCTCCCAAAATATGGACCTCTTTTTCCAAATATTCTTCGGTAGTGCTTTGGCGCATTTTCCAAAAACAACATAAATGTTTTTTACCCGTTCGAAGACACTCTCCCCGTCTAATGGATGACGAGCCACTCCAAGCTCAATTTTCCTGTTGAATGCCATCTTCTTCTTACGATATGGGTGATTAATAGGAAGAAACCTACGATGCCCCATGAATACATTCTTTTGACAATTTTTCAACCTCAGCACCTGCGTGTCATCTTCACAGATCGGGCACGCTTTTGCTCCTTTACAAGTGTAACCCGACAAATTCCCGTACGTGGGGAAATCATTTACGGTGCAAAACACCATGGCCCGCAAGTTAAAGGTCTCTTTCATATACGCATCCCACACCGGGACGCCATCACGCCACAATTTTTGGAGGTCCTCGATTAATGGTGCGAGATATACATCTATGTCATTTCCGGGTTGTCTGGGTCCTTGGATTAGTAATGACATCATTATATATCTGCGTTTCATGCACAACCAAGGAGGAAGATTGTAGATGCATAAAAGAACTGGCCAAGTACTGTGCCGACTGCTCATACTTCCAAACGGACTCATTCCATCTGAGCTCACCACAATCCTAAGGTTCCTCGTTTCAGAACCAAATTCTTTGAAATGTCTGTCAATGTTTCTCCATTGAGGAGAATCAGCCGGGTGCCTTAGTTTACCGTCATTTTTGCGCTCTTCTTCGTGCCAGCGCAACAATTTTGCATCTTTGGGATTCGCAAACAATTGTTTGAATCTCGGTATTATCGGCAAATACCACAACACCTTAGCCGGAGGTCAGCCATTTGTGTCCTCGTTACAATCATCAGTGTTCTGGTCCTTACGACGTTTATATCGTGAAACACCACATTTAGGACAGACATGCATGGCCTCGTACTCGTTACGATACAATACACAGTCATTCGGACATGCATGTATTCTTTCGATCTTCAACCCCATTGGACATATCAACTTCTTTGCCTGATATATTGTACCGGGTAACTCGTTGTTATCTGGGAGCATTTCTCCTAAAAGCTGTAATAAGGACGTGAAACTCTTATCGCTCCAACCATTGTCTGCTTTTAAGTTTAATAATTTCAACACAGCTGACAGTTTTGTAAAATTGGTACACCCGGGATACAACGGCTTCTTGGATTCATTAGACAAATTTTGAAATTTATCATAATTTTTATCACTAATTTCATCTTCCACATCACGTAACATATCCTCCAAATTTTCAGTAAACTCGTGTTCTACATTTTCATCAAAATTCCTCTCCATCTCATCATCGTTATTTTCGGGTTCGACGTTATCAGAATATTCAGCACTCTCATAATCCTCGTTCCAATCAAGTTCAAAATTATCAGAAATTCCAACATTCTCATCATTCAATTCACGATTACAATCTTTATTGGCACTACTACTTTCCCCAAATTTCTCACCATGCATGAACCAACATGTATATCTCTTCTTAAATCTCCGACAAATCAAATGAGCTCTAATTTCTTCGATGTCCAAAAATCTTAATAAATTTTTACAATCTTTACAAGGACATAAAATGTCTTCTTCTTTTTTCTTCACTCTATAACTCTCAGCAAATTTTATAAACTCATCAACGCGAACCAAATATTCTTCACTGTCACGTCGCATTTCATACATCCAGCTTCGATCCATCTGTAAATTAAATTAAAAAAATGATTTGATCAATTAATCATGAATGGTCAACATTCTCCTTCGTGTACAAAATTTTGGGCTTACAAAGGGCCGGTTTACAATCCTAACCCACTCTTTGAATATTATGTCTCATATGTGAACACATATTAGCGAGATTTAATTAGTATTTGAGAAAAATTCGGCAGCATTTCCCCTTAACTCTCCAAGTATGCGTACGAACCACATACTCGTAGGAGCAATAAGGGAAAATACTGTCGAACTTTCCTCAAATACTAATTAAATCCCGCTAATATGTGTTCACATCCTAAATGAGACATAATATTCAAAGAGCAGTCCCAAAACGGGGACTATCCAAAATTAATCTCTATTGGATTAATTTTGAACGGGCATGGACCTAAAAGCATCTAAAGGTCGGTTATTGGACCACAATACACTAATTAATTACATCTAAAATTAAGAAATCAAGCATGCATGAAATGACCTAAATAAGCCTAAATAACAGAAAATTAGAGGAAGAAAATGATTTAAATACATATTACTAACCTTAGAAAGATGGAGAGGAGAAAATACAAACTTAATTCAAAGATCTCAGATCTCAGCTGCTGGCCTCGATCAATTCGCAGAAATCTGATAGGAAAAAGCTCAGTTCAGAGAGATGTATTAACTAAAAGACTTGATCAAAACGGCGCTGGAAGGGGAAGACATTAAAACCCTACACTATTATACACGGCTATTTAGTTATAAATCCGTGTAGCTCTCCAACTAAACGTACACGGCTCTTTTGTTATTAATCTGTGTACAATTATACTATTTCTACACGGATATATTATCAAAAAACCGTGTGTAATATTCCTACACGGCTTTGTATTAAAAGTCCGTGTAGCTCTCTCAATTATTTGCACACGGACCTCTTTACACACGGATTTTTGGTTTCTAATAAACCGTGTAGCTCTCTCTAATAATTCTACACTGATTATTAACTAATTATCCGTGTAGAAATCGTGCAGATCTTTTGAACAAGTAAAAAATCATATTTGGTACACTGTTTTTAATATAATTGCCAAATCCGTGTACAATGTGCAGTGTACAAAGCCAGTTTTTGTAGTAGTGTGTTCTCTTCAGATTTGTAAACAAAACAATGAATTATTCCATAAATCAACAGCAATAAGCAAATAATATATGCATCAGATTTTTTTTTTTTTTTGAGATAAATATGCAGTACTTAAAATTAACCATACAAGGTTTATTAATTAAGTCTTAAACCAATTGAACCTAGGCAATATCTAGCTAGCTAATTAATAACTTATCTTCCATGACAAATTAACAAACTTTGTCCCAAACAAGGTTTTATTACTGAACAAATTACAAAACAAATTATTAATTAATGGCAACCCTCATTTACCAACTCCACAAGCAGCACTAATTAATCTCGGATGAAAGCGCCTTTTCCTCCTTTAAGTACACAAATGGCTTGGTATTATTACCTAGTCCATAGGCACCATGACCATGTCCAAATGCCTTAACATGGTCCTTTAAAGACCTCTTGTGCTTGAAGTCGGTACCACACACGCAGAACCACAACCGACCGCAATTCTTTTCATGGGTCCGCCAATCGCCTCTGACAGCTAGGGCTTTGCCACACTTCCGGCACGAGAAGGGACGTGAACCATGGCGTCGTTTGTAGTGGGTTTGAAGAGTTCTGAAGTCCTTTAGAGGCCTTGATCTAGGATGATCTATGTTATTGCGGCATCCGGGGGCACAACAATAGCATTGGAGATGCAACATGCCGCTCGGTTGGATGCCCCTTAGTGAATCCAGTCCCTTACGGTACTGTGACCCATGACCCCACATGTGCATCTATAAGAAATATAGATAGATAGATAGATAAAAAAATTCGACAATAGGTGCAATATATATGTGAAGAAACTGAATCCAACAATTTTCTACTTCTCTATATTTGTCACTTCGATTAGCAATTTGATTCAAGAAAAGTGGGATTCACATCCTCTGAGTAACAGGAATTTTTAGTTTAGATCTGGACCATCCGATTGGTATACGGACCAATCCGGTCCAAAGTGGAATGTATGGCTCCTTTAATATTCGTTTACCTCGGGTGAGATCAGGTGATGAATTCGAATAAGAGAGGCAAGCTGCAGAAAATAGATTGTACGGGAAAGCGATGCATAAAAAAGAATGTCGGATTTTGTTGTCATTTTATTTTAGGAAACATGAAGCGGGTCAATTTTACACTTCAGCTCAGCTGTCCCTCAATAAGCAACACATTTGGATGCATTAAGCCTAAAACAGAATGTATATTATAATATTAAATAGGAAATAGAAAGTACTCAGTGGCATAGTGACAAATCAATAGTTCGGGTTCGGTTCAGCGAGATCAAAAATTCGTGATTCTGGTATAATTCGGGAATGATTCGGTACAACAAGGAAGCAAAAAAAAAAAAATCCAAAAAAACCGTAAAAAAAAAAATTTGAAAAAAAGGGCAAATATAACATTGTTGGACAATTTTAATTCATGACTAAGTATCTGAAGACTGATAAAAGGCATATTGGACAATTGATCAAAATAACATTAAGGGCAAGTTTTTAGAAAATAAATCGCTGAATAGAACTATTATATTTACTCAAATAAAGATGAAAATTAAGATATATAACACTAGTACCGAGGTAACGACATAGGTTTCAGAGAATTTAGAATAAAGTTTAAAAGTAGTAAACAATATTTTCTATTTATAGTAACAAAGAGGGTGATCTTAAAATTTTTTGTTTAGCATTTGTTTTTTATTCGAATTCAGTGACAGGTTGCAGAGATGGAAACTGTCCCCTACACACCCGAAATGGGCCTGATGGACCTAGATGGCGCTATCCGAGCCCAAATACACGTCGTCTAGGCCCTATCACATACTATCCAGAATAATTTTTAATGATAAAGTCTACAGTTTTAACAAGGCAACAGGTAAGGTCTGCCACCTTTCTCTAAACTGTTTTGGATGCAACTAGAACTGATCACATGCTCTAGGCAGTGTGTAGGAATATTATTTGTACCTTGTGAGAAGGGGAGAGAGAGAGAGAGAGAGAGAACAGTGAGAATAGGATTCTGAAAGATACTCTCTCGATCTGTTCAGTAATCGCTCATTTACAAGAATAAGTACAAAATTCGACTCTCCAAAGTTTACATGCACAGAGATGAGAACACTGCCACCAGTGCTGTCAGCTGGTTCAATCATCACACTGTTTGGATCTCATTACTCTCCATTATTTTCAAAGTACAGTTGATGATCAACTCGTGCCTCTTGGAAATCAACATCTCTCCTTTACAAACTTACTTTAACTTCATTGGACCTTATATATGAAGGTGTGATCAGGGACGGAATAAAAATGTTGAGATTTGGAGCCTGAATAAATTAATGCTGAGTAATTTTAAAGTATTAATACTTACAAAAATTATGCAATATAAAGAACAAAATTGTCATGAGTGGATTTAGGCATTGATTAGGGGTGGCAAAATTAGCAGTTTTGTCCTTTGTATTTTATAGTTTTAGTCCCCTTATAAAATAAAATTACATTACAGTCACTTATACAGCCTCCTCAATCTCAATTTTCTAGTTTCACCCCTGAAAATTGTTAAATTCTTATTTATATGGAAACTTAGTCACCACAAGCAACCCCAAATCTGCCAGTGGGTACGTGTGAAGTTTGTTTCAGCTGATCATCATCTCATTTCAATATATGATTAAATTTGTTTTTTATTTTAACAGTGATTATGAATCATATATATACCACAATTAATTAGCTGTTTTAGTGTTTTTCAATCAAGAGTCATCAAGGTTTTGAGATGTCGTTCTATATATATTTGTCGACGTCCTTGTGCTCTTTTGATCGTTAATATATTTATATGCCAGGGCATGTATAGATTTTTTGCATGTAAGTGTCAACTTGGCCGGTTTGATTCTAGACTGGATCCACTCCATGGAGTGTGTCAATCAAGAGTCATCAAGGTTTTGAGACGTCGTTCTATACCTATTTTTCGTCCTTGTGATCTTTTCGATCGTTAATATTTTTATATGCCAGGGCATATATAGGTTTTGCATGTAACAGTGTCGGCTTGGTCGGTTTGGTTCTAGACTGGATCCACCCCATGGAGTATGTTCACACAAGGCTTGACTCAAGGCTCCAATATATAGTTAAACTATGTATATATAGAACAATGCATAATGATCAACTGAATTTCATCTACAGTTTAAAAAATGAAAATGTAGAATCACTAGTCCTTGTGTGAATGGTTAGTACTTAGTAGTATTAACATCTATTCGTTATGTTAACCAACAGATGCAGAGATGAGAAATAAATAATAGTAGCCTATAATGACGCTAGTTCTTGGCTACAGATAAAGAGGCAAGTATATAGCATGAGCAAGAATTAATGTTGTTGCACAAGTTTTTCAGCCATCTGGCTTGGATCCACAGAGATATATACCAGAATTCTGACACAGGTCCTGGGATTGTTGGTTCTACAACATTGCGAATTTCACAAATGACATGCATTGAAGTTTCAGAAGGTCTAATTATAAGCATATATATTGTTCAAAATTTAGAATCTAATTAATGTTTCCTCTGACTATATACCTTATTTTGTAATTTATAGAGTATGACACCGATTAATGCTTGATGTAATACATTTATTTGAATATACATAGAAGATAACTCCAATAATTACTAATTAAATAATATAACCTATTGGTGTTGCTCTTCTCATTTTATCTAGAGTTGACATTTTTTTTTTTGCGTGCTCAATATTGACTAATAATCGGTATTGATTGTTAGGTGATTCTTATCATCATCGTTGTGGCATCATCATATTGTTATTTGTTGAAAAAATAAAATGTAAAATTAAGATCAAATAGGATTAATTAGAAAATAGCCTCAAAGTCATATGGCCATGTCATCATAGGCTATATAAATGGAAAAAAGGGAGCTAAGATAAAACTCTACCTTTTTTCCTTAAAATAGAATAGTACCGTACGTTGAGAGTAGGTAATAATACCGTTAGAGGGATGTGTATAAATACACTATATATGTAACTCTTCTGTAAAAGATCAGAAAACTATTCAATAAAATAGCTCATCATAATTTCCGCAAAACATAATATTTTTTCTGTTTTGTTGTTATTATTACTATACTGTAACTTTCGTTGATGCTGTTGAAGTTAGTGTTATATCTTGTTATTATTGTTGTTGTTGCTAATGCTGTTGTTTAATTTGTAATAAAGATAACGTATCTTGCCGTCAAGAAACAGTTATTTCAAGAATGAAAAAGAGTACCAAGGGAGGAAAGGAGAAAGTTATACTACCTGTAAATAAAAAATATAATATTATATGTTGTTATTCTACAAGTTTTCAACCAGAAAATCCGTGAACCAAACTTCCTTGTTTTCGTGTTGCTGAAAAGAACTATTAGCTTTATGCATCTTAAAGATTTGGTTTTCTGAAGCTCAAGAGAAAGAAAGTTGAAACAAAGAGAGGATATTTAGATGTAGAGAGATATAAAATAAAAATAAAACATACCTGTAAATTGTTATATCTATGAAAAGTCTTTGGACATACTGAGCAGGAAAACTGTGTTGGGCCAAGCAATATCTGAGCAGGCGTCGGGATCCAATATGTGTTTCCCTTATTCAATTTCCCAATGGCATCTCCATAATTTGCTATCGTTTCTTCCCCGTGATCTGGTTCTCTCTCTGCAGTTTCACTTCCACTAGAAAATTTTTCTTTACTGTTATCACACGGTAGACCTAACTCCAGTGTAACAGTAATGTCAGAGTTCATATTCAGTACTTGCTGACATTCATTTCCATATTTCTCACAGCTGGAGGTGTTTTGTTGTTGGGAAAATAGAGCTAACAGAGGGAGAGTTTCTTTGAGAGGAGAAGAAGATGAGATCGATGAAGTGTGCGTTAGATCGCTCATGATATGATTAGGGTTAATTAGGTGTTGCTTGCGAAAGTGGAGGAGCAGTGCATGTTAGGTTCTATTATAGAGAGCAACAGACAGACTGAGAGAGATATTTCACATTTGGATGCCTCTGCCAAGGTTCTAAGAAAAAAAAAGAGGGGTCAGAGGTACATGACAATTGTGGAGTAAAAAAGATGTATGGCTAGACCAGCTGTCTTATAACATTGCATGATGGGATAGAGAGTAAAAAAAAAAAAAGTATAACGTACTGTGCAACGAAACGTTATGATCTGGTCAAACTGGGGTGTGAATGGTACATTTTTAGCCGTTTATCCGACCCGTATCGTATTCGATAAGATGGGAATGAGTAAGTTTTTTTTTTCGTTAGCTTATTGGGTATGGGTATGGATAAGAATTTTTTTTCGTTAACCATACCCACCCGTTACCCTATAGAGTAATTATAAAATCTAAATATATATTCAATTCAATTTCCAGCTCACCTAAATATATATTCGTGTTTTTGAATTTTCTTGCTTTATAAAAAATAATTTAGTTAGAATTGATTGCACATTTATTTTTATTTTTTTATTAAAAAAGCAATTATATATGTGTGAAATGAATAAGTTTTTGATGTTTAATTTGTAAAATATAATAAAACTAATTATTATATTAGTATTATCCGTTATTCACCCGCTACCGTTTCGTTACCTGATAATATTAACGGGTAAGGGTAGGGTAGAGTACGTAAGATCAATTTTTAATGGATATGTGTAGAGTATGGGTATGAAAATGTCTCCATCCGATCCGTACCGTACCCATTGACACCCCAGGTGAAAGGAGTGTAAAAGGAATCATTTAACATTCCTTGGCTACCAGCGTAGACATATATTAGCTTAAACACACTATATCTGAGCTGTCATTGACAATAACTCAATAAGTGCTTGAAGTAGCTAGCTAGCAACTTGTGAAGATATATAATTAATATTTGTTTTTACTTTCAATTGTACCATCAACTTTTAATGCACAGGTAACTTTTTTTAGTTTAGACCATAATCTCTATATATTGTATTTTGAATGGCAAGTATATATTTCAAAATATCCCTGAGATCCAAAACGGCTGAGCATAACGACGTCGATCGACTACGTACCTTATGTTTTGCTGGCTGAGAATTCAAATTCTCTGGCTTTTTTTAATTAAACCTGATAAGAAATAAGTTCAGTCATGATGTGAATTCAGACTTCACTCTTGTACGAGGCCAACAGATTTAATTATATTAAATGTTTATAAATATACTATATAGCAAAGATGTACACCATCCTGCCGCCATTATAATGGTCCGACCATTAATTATAAATTGGATGATAGATCAGTACAATTATTTATCAATTGGATGATTCCAGTGGGCATGCATCCAATTAATGTTTTAACGTACATTCACAATGATAACCGTCGTTATACTATATAGCAAAGATTTAATTGTATATGAACCTTGTCACGACATATATAATGGATATATGAGTTTACATAAGTTGCGAGATCAGTACAATTATTTATCAATTGGATGATAGATCAGTACAATTATTTATCAATTGGATGATTAAATTCCAGTGGGCATGCATCCAATTAATTTTTAATATATCATGTTTTAACGTACATTCACAATGATAACCGTCAATTTTTAAGGACAGAAGGTAATTTCATGCTGACATTTGATGTGTTTTATTTGGATCTATATATTTAATGCATGTACTATTTCTTTCCATCTATTAATAAAGTAAACTTCTATGCAAAAAAAAAAAATTATATATAAATATTCTTTTCTTCAAATGAAAAATGGAGAGTTACTACATTTTTCAAATTTAAGAGTCATAAAATGCACGGAATGTACATACACGCTTATTAGTTTAATTAAAAAGTAAGAGAAGTACTTTAAGTTACATCACAAATGGTGCTGCATGTAATTGAAAAGTCTACAATTAATATATTAATTGGTGATATATATGATGAGATTTGCTGACGTCTATATATAATTTAACACAGTGCTAATCAAGTTTCTCAAAAAAGAAGAAGATAATATATATGGTTGATTTAATTTATTTTTAGGAATTTGTAACATATATATTATGTATATATGATAGGGGCCGACTTCAATTATAAAGAGAGATATGAAAAGGCTTCCTCTCTCCTCCTCCCATTAGTATAGAAAACGCGACCATACACGACATATCATACATATATGCGAAAAAAATTTCAGATTAACAGTGTGTAATGGGAGGAGGCGGTGGGGCGAAAAAAACTCCCACATACACACATAGTCTGAAAGTTTTGAACCGTGTCTGGAAGTCACGATTATTTGTACACGGTCTAAAAGTTTTGAACCGTGTACGGTTATACGCCTTCATACACGGTCTTTTATTAAGTAACCGTGTATGCTCTTGCTTCGTTTCCAAACACTGTTTTTTAATAGAAGCCGTGTAGGGTTCATTCGCGCCTCTCATCCAAAACCCCTGTTAGTAATTAATATCTTGTACATCTCAACCATCTCTTCACACACTTACATCATTTATGTCCACCCCCTCCCTAGATTTGCCTCTTCATTTTCCCTTCATTGCCCTTTACTTCCCTCTCAATGTGAAGGTTTGATCACAACTTTTTCTCTCCTCCATGCATAGATGTAAGACCTAGACTTTGAAGGAGAGGTTCCTTTGATGAAAAAAGTTGTGAATAACCTTGAAAGAGTAGGCTGGAACTATGGTGAGCTAGCTATACTGGACATCAGACTGTGCAGGGTAATAAATAAGTAGTAATTACACAGTGTCAGTTCCATTCGCATAGTTGCATAGTATAAATTAGAAGTCCTTGAAAATCTGTATGTAAATATAAATTGTTTCAAATTTATATAAATTAGCTTCCTTTATGTTTCTTTAATGGTCCGAATTAAAACACATGGATGCTAGCAAGCACATTCTTAAAAAAAATTGCAATGAAAAAACAAATCGTACACGGTTTTTAAATATTAACCGTGTATAAATACTATAAGGGGTTTTTTTGTTTTTCGTGCTACTTTGATTACCCTGTAAACGCCTTAGTAAATTATACACGGTTTGTTCAGGAATCGTGTTGTACATTCTACACGGCCTTTTCTATATAACTATGTTTGAATTATAATTAGGTTTTTTTTTAAACTCGCGCCTCTTCAATCACTGCCATGTCTTTTAATTTAATTCCCACCGCCCTCCCATCTAATCAAATAACTCTCTCTTCTCTTCTTCCTAACTCGCTTCAATCCTCTCTGTTAGAGTTTTGACGCTGCTCTCTTCCAAAGCTCATAATAGAAACCAACACCACTTTCGTTCCCGTCAAATGATCCATTTTTTGTTCTTAACTAGGTTAGTTTTTTGTTGAAGATTCAAACTAGGAGGCCAAGACAAAGCGTGGAAGACTCAAAATGAAGGA
Source organism: Carex littledalei (assembly GCA_011114355.1). Classification (NCBI taxonomy): domain Eukaryota; kingdom Viridiplantae; phylum Streptophyta; class Magnoliopsida; order Poales; family Cyperaceae; genus Carex; species Carex littledalei. The sequence goes on from CM022097.1 coordinate 5,606,215, forward strand.
TTTTCTCCTTCTCCTTCATTTGATCTTTGTCATCATGTTGAGTATTTTGTATACGTAATTTTGGAGTCGATTTAGTACTCAATTCACTTTTAAATTTATACCCAATACTCAAATTTTGATCGGTTGCAAGCATACAACCTCTCGGAGTAGTATCGGGATCAAACAAAAGGACAAGGAGAAGCAATAATAATTACTAATTTAATTTAATTCTAGAGTGATGATAAAAAGTAAATTCGGGGTTTTTGGTTCGCAAATCACGACAGATTTTGGCCTCAATGCCCGAATTGAGTTGGCTGTGAACTAAAATAAAAGCAAATAACTAAAAAGATTGTTTGGAACAATATTGGGAAGGTCTAGGGGATGCGGTTCACTATCCAAATTAGCTAATTCTACCTACTTTGTTGGTTAATCATATTCATGTTTGTGTAATTGTGGTTTCTAGTACTAATGTCATGTCAAGGGCTTCACGTTTAGTTTTTTGCCACTTAACAACTTGTCTTAATCGGTTTGGACTTCACGTTTAGTTTTTCGCCACAAGTTGGTTAAGGTGTTTGTTTCGACTAGTTAAGCTATTCTGAACTACCGACACTTCGCATTTAGCTTTTCGTGACCGGTACCAATTATAACTTAATAAACCTAATTTATTGTCTAGACTTCACGTCTAGTTTTTCGCCATAGACAATTAACTATTGTGCTTGTGGTCCGGGTTGGTATTGAACTAGAATATGACTAATACCAATTCATAAGGTTAATTCCTTGCTACTATATATACTCGGTATCAAGTACCAATAGATCCCCATTCCAACTAAAATGAGATAGTCTCATGTACATGAATACACATTCACAAGAATAATAAAACAAGCACAAACAATCTCACAAACAATCACAATATAATTTATTACTAACTAAGTAAGGTAGATTTTGACCAATTCATCAAGTTTTACAAACCATCGCTTCTAGAAAGTGCGACTAGCCTCTCATAGCAATGTAAACAACTATGCTAGACAGGAAATACATCACTAATAGCAGAAAAGAAAGAAATGTAAAGGTTAAACCAATATCAAAGTCAATCTCTTGCCGCTCTAGAGAGTGCTCCTCAACCCGCCGGCCTTCCGTGCCTTGTTTCCTTCGAAGAGAAGAGAAGAAATGGAGAATTGTGATATGAAACTGTGGAAAGGGAGAGAGATCTGTTCCAGGGCCTCCTTGTCTCTTAAAAGGGTTCAAAATCGCATTTAGGAGGGGCTTTGATCACTCAAAAGTGAGCAATGTTTCTTTTAATATTTATAAACTCGGAAATGCTATCGGTTCGGACTGCAAGCGCACAATCCTATCGAGTAGTATATTCGAGGTCGATCCACAGGGAATATTGGTTCAATGCTTTGAGCGATCGAATCACAATCTTTCGAAAGGCTAGACGAAATCTGAAAATTGAGAGATGTTGTTTTGATCAATGTAAATTAGGAAGCAATTAAAAGTAATTAAAATAAAGATAGAGATGAGAATTCCTAGGGTTTCGGCACACCATTGCTACTCAATCCGCCTTGACAATATATTCTTGTTGCGTCTGATTTCCTGTTGTTGTTTAATGAAAGACACCACATAGGTCACTGCGATTTATGTTACGCGAGAATGACAGATCTTTCACCGAGATTCTACATAGGACACTGCGATTTACCTTACGCAAATGTCTGATCTCTCAAATACCCCAAATTACTACACAGATCACTGCGATTTACTTTACGCAAGTGATGGAATTTGGTACGCGTTTTGTTGGTCTGGTTTATGGTTTCCCCGCTAAGGTTTTCTTCACATAAACGTAATAGATCTCAACGAGGCTAATTCATACAAATAGTTTCTCTTACCATTAAAGTACTGTCACTACCCTAACGGACTCAAACTAGATCATTGAAGTTAGATGAAGAGATAGTAAATCACAAAAGCATTTTGTTTCAACAACAAGAAATCATAATCAACAGAAATATATATATCAAAACATCAAGAGTAACAAGGTTTACTGCCTAGCCCTAAGAAAATGAACTTAGCCGCGGAACGGCATTGTTACAAGCACTCATCTCTTCTCACTTTAATCAAATCTAACCCTAATTACAAAGATAACTATTCTTTCTGCCCAGGGGCTTTATATAGGAGTGGAGGGACGTCTGGAGGTTGAGTGGGGGCTAAGAAACTGATCTGGAAACAGCTGTCGGCAGTTATTCCCCAAGAGACGCCTTCGGATACGGACCGTATTGGGCAATACGGTCCGTATTAGGACCTTGACGGTTAGGGTTTAATGCTCCCAGCGCTATCTTCTGGTCTGTGCTAGGCCTGATCCATATTAGGCAATACGGACCGTAACAGAGACTTAGTCGATAAGCGTCGCTGATCCGATTGACCCGATTCTAGCTCCATTTGGTGTAAAATAGTCCCAAAACCTGTTTTCTGCAATAAAACATAAAGAAGGGTGACAGTAGCCTTTTTCTCTAATTAATTAAACATAAGTGTGAGAAAATATGCAAAACCTAAGCCAAAACCCTACATAAATCATCATTATTTTGACTCTGATCACGCCTCCCAACTTGAATTGTTGCTTGTCCTCAAGCAACGACATCCCAGCTGGTCAAAGATCCAGTCTAGGTTAAACCATACAATTCTCAAGGACTTGTTAAAAATCAAATTAGGGCTTAGGTTTGGTACAATTGGCATGACAATAAAAATTTAGAACTTTTAAAAATATTCATGACCTCTCCCTTGAACAATTTATTCACCCCATGATTGACCTCATTATGCTTACCCTAGAAAAATTATTATCGAACAATCTACTTCACAAATATCCTTAAAATTGAGAGTATTAATTTCCCCTTCGATTATAAATGGATCCCTTCCAATCAATAGGAATTCTAATGATATAAATTTTGATTTTCCTTCCCAATTGATTGGAGCAAAGTATGACAACTAAGTGTGTTGGTACTTGTGACTATTTTTGAAAAATTAAATATGTACAAAATTTAAAATTTGGGAGGTTTTCTCGAGCCTATTGGTAACCAGTCTTGCGTAGGCACCCATACTCTTTTTATCCTCCATCTTTTATTCTATTCTTTCTTTTTCTGAATTTTTCTATTTCTTTTTGGATTTTTCTCATTTCTGATTTTTTTTTGTATTTTTGTATTTTTCTGAAAAATAAAATATTTTTGTATCACAAGCACCATGATTACACACAATTCCAAGTATTTATTCATACAAGAAATTATTGCATAGTTTCGCTAGGGGTCTATCTATAATAAATGGGTATTCTAAAACACTATCAAGCTTAAAAGACTTTGTAAAAATAAATTACTCAACAATAAAAATTTCTAGGGTTTGCGATTTTGGTCAACATTCATGGTTAGCAATTAATTGTTCACTTTGAGATCACTAATTATTTTAAAAATTCTGAATTTTTGTATCATGGCCAATTGTCTAAACCTTAGCCTAATTCAATTTAAAACAATTCCTATTTGATTAACCTACTCCTAAAAAAATAAAAATGCAAGCTAGCTAAAAAGCTCAATCTAATCATTCTAGGATTTTCGGTAGAGGCTCCAACCCTAGTCAAAAATTGAGTAAAACTACTAGCACCTAAGAATTTAAAATGCGAAAATTTTAAAGATACATGGTCAAATTACTTTTCTACCCCCCGAATAAAATTGAGCATTGTCCCCAATGCTCGAGAGATAAAAATAAAGGAGGTAATAAAGTAAAAAGACCGAGGAAAGATACAACTCACTGCACCTCAATCCTGAGGTGGTGGAGGTGGTGGTGGTCGCTGGATCTCCTCGTAGAATGATGGGTCGAAAAGTCCGTAGAGCGGTGGCTGGTACTAGAGTCCGGATCGAGGGCGAACTGGTAGTACTGTTGATTGAGGTAGCGCGCTTGTTGGATCGCGCGCCTACCCCCGTCAACACTTCTCCGGATCTCCTCCATGCTGTTGCGGACTTGATCGACCTTTTGGTGAAGTGAGGAGAGGTTGTGCTTAATCTGCTGGCTGCTCTCTCGCGAGAGTGTGGCGAGATCTTAAAAATTCAGGTTCATCCATTGCATAGCTTGGATGAACTGATCATATTCACTTATAGGGGCATCGGATGGTGCAGAGAGGAAGGCAGCGGCGGCGGCTCCAATGAGAGGCAGTGATGAGTGCGGTGGTGATGGTGATCGGCGGCAAGGAGGTGGGCTCGGTCTCGGCAAGGAAGGAAGAGGGAGGAAGATGAGAGATAGAGGGAGAAAGAATAGAGGAGAGAGAGAGGTTTAGGAGTTCAAACCATAGGATTTAACGGTTATGAGATGTGATTCTCGCGGGTTTTCAAATGTCTCTTTGTTAACGGGTTCGCATCTTCTGAATTAGCCTTCATTCGGACCGTATTGGGTGATACGGTCCGTATCCAATTCGTTTTGCATGATACCGATAACTGCCTTTAGTCTTAACTTCTTTGAATACGGACCGTATTGGGAAATACAGACCGTATTCACCACTTCTCTCTTCTCTCCTTCTTTCACCCCGTATCCACTGGTACAGTCTGTATTGATTGATACGGACCGTACCAGAGGGTATTTTCCTGTCTTCCGTGGTGTCTTTGATCGAGTCATTCCTCTGATACATTCTCCTGATCATAGGAAAAAGGTGGATGTGAGTTGTTTCTCTGTTAAGGTCCTAAATAAACTAGAAATAAATATTATGAAAAATATAAAAATGGCCTTGGGTTGCCTCCCAAGAAGCGCTTGTTTAAAGTCATTAGCTCGACCCCTTGTTTCATTGAGATTCCGGATAAACCACGAACTGTTTTATCTTCACCTTCCGACCATGGACCGCATCGTAGTTCTCCCAAGAACTTTTTGGTGCGATAATGTTGCGAACTGTTGGAAGAGGCCTTGATTCTATGATTGGAACTTTGGTTTCTTTCGGTTTGATAGCAATTGAAGTCAACAGAGGATTGGAAAGCTTGTTTTCATGCGGTTGTGTGTGCCAGCTCTTTTCTAATTCTTGCGTTTCCTCCATTGTCTCATCTTCAAGTAGGATGCGGTACATGGGACGGTCGGGCTAAGGCCTTTGATGTCGTCTATTTTGTCGCCAATAGCCTTTCAGTGCATCTTGAGTATGTTGACGAGCTTGTTGGATTGAACATTATCGAGCCGAGAACTGACAATCACAGGGTAGGTTTGGTTAGGTCCCAGGAATTCGTAACGGAGGTTGGATGGAAGAGGTTTGAGCTCGAGTCGTGGATGAGAGGTTGTCTTCTCCCTTTTCTTCACTTTGCTATTGACCGTGCTAGGCGACACGGACTGCAGAATTTTAGATTTGGGGGATTCTTCCTCTTCTTTTGTTATGACAGTGGCACAACTCGCGCAAGTTTCAGCGTAGGCTTCATCAGGTTCAGCGGTGGTGTATTGCTCGAGTTGCCTTTCGTCATCTTCCCCTCTAAAAAGGTTGTCTAATTCCTCCATACCCTTGGATTCTCCCAATTCATCATATGGATATTCTTCCTCTTCAAATTCATCCGTGATACTCAAACTGAAGACACGATCAATGTCAGCGTCATCTTCCCCTCTAAAAAGGTTGTCCAGTTCCTCCATACCCTTGGATTCTCCCAATTCATCATATGGATATTCTTCCTCTTCAAATTCATCCATGATACCCAAATTGAAGACACGATCAATGTCAGAAGGGTATTTCAAAGCTCTGTTTATGTCGTAGACCGCCTTGTCTTTTCCGACATTCAGTGAAATTTTCCCGTTCTTAACATCAATCATTGCTCTGCATGTGGCGAGGAATGGCCTTCCAAGGATGATTGGAATGTGTTCATCTTCTTCCATGTCAACCACAACAAAATCTCCAGGTATCCAAAAGTCTCCAACTTTGATCGGTACATCCAGCAACACTCCTTCAGGATATCGAATTGACCGATCAGCCAGTTGCAGTGCAATTTGTGTCGGTGAAAGTTCTCCACATTCTAATTTGTCAAACACTGCCTTTGGCATTAGACTCACACTTGCTCCCAGATCACATAAAGCCCTCGTAAAATTTGTCGTGCCAATTGTGCATGGTATCGAGAAGCTTCCCGGATCTTTCAACTTTTCTGGTAATTTGTTTTGCACGAGCGCACTACATTCCCGATTGAGCGGAATTGTTGAGAATTCTTGGAGTTTGTTGCGATTTGAAAGGATCTCCTTCAGAAACTTAGCATACGAGGGTATGCTTGCAATTGCCTCGGTGAAGGGGATAGTGACTTGTAGTTGCTTGAGTGTCTCCATGAATCTCGCGAATTGTGGCTCCATCTTTTGCTTGGCTGGCCTTGGAGGGAATGGCAGAGGTGGCTTGTAGGGTGGTGGTGAAATGTATTCAGGTTCGGTTTGTCGCTCGTCTCCACCTACGGTGTCATTCTGCTCCTCAATAAGGTCTGCCTGCAGTTCGAATATGGGCAGCTCCGGTTGTTGCGGCTCGTATTCTTCAAAATGTGATGGCTCTGCATGTATCTCGTCGGAAGTTAGATCGGGCATAGGAGGTCCCTTGTAAGCTGTGCCGCTCCTTAGTGTGATGTTCTTGCAACTCTCTTTAGGATTTTCTTCCGGTTGGCCCGGAAATTTGCCTTTTCCGCGTGTAATGCTTGAAAGTTCTTTTGCCATCTTGGAGATGTGACCCTCTAAGTCCTTGACGTGGCTTACTAAGGTTTTGACCGTTTGCGTGATTGCGGCGTTTGTCTCGTCTTGCTTCTCTAGGAATCTCTCCATTAGTGATGTGATGTTAGGTTGCTGTGGTTGGTTGCACTGCCTCGGTTGATAGTTCGGTTGAGATGCAGCAGGTCTTTGATTGTTTGCGTATGAGAGATTTGGATGATTTCGATTATTTGGATGGTATGAATTGTAGGCGGGCTGAGGTCGAAAGCTGTTGTCGATGTCGTTTATTTGCTCTGCTTCTTCCTCAGTTTCCGTCACATTCATACATTCGGTCATCTCATGCGCTCCTCCACAATAGCCACATGTTGTTGCGGCATTGACTGCTGCTACCGTTCGCTGCTTGGTTTGCTTGTTGAGTGCTAGTTGCAAAGCATCGATCTTCGCGCTTAGCATGGATATTTCATCTACTTCGTGTATGCCAGGTGTTGGAGTTGGCTTCTTGAGCTCAGGGGTCCAGTAGTGTTGGTTGATCGCGATCTCTTCAATTAGGTTGTAAGTCTCGTTAGGTTCCTTATTCATGATTGCTCCTCCTGCAGAAGCATCAATAAACAACCTATCGGTAGGGTTTAGACCACTATAAAAAGTTTGAACAATCAACCATCTTTCTAGACCATGATGTGGACAACACCTTAACATATCCTTGTATCTATCCCAAGCTTCACACAATGATTCACCATCCCTTTGTTCAAAATTAGTAATTGCTTTTCTAAGTCTTGAAGTTTTAGAAGGTGGAAAATATTTTGCACTGAACACACTAAACAATTGGTCCCAAGTTTGAATGGAATTGGCCGGTAAGGAAAACAACCATGCTCTTGCTTTATCTTTTAATGAGAATTGAAATAGCCTTAGCCTGATTGCTTCATCGGTAACTCCGTTGATCTTTATCGTCTCGCATATCCCTAGGAAAATTGACAAATGAAGATGTGGATCTTCATTTGGAAATCCTCCAAATTGCTGTTGCGAAACCATATTTATGAGAGCAGGTTTGATCTCAAAATTACGGTTCGTGACAGTTGGCGGGTTTATACTAGAATTAGGATCATTCGCGCGCTGTACGCAATAGTCTCGTAGAAGTTTGGGTCTTGCTGCATCGTGAACTCCATGATCACCATTGTCTTGTCTTTCATTGTTGATCGGTTGGTTCGGTGGGATATCCATGTTGATCGAATCTGAGTCTTCTTCGCTTTCAGAATTACTCGATGAAGAACTATGATTGGTTTGTGATGTGGAAGCGAATTGTTCTCTCCTACTAGCAATCCTCTCGGATCTTCGTACGGATGATTCGGCCAGCGTGCAGTGTCCTAAAAAGAAAAGAAAATCTGAAAATTAAACTAAAAACTGAAAATAAAAAGAAAATAAAATAAAAACGAAATTGAAAATAAAAGAAAAATAAAAATGCAGAAAATAAAAAGAAATCTAGGCGTTTCTAATTAATTGGATTCAATGGTCAAAGCAAGGGCGTCTCGCGAGGCCTTGAACAATAAACCGTTATTCCCCGGCAACGGCGCCAAAAAGCTTGATCACTCAAAAGTGAGCAATGTTTCTTTTAATATTTATAAACTCGGAAATGCTATCGGTTCGGACTGCAAGCGCACAATCCTATCGAGTAGTATATTCGAGGTCGATCCACAGGGAATATTGGTTCAATGCTTTGAGCGATCGAATCACAATCTTTCGAAAGGCTAGACAAAATCTGAAAATTGAGAGATGTTGTTTTGATCAATGTAAATTAGGAAGCAATTAAAAGTAATTAAAATAAAGATAGAGATGAGAATTCCTAGGGTTTCGGCACACCATTGCCACTCAATCCGCCTTGACAATATATTCTTGTTGCGTCTGATTTTCTATTGTTGTTTAATGAAAGACACCACATAGGTCACTGCGATTTATGTTACGCGAGAATGACAGATCTTTCACCGAGATTCTACATAGGACACTGCGATTTACCTTACGTAAATGTCTGATCTCTCAAATACCCCAAATTACTACACAGATCACTGCGATTTACTTTACGCAAGTGATGGAATTTGGTACGCATTTTGTTGGTCTGGTTTATGGTTTCCCCGCTAAGGTTTTCTTCACATAAACCTAATAGATCTCAACAAGGCTAATTCATACAAATAGTTTCTCTTACCATTAAAGTACTGTCACTACCCTAACGGACTCAAACTAGATCATTGAAATTAGATGAAGAGATAGTAAATCACAAAAGCATTTTGTTTCAACAACAAGAAATCATAATCAACAGAAATATATGAGCAGAACTAGGGTGTGATGCGCTCACACCGTGAGCGCACCTCCTATAGAGCCCATTTTCAAAGTTCAAATAGTCGATTCGAACCTTCCAACGTGTTCTTCATATTAAAATATGCTTGGAAACCAAATTTTACATTTTTTGGAAATTTTTTACTATTTTTTCAGAATTTTTTGTTTTTCAAATTTCAAATTATTGTTTAGTTTAATCAAAAATTCTGAAAAAATAGTAAAAAATTTTCAAAAAATGTAAAATTTGGTTTCCAAGCATATTTTAATATGAAGAACACGTTGGAAGGTTCGAATCGACTATTTGAACTTTGTAAATGGGCTCTATAGGAGGTGCGCTCACGGTGTGAGCGCATCACACCCTAGTTCTGCTCGAAATATATATATCAAAACATCAAGAGTAACAAGGTTTACTGCCTAGCCCTAAGAAAAGGAACTTAGCCGCGGAACAAATCTAACCCTAATTACAAAGATAACTATTATTTCTGCCCAGGGACTTTATATAGGAGTGAAGGGACGTCTGGAGGTTGAGTGGGGGCTAAGAAACTGATCTGGAAACAGCTGTCGGTAGTTATTCCCCAAGAGACGCCTTCGGATACGGACCGTATTAGGCAATACGGTCCGTATTAGGACCTTGACGGTTAGGGTTTAATGCTCCCAGTGCTATCTTCTGGTCTGTGCTAGGCCTGGTCCGTATTAGGCAATACGGACCGTAACAGAGACTTAGTCGATAAGCGTCGCTGATCCGATTGACCCGATTCTAGCTCCATTTGGTGTAAAATAGTCCCAAAACCTGTTTTCTGCAATAAAACATAAAGAAGGGTGACAGTAGCCTTTTTCTCTAACTAATTAAACATAAGTGTGAGAAAATATGCAAAACCTAAGCCAAAACCCTACGTAAATCATCATTATTTTGACTCTGATCAGGCTTCAACAGATCAGGAAACAAATCAGGCGTCACAATGAAGAAGGCAAATTTTCAGCCAGGCGGCGGCCCGCCAGGTCCCTGATTTATTGCTTTTTCTGGATTTGAAATTCTGGGAGCTGGTAGGTGGCGGCCCGTCAGGAGATGGTCGTGGGTCTCCAGGTCAGAGTCGCACCCCGCTAGATTGAAGTCGCTGGTCGCCAAACTCTCAATCTGATGTTCTTTTGGAGCAATTGGTAGTCGCGACCCGCCAGATGAAAGTCATGGCTCACCAAGAGATTCATGGGTCGCCAGGTTGACTTCGCGGGTCACCACACTCTCAGTCAGAGTTTTTTCCATTCTGCCGCGGCCCGCCATGGAGGTCTCGCAGCCCGTCAGTAGGTAATTTGGTTTGTTTTCTTGGTATTTCTGCATAAAAACATATTTTCGGCAATAACTTGATCCTTGAAACATAATTAAGTGAAAATAAGGAAAAATAACAGTAAACAGGGATAAATACTTGAAATTTGGTATTGTTTCACACTAAAATCTTAGCCACATATAGGTATGTTTGCGGCCTATCACATCGCCATAGAAGCGAGGTAGGAGGATTCGGAGGCCGGCCCGGATGCGCAATAGGAGGCCAAATGAAGTGAAGAAAAGCTCGAAATGACAGATTTCTTTCAATGTTGAGCATTGATTCCTCTTGTCCTCTTTGAGAGGGAATAAGCTCTTCTCTTAAAGGGGTACATCTAACGGGGTAATCTTTTAATTTCTGTTTGAATCAACCAAATCTAGGTTAGGTTTGAAAATGAGTAAAGTTCTGAATGTTTGTTGCAGGATCTGAATTTACTTTGCATGATCTGAATTTTTATAAAGTTCTGAATGTTTATGTAAAATTCTGAATGTTTATGCCACACTAAAAATTGTATGAATGGTCATGTAAAGTTCTGAATATTTTGTTGGCTATGTATGTTTGTTGCATGATCTGAATTTACTTTGCAAATTATGATAGGGACATTCTTCTTTATTTTTCAACCTAGAAAACGAGTAAGAGGTCCGACATTGAAGAAGAAGATGTCAAAGATGCAATCACCCCTCTCCATTGACAGCCCTGTCAAGTTTTTTCTAACTATAGCTTGTAAATTAATTTTTGCTTATAATAAATTCCAAAAAATGTGTTACAAACTAATTTTGAAAGTTAAAACAATTTTTAAAAATTAATTCATTTTTCAAACCCAAGTTTTCGGCAGTGTATGAAAGGTATGTGATAGTGAATTGTTGTTTAATCTCTTACACAAACTCCCTTTGAAATAAGCTGTAGTTTGTGAAAGAGTTTATACAACAACATAAGTACACTGTCTCATGACCATTCATACAGTGCCAAGAACTTGGCTTTGAATTATAATTGAAATTTTAGATAATGTTTTATCAGTTCAAAATATATATATGTATATGTATATTATTTGTTTATGTTTGTTGAATGTATATGTATAATAATTGTTTCTGTTAATTTGTTGAATGTTGAATGAATATGATTAGTTTTTGTATGTTGTGATGTTGAATATATATTGAATTATGGATGTGTAATATTGTAAATGTATGTTTATTGGCTAGCAAATATAGGTGCTAGCCTATTATAAATCATTAAAAAACACACACACACACACACAAAACATACACAGTTCAAAACAACAATTCGTATATGGTGTCCAAATTAATACACGGATGATTTGTACAAACCGTGTATATAACGCTAGTCATTGTACAAGGTTAATTCGACCGTGTACAAACCACCATTTTTAGCGCCCCTTTTTGTAATCTGACACGGTTGGGTAAAATTAATTGTGCATATTATGTCAATACAGACACAGTTCGGTAACCGTGTACAAAGCACTCCCCCCTATTCATACACGACGCTCGCTGACACGGTCGTGTCACTGTGTGACATTAGTTTTTCGGACCGTGTATGGTCGTGTTTTTAGTACTAGTGTCGTGATTCTTTTTTTCAATGATTTTGATGATACATCATGCAAAAAAGAACACTAAGTACTTCTATGAGAATCAGGCTTTTTGTGGGAGGTCACAGGTTCGAAACCTGAAAGAGACAATTTTTGTAGATATTAAATAAGTTTGTTGACTTAACTTCCAACTTTTACTTCAAAAATATGTCAAAATATACTAATCTAACCCATTCGGCCTGTCTCTACTCAAACCCCTCTAACTTTGTATTAAAAGAGGTTTAATTATGAAAAAATATATAGAGAGGAATTTTTTATTACATGTACAACATGCCTCTAAGATGCCGGTCAATCTCCACCATTACGACATGTCACTTCCGCATTAAGGTAATTTTATACCAACTTTTTGTATAACATGTGTATATATTAATGCATTTTGTGCCAAACATGTTCACGGACGTGACATATATGTGCGGAACACGATATATATATACATATTGAAAAAACAACGCTGGGTTGGCTCAAGCCAAAATTCATAGCTAGAATGGTTTGGAAAGTTCTAGAGTAATCAAACTAGCTAATACATAATGGTTGATGGCTTTACTAAGTGGGTCTCTTAGAAGTCTCTGAAATTATTAATATTTTAATAAGGTTTAGAGAATTTCATAGCAATTATAAATAGGAGATTTAATTTGGTTCCAATTTTGATCCATCCAAGTTAGAAAACAAGTAAAGTAAGAAAGAGAGAAGTAAGAGAGAAAGTGATCGAGTGTTGTAGTAGTTTGAAGATGTAGGATATCACTAGTAGTGAGGTGTAATCTTGAAGGTTCTATAATTGAGTAGTAGAGTTGTAATATTAAAAGGGAATTGTAAGAGTATTTAATTTGAGTGATAATAAAATATGATTTTATAAAGTATCACTCTTCATACTCAACAATACGCATTTTTCTTCGAGAAGAAAATTGAGGATCAAATCTCTCAACACATGGTATATGGTTAAAACACAAGTATAACGCATTTTTAGAAGCATGTATGCTGTATAATTTTTAATCAAAATGACCTTAGTTTTGTTAAAAAAAATTATATAGTGAACCTAATTAATTATAAAGTTTCTGAATAGGAAAAATCTCCTCAGAAATGTATTAATATATATATTCATTATGAAATACGAATCATAAATTAGATTTGATCATTGCTTGAGAAACAACAAGAGCATGTTGATACTATATAGGAACCTTTAAAATTCTATATGGTCAAGACATGATGGCAAAACCAATTTGCTCATGATAGATCAGAAGCACATCTGCCAAAACCTTAGGAACGACATGGGCTCTACTGGGAACATATATCACAAGAGCATGTAAAGTTCTGAAGGCATGTATCCCTACAAAGCTCTCTACTGGGAACATATATCACAAGAGCATGTAAATTTCTGAAGGCATATATCCCTACAAAGCTTGCATGCATGACATTGCACGGAAGAAAATGACAACTTTGTAAAAAAGAATAAAAAAATAGTGGTCGTCAGCAATAGGTCAATATTTAAATCTCATTATTTTGAATGATCAACTTTAATTACTATAAATTCAATCATTTTTCATAGAATTTTATTTTTATAATTATTTTTAATAGATGATAGATGTAATCGTGATCAGGCTAATAAAATTTATAACCCGGTTTCCTATCGCGTCAGATTAAAAGTGCATAATTCTATCGAGTAGTATAATCGAGTGTCAACAGGGGCGGATCTACTGTAGCACAGGGTAGGGTAACTGCCCTACCCTGAAAATCCAAAATTAATTTACAAAGACTGGATTGGGCCTTTGCCCTACCCTGAAAATTGATATTGCCCTACCCTGCAGCCCAATTAAAATAACTGGCCCATTGTATATTAAATTTGGTAAATTATATAAGATACGGTCCAATTAAATTCAATTCGAAACCCGATTCAATAATTTATTGCCCTACCCTGATCAAAATCCTGCATCCGCCCCTGAGTGTCAATCCGCAGAAAATAAGATTTAAGGTCTTGAACAATTAAATCACAACCTTTTAAAAGGCTAGACAAAATCTGAAACTTGAGAGTTGTTGGTTTTGATCTTTGTATTTAACGAAAATTAAAAGTAAATAAAATAAATAAGATAGTGTAATTCCTAGAGTTTTGACCTACCATTGTTACTTCAATCCGTTTTGGTTTCTATTCTATTTGATGTTAGTTTTCAGATGTTGTATGAGAGTTTCTAATCCAATTTAGTGACTGCCGCTCTCGCTTTGTCACAGTCACCCTACCTATCAAGAGATCCGGCTAAGGCTTGTCTTAATTTGTGCAAGGAGTTCCGTGATTAGCCCAAAAGATTTCAGACTTCACTTACTGGGTACATCGCCCTACTTTCTTGGTTCTATTGGGTGTCTCCATGGTAAGGCACGACAATGCGACATTCGTCTGCGAATGTCAAGACTCCAATGTGTACTTTTGTTGATCCGACTAATAGTATCTCCGGCTAAGGTCTCCACCACTAATCTAGTATTTTTATTCTCTTTATCCTAATTCGTTTAGCGCAATGGTAACTATCTTTCCATGTGTGACCATCACATGACGGTCTAGACTAACAAACGAAATCAAGTAAGAATGAACATAAAACGCAAAAGTAATCGAACAACAAAAGACTAAACAATGATCAAATAAAATATATATCAAAATATCATGAATAACAATCTAAACTTAGCCGCGGAACGGCATGTTTACAATAGAGAAATAAGAGAAAGATACAACCATACACGAAGTACCCTCCTACTTAATCTCTACACACTCCACTTTTCTTACTTAAAGAAGTAGAAAATATAAAAGATACAAAGATATGTTTATGTTCAGTTCAGGAGTCTTTTATAGAAGCCAAAGGACGTCTGGAGATGATTGGAGGCCAAGTAATCTGATCTGGATACAGCTGTCATGAAATCCAACGAAAGGGCGCCTCAGATACGGATCGTACTGGCTGGTACGGACCGTATCACCCCTGTGCAGAAGTTAGAGCTCCAGGAGTTAATGCGTATTCAGCCCTTGTAGGTCCGTATTGGGTCTCTTGTCCGTACTGGCTGGTACGGTCCGTACCAGAGCCTTAACTTCAGTGCTGCGCTTTTTCGATCGACCCAATTCTTGCTCCATATGATGTAAAATAGCTCCAAAACATGATTCATGCATTAAAACACGAAGTAAGGCAACAGTAACCTTTTTCACGTAATAATTAAACATAAAAGTGAGAAAATGAGGCAAAACCTAAGCCAAAACCCTATGTAATTCATAGTTGTTTTGACCTTGATCAATAGACTTGAGAAGTGTGACATTTATCATATTTTGAAAAAAAAATTAAAATACAAAAAATTAACAAGATACGATTAATTATACATGAATTAGGAAAATACATTTTTTGCATTCAATGAAGCCTCAAAATTTTATTAACTAAAAAAATTAGATCGGGAACAAACTTTCAATATTATAGATTTAAGTAATTTCGACAACGAAAAGTGTTTTTTTTTTCAAGTTTCAACAATAATCAAGGTTCAGCTTTAACATAAAATATTGGATTACAGTTTTGATTAAAATGGGCTGCAAAGTTTTAATTAAAAGAGGGCGGGTGCTAGCAGGCCTACTCTTTTCTTTTACTTTCATTATTCTTCTCTGCAAAGATAGTCATTTGACAGAATTAAACTTGTGACTTATAATCTAATAATATGATTTGAATTGATCTACAAAAATGTATAGGATAATTTGTTGGATCTACATTCATATTTAAATAGATTCCACCTTACTTATCACTACTACAAAAAAACACTTCACCGTCGGGCAAAATCGCTATCCGCAATTAGATTCCGCACCAATGGCTATCGCCCCGATAGGAAAGGTATGCACATATGCCATCGGCTAGAACCGATGGCGTTCAGCTCCAACACCATCGGATGAAAATAAAGAACAGATGAAAATAATAGTTTTTCGGTCGTTAAAATAGCCTTTTAATATAAAAACGCCATCGGATCTACTTTTTAATGAACCGATGGCGATCCTACATACAGTGTTCGATATTTGACACCGTTGATCCTTCAATGCCATCTCTTGCGTTGTTCAACCGATGGCAGATGTCATTTACACCATATGTTTTACTGTGTAGGCATTTGGCAGGGTCTCTTGCTATGCCATATGTTACTAATTTTGAGCCGTTGGTAATTTATGTGAATATATAAACATATATATATATAGAGAGAGAGAGATGGGCTATTGTGCTTTGCAAAGTAAATGGGGGGTTTACTTCGGGCCATATTTTCATTTTTGAAAATCCAAACAACCGATCCGAACCGTTCAACATGTTCTAAATATTGAAATGTGCTTGCAGACTAAATTTTACATTTTTTGGAATTTTTTTACTATTTATTAAGCCACTTTGAAAATCGCTGATCCGGTGGTCCAGAAAATTTTACTGTTTTTTACTGTTCACAGTGGATCAGTGATTTTCAAAGTGGCTTAATAAATAGTAAAAATATTCCAAAAAATGTAAAATTTAGTCTGCAAGCACATTTCAATATTTAGAACATGTTGAACGGTTCGGATCGGTTGTTTGGATTTTCAAAAATGAAAATATGACCTGAAGTAAACCCCCCATTTACTTTGCAAAGCACAATAGCCCATCTCTCTCTCTCTCTCTCTCTCTCTATATATATATATATATATATATATATATATATATAGAGATGAGCTATGCTACTACGTGGAGTAAAACGCGTTTGTACTTCACGCCGTATTTTTATTTTGAAAGTCCAAACGACCGATCCGAACCGCTCAACATGATCTCCATATTGAAATGTGCTTGGAGACCAAATTTTACATTTTTTAGAATTTTTTTACTATTTATTAAGCCACTTTGAAAATCTGAAAATCCGGGTGAACAGTGAAAAACAGTAAAAAATTCTGGACTGCCGGATCAGTGATTTTCAAAGTGGCTTAATAAATAGTAAAAAAATTCTAAAAAATGTAAAATTTGGTCTCCAAGCACATTTCAATATGGAGATCAAGTTTAACGGTTCGGATCGGTCGTTTGGACTTTCAAAATAAAAATATAGCGGCGTGGAGCACCAACGCGTTTTACTCCATGTAGTAGCATAGCTCAATTCTATATATATATATATATATATATATATATATATATATATAATCCATCCATTTATATTAAAATACCAACAAATAATATAAAGCCATGCAAGCTAATATGAATAGACAATACAAACAGAAACAACTAATTATATTCAAATCATACAAGGGTAGTTACAAAAGGACCCCTAGAGATCACTGATAACAAAATCCAAAACGGTGTTGTTTTTCCTACACAAACACAAATTAATCATCATCACTGATAACAAAATCCAAAACGGGGTTGCTTTTCCTAAGCAGACACAGATTAATCATCATCACTGATAACAAAATCCAAAACGGGGTTACCTTTCCTAAGAAGACGTTCTTAATTCATCATCATCAGAAGGTGTATAATCCCTCCAACATGTTGCAATGTTCGATTTTGTCAGTAGCATATATATGAGTGAAAGAGATGTTACTATTTAATTTATGTAATGCTCGTAAGGTTGTACCATGCAACACGGGATATCGGTATTCCTCCTCTCGGACCTCTCGTGCTTCCTCCTCTACATAATATAAATATATAACATCAAATATACCAGAAATTATTCATATCAAACGTAATTTACTAAATAAGGGACAGAACAAGTATAGCTAAACTTGTGGCGAAGGAAAGTTCACCTGTCGGCAGCTTGAGTGTTTTGCTGCGGTGTTCAGTCTCTTCATCCTTCCCCACAGCCTGCCTTTGTGCTTCATCAAACTCGTTCAGTACAGGAGTGACCAATATGTTGATTAAATAGGAAATACATCGCTAGGCCTCATCAGATGGTCCTCTCTCAGAATGATCTCTTTCACTACTAGTAGCTGGAGCTTTAGTTAACAGTGAATATTTCTCTAAAATTGAAACAAAATACAAATGTTTGGCTTTACTACCTTTTGGAGATGCAGCCTTGGTTTTTTCCTCCAATATCACGTTGAAGTTCTCCATATCAAGCACTCAAATCATTAATTAACAAGCATTATCATACTGTTATAATTTAGATGAACAAATGATTGGCTTTATTACCGTGAGAAGGAGATACACATGCCAGAAATAAAGCAATTTACATGTGAAGTCCAGATGTAGGTTATCAATTATATCACATCGCTCGTCTTGATAGATGAGCTCCGAAGACAACGGATGATGAGTCCAAATTGAACTACTAACTTTCAGTATAAATTAATATACCTTTTAACCCTAATGTCTACTTACGTTCAGATCACAAGCACATAATCCTACCGTGTAGTATAATTGGGGTGTCGATCTACAGGGATAGTGTATTAGTTATCTAACTTTTCACTAGTCTAAGTGCTTCGGTTGGTTTTAAAATAGTTTTGAAAATAGTTTGTTGGGTTCAATTAATACCCTAAAGTTATAGGCGGAGGCGCTAATTGTGCTAAGGTTTGAGTTAAACAATTAAATAGAGATTCTCTAGGGTTCAGGTTTTCTCCTTCTAAATTATGCAAAATATATATTTCTGACGTCTTCCTACCCCACATGCGGTCTATTACCCCGTATACGGCATAGAATTGTCCTACAGCTACCCCGCAGGGCGTGCTAGGTTTCTGTGTGCGTGATTTGAAAGGTTTTCCGATCTCGCGATCTGCTTTTGGGGCAACAGTTCAGAGTATTATAAGTATGCAATTAACTTTCTCACACAAACCTAATTGTTCATATCCTATTCTACCCCTCAATTAATTATCCCAAAGACCCTACATAAATTAAGTATATACTAATAAAACCTAAATTTTCAATCTACGCTATCATGCCCAGGGAGCCCTATGGGTTATAACCCTAGTCTTTGAACCGCTGCCAAGCATTGTTAGCCGAAGTGTTTGAAGTTCTTACGAGGGTGTCCCACTCACACTGGGATTCTCAGACTTTACACCTATTGGTATGTGGAGGACATTGGCATATAGTAGACAAAACTATGTATGCAAGGACTTAATAAAAAGGAATTTAAATAATAAAGCAAACACAAATCAATATACACAAAACATAAATATATATTAAAACATAACAAAGAATTCGATTACAAACTCTCACCCTAGAGATGAGGAGTTTAGTTCATCATGGCCATAGCAAAATAAAAGAAATAAAATAAAGAGAACATAGACTACAACCTAATTGAAGATTGAAGAACCCTAGCCTCCTTAGATGACGCCTTCTTCTCTTGCTCGGCTTCCGATGACTACTCTCCTCTCTCTAAGTAACTCTCTAACCTAACCTAGCATGAGGATGCTAATCGATTCTATGGAGTAGTGAAAAGGTCGACTGGCAGATTAATAGACATGTTAGATACCACACTATATATAACAATCTTCTGATAAAGGTGGAGTAGTGGAAGTAGTGGCAACGAATTTGCCAGTCGACCTTTTCACATGTTAAACACCAAAGAATATGCTAATTGATTAGCACTGAAAAGGTGAAGTAGTGGAAGTAGTGGCAACAAATTTCTGATTAATCTGCCAGTTGACCTTTTCCATAACGAGGACCCCATATCCTCCATATCTGTTCATGCAGATGATTTGAAGGACTTGATTACACCAAAGACATGGCTTCTTACACCAATTATTCAGATCTTCATGCTGTGAATTAATATTTGTAATAATGCAAAAATTTAGTACTTTTAATTCATATTTACTAATAATGACATTTCTGTCATTATTTGCAGGTATGCGCACAAATACTACAAGGATGAATTTCCTAATGAGCTTGTTGGTTTTATGGACCCCGGGAAAATATGTTGAAATCTTTTGACTGGTGATGATCAAGACTGAGAATTTGCTGATAAATACATAAGGAAAGCATTGAAAGAAAATCGGGACAAGAAAATTATATTCATACCGTAGCATCAGAAGTTAGTTCTCTCTCTCTCTATTTATATAATTTATTTCAATTTCTTTCATTTCATAGAAATTAAAAAATATAACATGTTGTACCTAATATGCAGCAATCATTGGGTATTAGTTGTGCTGATGGCAAGAGAGAGCAATTTGTACGTGTTTGATTCCGATGTCAAACATCCAGAAGTTCTATAGATCATCAAGGCGTTTGCGGAGTAAGTTTGACCATTCTTGCAACTGTGATTCATATTTATTATCTTTGTACTGTGTAAAAGTCTAAAGATGTTAAATAAACCTCTCAAGTATAATATTTGTCACTCTTATAGCTGGTGTAATTCCATCTCTGAAGTGTTTTAGCAGGGCATCAAGCTATTGGTCTTACTTGTTTCAATTATTTAGAAAAGAAATATTATATGTGAAATGTTAACTGAAGTAGTTATATACGCGTTGTATACTACTGTAAATACACACCATAAACTACTATAAATTACACACCATAAACTACTGTAAATTCAAGCAACTCAATGAAATTTAAATCAAGCAACACTAACACCCAAATCAGCCATCCTTTCAACCTAATTGCTTCACAAACTCATGCCATTGTACCACTTGTGATGGATCTAGTCGTAGATAAACGTGTTATAAACTGTCATTTACCAACGTAGTGAACACTGCATGAATTACTGAAGTTTCTTAGAATTGGTTTATTACCTAGAGCTATCAACAAACAAATGGAAAAATATAAGAAAATAAAATACACCTCGGTTTATATTGTTGTTCAGCTCTCCATTTTTGGTTGTCATTAAGACAACTTTCATATCATATTCCCAATCTTTGAGTTTTCTTATCTACACCTCTGTTTTGTATTGCTCTCTTCAGATACTGGTGTAATTTTATTGAGTTGCTTGAATTTAACAATGTTACATTTTAACAGCCCCTTCCGAACGGATAGGTGTTATGGAGGACCTGGAAAAAGCGCTAACTTGAATGTTAATCATTGCAAGGTAATAGTTATTAGTGAATCTGAAATTTATTTGAAAATTGCTAAGTTGAAGATTATTAAATTAGTCATAGGGACTTAGCTGCAAAAATTGATGAAAATGAAAGGTTAATGAAGTCATTAGGGTATAGTTGACAAAGTCATGGTAAGCCGAGTACCCTTTTTGTTTAAAAATTGAAGTCATTAGGGATATAGATAGTTGACAAAGTCAAGTGGTTTACGCTAATTTGCACTACCAACATCTGTACAAATTATAGAATGGTTTGACCATTCTTGCAACTGTGATTAGGAAAGAGAAGATTTGTGAAACTCTTCTTTGAGAAAATGCATGGAATAAAAAAAGTTTTCTAAAAGTACTGGTTACTGCCTTGAACTGCAATTTGGTCCTATATATTGATAATGAAAGGTTAATGAAACTTTGCAATTTGGTCCTTTAAATTGATCATTTTCAAAAGTTGCATGCTTTATTATATTGACTTAAATCTGATTGTTGTTTAATACAGTGCCCACAACAGGACGAAGGTTGGGAATGTGGATATTATGTCATGTTGTTCATGCATGACATAATAACTCGCTTCCTCGATGTTTTTTCGAACTTAAAGGTATGCATATTTTTTTTCCGAAGGTATGCATATTCAATGTTGCTTCAAAAATATGCAATTAAAATTGTAATTGTGCTCTTCTATCATTTAAAAAATGCAAGAGTTCCCCAAAAGTTACAACGAAACAAACATCGATTACATCCGATCACTGTGGGGTAAATTTTTCTTGAAGGAAGTATTAGTGGAAAAAAGTAAAACAATTTAGGATGTGTTATTTTTGTAATAATTTAGGATTATTGTAATTTGGTGAACTTGAACTTGAAGATGTGTTATTTTGTGTTGATATCTTGATGCTTGTTTCATATATAGGCCAGCAAAAATATATGGTAGCTGGCCAAATATTAAATTATTTTTTTAAAATAAGAAACAATTCAGGATCAGTTGTTAATTAATAGACCGATCTTGATTAGAGAATCAGGATCGGCTAATTATTAATAAACCGTTCTTGATTATGCACATCAGTATCGGCTGTTAATTAAAAGGCCGTTCCTGATTATCATCAGTACCGGCTGTTTATTAAAAGGTCATTCCTGATTATGCACATCAGTATCGGCTATTAATTAAAAGGTCGTTCCTAATTATCAACATTAGTATCGGCTGGTTTAAAAGGTCGTTCCTGATTATCAATATTAGTATCGGTTGTGCTTAAAAAGGCCGTTCCTGATTATCATCATCAGTATCGGCTATAACCAACAACCGTTCCTGATTAGGAAATCAGTATCGGTTCTTTAACCGATCCTGATTAGTGGTACTATCCGTAACGCCTGGGTCAATATCGCCCGTAGGTCCGTTCCTAATGTGTGTTTTTTACCGTTCCTGATGTCTGTTTCTCCACTAGGGCTTCCAACATAAAATAGACAGATACAGTTATAATAGAACAGAGAAATATGAATTTGAAATTTGAGAGTGAATTAATGTTATCATAAATTTGAATTTGAAGGGATGCATGACCAGATGCCTGCAGATCTATTTGCGCATGAATGTGATCAAGCATGGGCGCTGGGGCAAAAACATTATTTCATGTTGGAAAACATGTGATGGTTATCAATAGCTAGCATGGACAGTCTACAGTTAATTTGGCCTGGTTCTGTGAGATTCCCTCTACACTATGGATCTTGTAATAATGTAGTTGTTGGGCACAATATTTGGACCGGGGATTTGTTCAAAGAAAGATATGGACATGGTTGGTTTCCAATGCCTAAAGATTTACTAAAAGACATGGATAATATCTACACCAAATATTAAATATTACGAACAACATGCCTTTCGTTCCAAATTCCAGTAACAATCATATATGGTACACACAACACACCGCACTGTCCGTGGTGACGGGCTAAAGAATTTAACATAGTTTTGGCCGGGGGCGGATCTACACTATGTCCAGGGGTGCTAAGCCACTTCATGATTTTGAAATTTTTAATCACGTATGTTGGAAGCTCCCTCTAACTAAATTTTCTAGTTCCGCTCCCACTAACCACAAATTAATATTTGTACATTTTAAGTTTAAGCTCCCTCTAACTAAATTTTCTAGTTCCGCCCCTGATTTTGGCTTCATGCAGTGCACAAACTATAGAATCAAAACAGCGCTGCATGAAGCCAAAACTGCTCTGTTAAAATCTTTACCGTGGTGACGGACCTGGTGATCAGTAGTTGTATGATCAGGTCAAAATATATACGTTGGGTGCCCACTCAACCGTGGGAATAACAAATCACCGTATTTTTCAAGGAACAAGGCGGTCAGATCGGGATCTACTATTTTTAATTACAGAGATGTAATTGCTAGAAGAGAGAATTAATTTTCTAAGCATATTATATATATATAACATTTATGTATATTTTTTTCAATTTTATATTACAAACCTTTTTTCTTAGTTTAATAGAAGTTAAAAGTAGGTTTAGACCTACTGTATTCATACAACTGACTGTACTCACCAAAATTGGAAATTAAACTTTACAAAGAGGCATGCGTTACATCATATGACTTTGACATACAGTGCTTTTGCTTTCTAAAGAGAGATAAACAGTACATATTCAAGCCAAAAAATAAATTTGATGAACAAAGCTTCGGGATATTGCACCAGTTCAGAGCCAAAAGATTAAATAGTACATAATTTCTATTTCAGTGCCTCTGTATCTGTAGTGTTGTAGATCTAACTCTTCACGAGCAGCAGAGCGTCAGTAGCACCACTTTGAAATAACTGCTAAAGACCTCAAGTACATTGCACATAATTAAGAACAGCTCACTTCCCAGTTGATTGGTATATATATGACAAAACATTTAAGAGTGGTTTACTTGGGTTATAATTTACAACAATGTGGAACTATTTATATTTTATACGCTAGCTAAAACCACCTGAAACTTCAACTAAAAGCAAAAGGAATGTCAAGTGGTCCCCTGCTATTAATTAATCAATCAATCATGCATCATTAATTTGATGTTTTCAGATCATTCTTTTGAACATATGCATGCTTTTTGCATGTCCGCATTTTGTATTCTGCAACCTGACGCAAAAAGTAACGAAATGTCAATTAAGAGTTATTATGATGATGATGATGATGATTGTATAATGATAATAATAGCATCAATTTCAATCTAAATAAACTTGATAGGTCATGTTTACTTAATTAGTCTATTCCTATATGTCATTTAATTTCTGCAAAATATAACAAATGACGAATACAACGGCAATTAATTTTATTATTTTTATTATAGGTGGTGGTGGTGGCGGCGGCGGTGGCGATCACATTTTTTATCGCAACTACCAAGGAGATCTATAAATAATAGTAGCTAGGAAAATCAATGAAACTATAATTTATGTCATATATAGTAAGAGGAGGGCTCAAATGTCTCATTGCTTTCATGCTTGGGTCATACCCTACGTTTTTATTTTTTGATTTCAAAGTCTAAACAGATGATCCAAACCGCTCAACATGATATCCACATTAAAATGTGCTTGGAGATCAAATTTTATATTTTTTGAAAAAAATTTACTATTTTTTAAAATAAGTACAAAATCACTATTTTTCAGAAAATTTGAACCATCTAGAAACCGTATTTTGTACCATTTATTATATGCAGGATCTATCACGTTTTGCAGGGCTCTGGATTACATTTTGAGGTTATAATTGGGTAGATATGAAGTTAAACCATATAGTGCACAACACAATAAATGAATAAAGCTATTGTTTTTCTGTGTACCAATGGGATATCATTTTTATATTCACTGATCTTCCTTCCTTGTGTCATACCACCATCAGTTGGATATTATTCAATCACTATATATGTTATTCATAATTAATATAATTTTTGTAAATAGTATGCAGGCCCCTCAATATTCGTTTATTATATGTATAATAACAAGATGACAAGCTGCTCTGGGGTTAAGACAGAAAGTTGGATTGTGATGTTATCTCATTCATCTCCATTTCATGCGTGTATGAGGCCATTTTTTTTTTCTTTAGATGATCCTGGTAGTGGTTACCAGGGTGCCAAGTATGAGGCCGTTTGTGTATCTCTTGTTTGCAATTAAAATATTGATTTCAGTATAATGTAATTAAACTGTTGAATTAAACCATTCCCTTGTATTAATTAATTGTTAGAACTATTCTGAAAAGCAGAGAATAGAGAGCAGCAGGACTGAAAGTCTGAAAAATATGAAATTTTATCGAATAGCATAAAGACTTATTTAATAAACAAAGGGGTATAGAAAGTGGAAATTCGTTGTCTTGATAATTAAGTATCGCATAAATTCAAAGTCTTGATGAATAATAGTAATAGGTGTCATACAGTCATTTTTAGTTTTAGTTGGATTAAATCGCTTTAATTTAAGGCTTTCAAAAAAATTTCAAGGAGGGTAAATCTAATTAGTAGAGAATTTCCCTAGTCGCAACCTTAGGAAAATGGATAAACGAACATCTCCAGTTATCCCAAGAAACGGAGAAGAGAAAAGCCTAAGGAGGAATTAGCTGGTTGCTTGTATGTATGGGCCATCAGAAATTGGAAACAGATAAATAGTAAGGCATATGATCTTGTTTCTTTGCGTGAGGATAGAAATTCAATAGTTCGTTCCAAAGATGCCTAATATGTGTCCATTTTGTACATTCAGTGAGTAGTTCCAACTTCTAAGTTGGGTCGTTTTCATTAGTTAGAACTTAATAGTGACATATATATATATATATATATCTCAAAACTCCGCCACCTAAGCCACCTAGGACCAACATGCCAGGGCTAGCTTCCTTATGGAACGTGCCTACGTGTAGTTTGCAGGTCGGATTCGAGTACGTGTAATTTGATTTGACTTTTATAATGATGGTAAGGAATTTTTTTTTCAAAATAGATGGAGTACTTTAAAATTTAAATGTACTAGAAGAAATTTATTTATTTACTAGAAGTGACTTTTGAACTGGGATCAATAATTCAGATTCAAAGCATTTTTATTTTTTTCTAGTAACACCAAGAAATAGTTTAATTTTTTTTTAACATCCGGGGATACTACCTGAAAAATGTTTCGTAGTAATTCTAGTACATCTAAATTATAAGATATTTTATCTATTTTGTTTGATGTTCTTTCTAACATATTCAAATTATTAGTTTTTTTTTCTATTTTTAAAAAGTT
Source organism: Carex littledalei (assembly GCA_011114355.1). Classification (NCBI taxonomy): domain Eukaryota; kingdom Viridiplantae; phylum Streptophyta; class Magnoliopsida; order Poales; family Cyperaceae; genus Carex; species Carex littledalei. The sequence goes on from CM022097.1 coordinate 5,632,270, forward strand.
TTAAATGGGGCCGCAACATGAAATGCCGGCTCTCAAAGAATGGGCCCCATTTCATGTTGCGGCCTGGGTATATTTGGAATTCTCACAAATTTGTGGTCTTTTGGTGTATTATTTTTTTTGTTAAAGGTATATTTAAAAATTTCGGCATCTATTGCGGTATTTATGATGTAATTTTATATAATATATGTGATCATTATTAATATTTATAATATTCCTTATAATTAAATAACAAGCTTAAAAGGTTTATACTTCACTGAATAAATTTATATAGAGTTTATACTAGATAAAATACATTTATTTGTAATTCACACTTGATATACAACATTTATGATTTATACATTGTTCACACTTCACAAAACAATTTTTTATAAGATTTAAACAAAATTTACACGGGGCTCTCATCTAACTGAACAAATTTGTACAAGATTTACATTTGAATAAACAAGCACGAACCTCGTATATTTGTGCTTCTGACCAGTGCGACTTCTGTACAAACTTGCATGTACAAGTTTAATTAGTTGGTGCTTGTTAATTTAGTACTAAATTAGTAATATTTCGTTGATACTAAAATATTATTTAGCTTGAAAAAATAATTTTAAACTTTTACATAATTCTTTAATTAGGTTGACAAATAATTTATACAAGTAGATCAATTATTTATTTTAACTTCAAAAAAAATGAAATAATACTAAGTTTAAATTTTAAACACAAAAGGCCACACAAAGTTAATACATTCTCTAATAGGAAAAAAAAAAGATAAATTCTAATTTGATTGACTGACGCACGTACTCTATTTAATATTTATAGATCATTATCTGACTTTGATTTATATGATGAGAAAAAACTAAATGTCAGAATCATTTTAATAAAACAACGTCACAGAGTATCTTAAACGGCATCGATGATATGTTGGCTTTTTAAATGTTTTTGTCGATATTAAAAACATGAAACATCTACGTACATAAACAATCCTCATTATTGGATCATTAACTCTGGATCTGTTCCTTGTGCGCTTAAAAATGAATCCACAAATTTAGAATATTTTGTAAATAAGTAAACAAAGTCATACGAGAATTACATTTGACGGTTCTATTGCTTTTCAGAAGAGAAAAATTAAAATAAAATTAAGAATATATTGCAATCGTGATATATATATATATATATAGAGTATGGCTAATGTGCTTCCTCTAGAACTTCGGTCTCGTGCTTCCGGGGGCATATCTTAGTGTTTGATGTTCAAACAACAAATTCAAACGGTTAGATATTCAATCTATATTAAAATGTACTTGGAGACCAAATTTTACATTTTTTGGAATTTTTTTACTATTTATTAAGCCACTTTGAAAATTCCAGATCCGGGTGAACAGTAAAAACAGTCTAGACCATATGATCTGGAATTTTCAAAGTGGCTTAATAAATAGTAAAAAAATTCCAAAAAATGTAAAATTTGGTCTCCAAGTACATTTTAATATAGATTGAACATCTAACGGTTTGAATTTGTTGTTTGAACATCAAACACTAAGATATGCCTCCGGAAGCACGAGGCCGAAGTTCTAGAGGAAGCACATTAGCCATACTCTATATATATATATATATATATATATATAGCATGTAACATTATTTTTTTTACTAATATACACCCAGTTAAAACGTTTTGTATTGTCATAAAAGTGTGTCGAAGAAGCATCAAGAGCGGATAGACTAAGGGAGAACCGAGTCAATTTATCCAAATTATTTCTGAAAATTATATATTAATGTGTATATTCTTAATAAAAAAAAAATACTACAAATAATACGCTTTATTTGATTTTCATGAATTTTGACAAATTTTCTAAAGCTGACCAATACCTTTCTAGAAAATATATTACAGAATAAATTGCCTCCACCTTATACCAATATTTTATACATGAAACTGAAATTTTGATATATAACATTATAAACCCTCGCATTAATTAGTGCTGCTGAACTAATAATTATGTGAAGAAAGCATACAATGAAAATTCAAATACTGTTCTTCAATTCTCACAAAATATATATTTTAATCAACAAAAAGTTTATTGGCACCTAATTAATATTTCCCATTATTTTTTCATTATTTCTATGCGTATGGAAAATATTTACTTGTGTAGATGAAACCATTTGTGAACATGTTCCTATATATAAGACAAATAAATGGAAAATATAGTACAATAGTACATCATATATTTTAATGACTAGAATATAATATCATACTGTCCAAAAACATCATAATATTCCTTGCTAGTACATCTGAAGAAAACGACTATACAAGCACTGTGAAGAAAACAAGATCCCATACAGGCGACTGAAGGCCATGCCTTCTTCATAATTAATATCCTTGGCTTGATATGTATTATCCAATTAACATATAATATATGAATTATCCATATGAATCTATGTCCAGTACATTATATTATATATGTATCAACACTTAAAAAATAGTTAAGACAAGGGTGGACCTAGAAATTTAGTTTGGAGGTTGAAACATAAAATGCATAATGTATGGCAACCGTATAATTTTTTTTTAAAGAGCTACAATTAATTTTTAGTATATATAATTAAAAAATTTAAAATCATAGAGATGACTAAGCAATAAGCACCTCTTGCTAAGATTGTAGATCCACCTCAGACTCGGAGTTAAAAGAAGTACAGTAAAAATACAAGAGTGAGTCAATGGTACTATGCGTAGCACAGATTGATTTGTAATACGGATCAATATTTTCTTTTTCAAAATTCTAACGATCGATCCGAACTGTTCAACATGATTTCCATATGAATATGTACTTGTAGACTGAATTTTATATTTTTTTAGGATTTTTTTACTATTTTTTAAAATAGATAGAAAATCACTTACTCTTAAAAAATAGTGATTTTCTACCTATCTTAAAAATAGTAAATAAAATCTAAAAAAATATAAAATTCTGTCTGAAAGTACATATTCATATGGGGATCATGTTGAAAGGTTCGGATTGACCGTTAAAATTTTAAAAACGAAAATATTAATCTGTATTGCAGACCAATCCGTATTATGCATAGTACCATAGACTCACTCAAAATACAAAAGAAAAAGTCTCCTCTCTTCCCGCTCAAATAATTTTTCTCCAAATTTCTTTCCTTTGTGAGTAAAAAACAAAAACGTAAAAAAAAAAATGAAAGGATTAATCCTCCTTTCCATTGTCTAATTCTAATTCATATTTGGAAACTTCCATCTCTCTTTAATCTTTTCTCTCCATCTAGCGCTCTGTACTCGGTAGCTCTCTTTTCTTCTCGTCTCTTTATCTGTTTTTAAGATTATGGAAAGCTGTGCATCCCTCTCTTTATAACATTCTCTGAAAATGGGTAAGAAAAACCTGTCGGTCTGAAGCTTTTTCAAAAGATGAAATCTCATTGTCATCAATTTAAACTCAGTTGTTGGAAAGTTAAAATTGAGAATAATGAAAAAAGAAAAAAAAAAAAAACTTTGTATGTTAATTCCTCTCAAATTCCCAAGCAGCTTGAAATTTGTAAAGATTCAATCTTTTTAAAGGGTAATAAGTATGATAAAGCTAGAAAATCCTTCGGTAATAAGCTAAGCACTGAAACTAATAAATATAGAAGAAGAAAAAAAATTCTCTGTTTCTTTATGGAGTAAATTTTTCGGTAACCATTGATTTTGTTTAATTAGGATGGATAGAATTCATTTGGTATGCTTTTTTTTTTTCCTGGACTTGAGTTATAGCTTTCTCTATATCTTTCATATTTTCATTACATCAACTTCCCAGTATAAGGATATTTCTGAAAAATTAAATAAATAATAGATATATAAGATCATTTTTGTAAATTTTAGAGGGTCAATCTCACTCGACTGCATGTCTGTAGCTCTGCCTCTGCTGCATTGATTAATTTGTCCTAATATTTCATTTATAGTTCTAAGTGTGTCATTCATCTCAGTTCCCCATTGTGGATCTAACCCAGTAAGCCCCAAATCGCACAGAATTTAAGAACAAAAATTTTGGGCCTGCCTTTGAACAGAGAATTTGGCCCAAAATCAAAACTGCTTCTAAGTTGAGCGTACTCATAATAATTTAAAAAAAAAATTTGTAGCTCTGAGCGTACTCCTAACAAAATTATAGCCTCTCGTCGTCGCTTACATACCTGATACCTCTACATATACCCCCCCCCCCCCCCCCCCCCCCCCCCCCAATGTTCACATAAGAATGTTGCCTATTTGCCTGCTTTGCAGCAGCAAACGATGCCGTGAAATATTTTTACAACATGCAAACGAACCGCCACTACACATTGCTTCTTATTGGCATTTTATTTGTGTATTCACGTAAGTTTTTTATCGAAAAAACTTAAAGGAATTATTACCTATGTCACCTCAGATTTTCCCTGTTCAAAGACCACGACGTCTATTTTTGTCTATGATAGACTTGGGTCTGGATTATCTAAAATAACAAAATTTGAATTTGGATCCGGATCATCTGATCATAATTCAGATTAGTTCGGTTTGATGAAGAATTTACGAAGTTCCTTTAATATTCGTGCATATTTTAGTGAAACAAATCTAAACTCAAACTTTAAGTTACTTTAGGAGATCCGAATTAAAAACTAAATGAGATTTTTTACTGGGCTTTATATAGGCCCAAAATATATATACAGTGGACCTCGTAATTGAACTTACTGACCATATTATACCAGGAAGTTTAATAATAAAATTTGCAGTCGTCTATAAGAGTCATGTTGTTATTATCTGTAAGAGCAACTTATTATGATTAGTTTTGCAGTACAATAAACTTTGGGCTGCGGGTGATTCATCTTTTGAAAAACCAAAAACCTTGCAGGTACAAAAGCAAATCTTTGCTTAAAATAATTTCAGCATAGGTCAATTTTCAAGGGAAGATTGGGAAGGAGATAGCCTCTTCAATCCTTCCAGAAACAAAAGATACGGTATACCTATTTCGGTCTTTGCAAGAAATTGCCAAATCAGCCCCTCGTATCATAGACAATCTAAAAGTGATCTTAAACTTTGTCTTATAATAATGCATAATCGAGGTATATTATTTTTTGTATTTAAAATTCTCAAAATAAACACGGTCTATGATTATGAAGAACCGTTTGGACTTCGGAGCGACTGCGTGCTGATCTCGACTTTCGACACGACCGACCTCTTTTCTGATAATTCCCTCGTTCCCGAAAGGAAGCTCATAAACAAAAAATTAATGGAAATCGCGGTTTCCCCCCAAAAGAGAATTTCTTTAAATTAATCAGAGATTACCACTCCCCACCCCCTTCTCTTCTCTTGTGTATATTTCCAGAAAACCGATGGCGTCAGCGTACTCATCCGACGAGGAGTCGGAGCAAACCCTAATCCCCGAGTCCGTCACGGAGTACCTGTTCGAAGACAAAGAAGAGTCGGCGATCTCCTTCTCTGACCTGCCGTATGACTCACCGAACCCGGAATCACCGCAAGTCTACTTACGAGGAAAGACAGAAGATAAGTTACAGATGGTGTACCAGCCCGCGGTAGCTTGGAAGCTTGAAATTTCTCGAAAAATAGGACCGGACGTGTTTGTCTTGTCGAATGGGAAGTGGGTTAAACTGTTGAAACCGAAGACATCTTATGAAGTCTTAATCAGGAGTATTTTGATTAGCATCCAGGCCTTGCATTTTCTGAGGTGGAACCCAAATTCTGTGGAGAAAAGCTTGTGGGAAAATCTTAGACGGGTGTTCGAGTGAGTTCTTGGTTCTTTCTGCTTTTTTTGTATTTGATGGGAAAGATTAGAACTTGGGAATTCGGTACAAATTTGGTCTCAATTCTGAACTCTCAGATTTTCGAGTATTCTGTGATATTTCTTTCTGAGTTTAAAGGAGGAAAATAGATATATTTACTTACTAGAGTTAGAAAATGAGTTTTCTTTTATTGGATGACCATAATTTTTTCCTAGTTCCAACTAACTTCTAACCCAAACCCATTTTTTGTAATATTTGGTGAAGTACTCGCACAAGCTCACACAAATTAACGATTTGGCTTTGGTCTTTGGTTCTAAACCCTGACCTGACACGTCATAAATAAATAAATAACTCATGAGAATGTTTTATCCATAAAATATAGCAAATTTGAAGTGAGGCCGTCAGAGGATGATTTCAGGCCTCACATCGCTTTGATGAAGCAGATTGCTGAAAAAGATGAGACTCTTGTAAAATCTCAGGTAATCATTCATCTTTCTTTATTTTAGCTAAATATACCTAGAGCTTGGCCTTTTTGTTGAGAAGAAAAATTAACAAGTTAGGCCTACATTGGACAGTAATGAGTAAACAACAAACAAATGAAGAAAGAATATAATAAAAGGGAAGAAATAGATGCCGCTGGTGACCAAACTGGTATGGTTAATGTACCAAAATACCAGCTCAATATTATTTATTTCTGGTAGAATATTATTGGGTTTATTTCGTCATATGAAAGACTATGCAATTGTTTCATAATTGAAAGGTTTTATTTTTCTTAATACTAATTGATGATGTGACTTGATATAACTTTATTTAAATATTTCTAACTATTTTGTTTTTCAGCTTTTGAAAGGCTTCCTCGAGGGAAAAGGCAGGAGAAGAACTGGAGAGGTCTGGAAATTCTTCCTTTTGTTCATTTTAACTCTAAATAATAGGACTCCATTAACTGCTGCACATTATTCGATTGTCAGTGTAATAACAGAAAGTTAGAGAACCAATAGTATTTTCTTGACAAAGGACTCTAAATATTTTTTCTGGCATGTGACAAAATATTCTTGGTTCTTTAACTTTGTAATTATTCAAGTAAGACATAATGATTTTAACTTCTTTTTCCTAATAGATGACTTCAGGAATGTAAATAATAGGACTCTGTAGATAGCCAATTAGGATTTTCAACAGTAGTATTTCACTAGTGCTACTGACTGAATTGTGTCCAGTTGCAAACTTTATCGTAAAAAATACTCAAGAAGAGCAACAATTAGGATTGTTATTCAATGACGAATACTTGTGTTGACACCAGTTGGATATAGTACCTGACAATTCCAAATGTTGTTTGATTAATCGAGCCACTTGAGAGCTCAGTTGTTGGGTACTGTAAATATCAGGAGTTATCTGGTAGGAATTGTGCTGACCCTGCAGAAATAAAATCATTTGATATGAAGTTGGTTGTCTATCACAAAAAAAATTAGCTTGCCCCATATATTTTTCTCTTTTACAGAAGACTACTTAATTACCTAAGCATTAAGAAACATTGACTTTGAAGATGTCAAATCAGCTCTTCCAAATCTGAGATTTTTTGGTACAGGGAACGTCTGGTGCATCAGAAGTCAAGCAGTCATTTATAGCTGAGGATGATGATGTGGATGAGGTGAGAGATACCAAAGGGAATGAATCTGAGGAGGAAGATGCTGACTTGTTCGACTCTGTTTGCTCGATTTGTGACAATGGTGGTGATCTCTTGTGGTATATATTCTTGCCTTCCAACCTTAGTTGGCTCCTAACATTATATCTTTTGCATTTAATTGGTTCTTGTGGACTTATGTTTTTGGTTATTTGGCTTCCTAAGGTTTGGTTGTGATTTTGTTGCCATCCTTCAAATTCTAATTTTGTTAATGTTGGCACTGTTGCATATCTGGCATCATAATATTTAATTGTTAAAGCTCAAACTGAATCCTGAACTTGTGGGTCATAAATTACCAGCAATGTTGTTCATTAATGCATGCTTGTGCACTTTAGTCTGTTATGCCTGATGTTGTTTTGTTCTAAACTTCAATGCTGACATCTTATGTATTGAATTTCAAATTTACCTGTTTACCTTAAACCCTATACCAATACATGCATCTTCAGTCACATTCCTATTTTCATCAACTTGTAAGAGATTTAAATCTTTGCACTATAGCCCCTGATATTTTGTGATAATTTTGTTTTTGTCCAATAGATAGCTGATTTTAATATTAATACCATGGTTACATTATCTCTAAATCATATAGACAATTGACCTTCCAAAGTTCAAAATCTTATTGGGAATCCAAGGTAATACATGCATTAATTAGTAGAATGTGTGATGCCAGATTCTCTTTGACTGGAACTTCAAAATTGATGATGTCATGTTTCGTTTTGTGGACATTTCTGGTTTGCTTTCTTAAGGATATTGTTGGTATTTGGGTTGTGTACTTGTTTTGTAGCGGTACCAGTCAGATGTTGTAAATCTGGAACTGTTGGGTGTTCTTGTTTTCTAATGGTATCAGTTGTTAATCTGGTACCTGATCCTGATGGGTAGTAATAAGTCATTAGGGGTAGCAGTAAGCAATGTTAAAATGTGATTTGAACCATCAGTTGAATCAAATTGTTGAGATACGCTCAAGTAGTCTCTAGTATAGCTAGTTTGAAGTGTGTAGAAAATAAATAAGAAATAATTATAATGCATGATTATATCATGTAGCTTTATTTGTGCATGATTATACTATGGTTACATTTTTTTAGTAGTTAGGGCTTAATACCATTTTTTCTTATGGTTGTAGAAGCGGGATGCGTAGCCACTTTTTATTAAAAGAATGCAATAATTAGTAACATCCTCCACACATACACATATGTTTATTCAATAAAAAGAATAGTTATCAGTATTTATTGTTGACTGTAAGACTATTTACTGGCTTGTTGGGTTGACATGGGTTTGTTTCAGTTGTGAAGGTGAGTGTATGAGATCTTTTCATGCAACTGAAGAAGCTGGTGAAGATTCAGCTTGTGAAAGCCTTGGTTTAACTAGTGCACAAGTTGAGGTATATTCCTTTGTCGTTTATTTGATCATTAACAATTCATTATTTTTTCTTTCTATTGCAAGTTCTGCGTCACTTGGCTAATTTTTTATGGTTATTCTTCCTAGGCAACTCAAAACTTCCTTTGTAAGAACTGTAAGGTGAAGCAGCACCAATGTTTTGCTTGTGGGAAATTAGGGAATTCTGATAGAAGCAAGGGTGCTGAGGTATTAAACTCATGATTTCCATTTTTTTATGTGCCTAATTACCATAATCAGATTTGATATATTTATATTTTAAATAGAAAAGATAAGAACTGTAGGACCTTTTACTGTGTTACTTTGATGAGTTCAGTTAGTTGCTCCATCTTGACTATCTTCTCAATCAGAATATAAGATTATTTTCATATCTTGATAGAATAAAGATAAAATTGCTACTATTATTTAAGCAGTGTTAGGATTGGTTACATCCTGAAACTTGTTGTATTACCCTTTTTTTTTGGGTTAGATTCATGTACCTCTTGAAGACCCTACCATAGGTAAGCCCTTCAAATAAGAACCTCGATGCCCCCCACAAAACATGGGATATACCATGCAAATATTGAATGGCATCATATCTTGTGCTAGGTATTTCAATGTTCAAATGCTACATGTGGGTACTTCTACCATCCAAATTGTGTGGCGAAGTTGCTACATCCTGATGATGATGCAGCATTATCAGAATGTGAGAGGACTGTTTTAGAGGGCAGATTTGTGTGTCCTTACCACAGATGTGCCGTATGCAAGAAACTCGAGATCAAGGCTGATCCTGACCTTCAGTTCGCAGTGTGCAGACGCTGCCCCAAGTCATACCATAGGAAGTGCTTGCCTAGGTGCTCTACCATCTAATTTTTTTTTTTTAATAATTTTGAGCAATTCCAGGTCTACTTATGCAGCATGTCAAGAAATATCGTCATACGCCTATAAAGCATGAGATGTGTCTTGGAAATGCCCTCTCTACCTTCTATTGGATATCCCTCTCGCACCTTTTTTTTTCTATATATTTTTTTAAGCCCTAAAGGTGCATATCAAATATTTCTTATTTTTGTGAAAGTCGAAATTTGATGTTTTCTAGAAGCTATGCATGAAATTCTTTCTTCTAGCTAATGGCAGCTCACTGCAATACTCTGGATAGCTGCTTAGGAGACCTCAAACAGGAGTCTGAATAAATGACTGTTATTAAAACTGAACCAGAAAAAACCGGACCTGGAGCCAAATCCGGTTTGGTCCAGCAAATAGATCAAATCTGCATATAACCAGTGAACCAGCCCCTAAAAAGACCGGGTTCTTTTATTGTTTAGAGATTTTGGGATTAATGCATGCTATTTTTGTCCCTGACATTCTATTATTTCATGTTGTTTAAATACATTGTATTAATGACAGCTCTTTAACATAAAAATAGTAGACAAGATATCATGCATTAAATACATTCTTTGATTTCATAATTTGAGAACATGTCATAAACCCATTAAATTCTCTCACATAAAAATTATTATATTATTATTGTTGTTGTTGTTGTTGTACAAATTCCAATTAAAGAATAATTTGTTAGGATAACTAAGAATTGTTTAATAAAGAAACACAACACCATCTCTAACATATTCTTATAATTTTGTTCATTTGGATTATTTGTGTAATAAATATAGATATTGTCATTTAATAAAATGCTTTATATTATATAGTTTTATATACAATCTTATTTAATAAATATAGATATTGTCATTTGGATTATTTATGTAATGAATTCTGCTCAACTTAAGCTCTATGCACAGAATATTACTGCAATTGACATTGCAGTAAGGTAAGAGATAGCAGCTCATTATCATACCCGACTGTTTTAAAAAATCAATGGTTGAACATGTTGACCCACTGGTCCAACCAATAAACTATTGACCCGAAGCTTTATCTGGTCGATGTCTGGTCCTGTTCCAATAACATTGGAAAAAATTGTTATGCAACCTGAGACTGACAACATGCAGGACTCAGACCACTTGCCCTCACCGTCTGAGTACCTTGGATCCATATTTGTAAAAGCCTATTTCAACCTGAGACTGACGGCATGAATATCTTGGCATCCATATCTTAATGTGATGCCATGATGTTCTACTTTGGTATTTTGCTAATTTATTGTTCATACCGTACTTAATCTGGTTCCATGGCATGCCAGTTTTGTATTTAGTAGTTTGTCTCCCATTAATTCCTATTGAATTTTTTATATGGCAAAATTGTAGGAAAATATCGTTTACTGCTGATCCTGAAAATGGGATAATGACAAGAGCTTGGGAGGATCTCCTGCCTAACCGCATCCTCATATACTGCTTGTAATGTCTCACTTTGTTTTCTTTGTGCCACTATGGTGTGTGGTGCTTAAGCATCAAATGGATTTAAGTTGGTCTATCCAAGCCTTGTTTACATATACTGGTAGGGTATAGGATTGACTAGTACAAACTGAAATTCCGTCACCTGTGGCATTAAAATGATACTGCATGTGCTAATTCTAATACATGAGTATGCCACTGCTGTACCAATGCTGTCAGATTTTTTTGGTCTTAAAGTCTAATCGTATGACTTCTGATCAGTGTGGGCTTCAGGTTGTCTTGGGTCAGCTCAGCTCGTGGTTGGTCAATTTGACTCCTTTAAATTATCGGGTTGGGTCAGGGTGTGCCATCTTAAGTGTCAACAGAATAAACAGAATTCACTTGACAATATTATAGCTGTTGTACTTGTAAAACCTGTCTTTTCTCAACATAAAATTTTCTTTTATTTCTAGGAAACACAAGTTAGATGAGGAGCTGTTGACACCCAGGCGAGACCACATTGTGTTTCCTGAAACAATCAGAGTGCAACAGAAGACAAAGGTTAGGTTATCAGATGTACCATCCCACAAGCAAAAACGGACTCTAGCTAAGCGTCATGAATCGCCAATAGCAACAAGCCGAGAAACCTCGCCTGCTGACAGGCGACCTCTGAAGAAGCGGGCCATGCTGTCTGAGGAAGTCCCCTCAAGCAAAGGAAGGGGTATTGGAAACCCCAGTCAGCTGTGCAAAGGGAAAGCTGTTTCTCTAAGGAAGGTGAAGAGACTACGAGAAAATGACTTCTCCAAAGAGGAGGTTACTGGGACTGCAATTACCAGCAGGAGCCCAAGCCCAAGGGAGGTGGCAACAGGTGATTTGCCAAGCTGTCCTGGGAATATACGGCATAGCTCCTTTCCCGTCATAAGTGCAACTGTAGAAAACAAGTAAGCTGAAGAGGGATTATACTGTAATCAATTTTTGTAGCTTTTATCTCTGTGCATCTCATTAGATATTATTTATCTACTCTTTAGTCATTCAGATATTATCTGATTGCAGTTTTATCTTCTTAACATCAGAGCAAAGATGTCTTGATAATTAGCATATCCTTTATTACATAACCTAATGGCAATTTACTTTTATCTTATTCAGATCAGAGCGATGTTTTGAAGAAGTAGTATTTGTACCTGTACATGCACATTTACATATGCATAAGCATATTTTTATATGAACTTGTCAGTTTATATTTTTATGTATAAATGTAGTTTTCATTCTAAATACTATTACTTTGTTTACTGCATCTGGAGGGAACTTGAATTTACTTAGCACTTAGAACTTTTAGCTTCTGTTTGAATCGTTTGTTTTGAAATTTAACTTTTTGCCGAACTGGTTGTTCAAATTCTTCCTGATCGGAAAATTCATCCATGAAAAAGACTCCAGGAATTCCCTCTGGAGCCTGTTGAATCATTTTTATGTGAGTTGAAGTCCTTTCATGACCAATTCCTAGGAAAAGAATACTATTCTACTCCCTAATTTGGTTGGCATTTCTTTTTCAAGATTATTACATTGCCTGTCTTGTTGTCTTCAGATCTTTCGATGTGGTCTAATGTATTTTATATATATATATTATTGCAGAATGAAGGAATTCTTGGAGAAAGAATCGGTAACAGTAAAGGATGTGCTAAAGCGGCAAAACATGCCGCATACCCATCAGTATAGGCCTATTGAGAAAGTTACACGGGGAAAAATCGAGAGATCTGTGGAGGTACTTTAAAACTATTGAGTTTGCATACTATTTTTGGGTCATGCATAGAAAAGAAAATTGAATTGAATATACTCTAGAAAAAAATACCTGGAATGAACAAAAAATAAACAGGAAAAAAAGCATATATCGGTCGTGACTGTTATGGTGCTGTAGTACAAACAGTTAAACTTAACTACAGATTCTTAATTTTTTTTTTTTTTAGATAATCAAAAGATGGCCACCAAATTTTAGATAACGACTGAGTTTAGAACCAACCTCAGAAAAAAGAAAAATTTATTGTTAGTTGATCTAACATTAAAGAGGAATGTTTAAACATATTTTACCAATGGTGAGCTATGAACTAAAACAATGATATTATGCAATGCTTGTTTGTTTGTTTGTTTATTCATATAGGCCATACAGACTGCTTACAAAAGAATAACTGATGGGGACACTGTGGATAATGCCAAGGCCGTATGTGAACCTGAAATTGTTAAACAAGTTGCGAAGTGGCATGTGAGTGATTTATGTCCGTATACTTTGAGTTATCATTATTAAGTGTATGGATTATTTATCATATTGATTTTAAAGTTTTTTTTTTTTTTAATTGGTACTATTTCTATATTGTCCTTTCATGATTTGCTGGTTTGATTTATATGTATGTTATTTGCAGAAGAAGTTAGGTGTGTATCTTTCACCGTTCCTGCATGGAATGCGATATACCTCCTTTGGCCGTCATTTCACCAAGGAAGAAAAGTTACAGGAGGTATTTTGCTTTTAAATAAACATAAATGGATGATAAAAGGGTGTCTCGTAATTTTTTTCATTGTATTGCTTTATAAAATTTCTTTGACATGCAGATTTGCTGTAAGCTCCAGTGGTATGTCCGGACCAATGACACGGTACCCTCTCTCTCTCTCTCTCAAAAACTTGGTAGCGGCTACCAAGTGTTTAAATTATTAAAAAAGGAGTTTACAAACACAACTTGAAGAGGAAAAAATTACATCAAAGAAAACAAAAAAACTTCCATGCTTTCTGAAGACATGTCCGTCTACCTAAGCATGACTTGCACCAAAGACTTCTTACTTCCCATCCTTTTTCCTCCACATGGCATATCCGTCACCTGAGTGTACTACACTCACTCTCTCTTCAACTTATTTTCCCAATTTAATTTCCAACATCATATGATAAGTAACTTGGGGCTATTTGTCTAAAATATCTTTTTTCCAGGAAGTTTGGTAGGTTGATATCTTGATATATTAATGTGCTTTCAGATAGTAGATTTCTGTTGCGGTTCAAATGATTTCAGTCGAATAATGAAAGAAAAGATGGATGCTTCGGGGAAAAGATGTAATTTTAAAAATTATGACATTGTTCCGCCAAAGGTAAGAAGTTTTGTTTTCTGCTCTTTGCTTAATTATTAATTTAGGTAGAGCTGAATTGATTGATGCTTAGAAAGAAAAATTTGACAAGTAAATGTGAAGGGAAACAAAAAAAATAACCCAATACAAAAGCACATACTGGTATGGTTCTGAAATTATTGTTTCAATTTCGAACACTAATTATGACTGCCCAATAACCAGTCCTGTAGAGTAAACAGTCCTGGTAACCTGGACTCAGCTCAGGATGCTAATCTTGATATTCTCAGGAACTAACCAATTCTAGATCCTTTTAATAAATTCTTATGTGTGTGAATTTCTGTTCATTTGGTATATTGGCATATAGGATGATTTTTGTTATGAGAAAAGAGACTGGATGACTGTACGGCGGAAGGAGCTTCCTGATGGTGATTCACTGGTACAAATCTCAATTTTGTCACTCGCAAAGAACACAAATTTAGCTGGTAGCATAGCTAGCGGACCTGAGCAGTACTAGACCATACTAACCTAATTGATAATTGATTGTTTTCTCGGCCAATCTTTATCTTCATGCGAAAATAAATAATAGAATGATATTGGTATGGTCCACCAGTACAATCAGGTACTCTTGCTGGCTCCAGCCACTTCTTATCTTCAGACGGTCCATCCTTTCTTTTAACACCAATTTTTATTTTTCTATTTGTAGTGCAGTTATTAATTATTTCTTAATATAATTATTCTAAATTGGTCATAGATAATGGGGCTGAACCCTCCATTTGGGACAAAAGCAGGCCTAGCGAACAAGTTCATTGACAAGGCGCTTACTTTCCATCCTAAGCTTGTCATTCTCATTGTACCTAAGGAGACCAAAAGGTATAATTTCATCAAATTTTAAATGAGGATTGCGGTATTGTTTAGACTAATACTAGTATGATAATGATTACTCTTTGTTTTTCCATTTGAAATTTGGTGAAGAACTAATCGAGCTTGTTGAACTTGTTTGTATGGATAAGTTTCGGCCAATATATTTTGACTCTCTGGTGCAACTGTCCTCTTTGAATAATTGGACTAATAAAACCAAATGCAGATAGGAAATCAATTAGTTAATTATTAAGGTTATGAGCATGATTGTGATCTCGATAATACTAAATCCAGACCAGTGATATTTTTGGTTATGCACAGCAGTTAGTAGAGATTATAGTGATAGCAAACATGTTGTCCCGGACCAAGCATATGTTTCACCTGACTTTTGACAAATTAGTACAAAGCACCTATTCTAAACTTTGATGTTACTATTTCTTGAATTATTGAGCTTTTTCCAAACTGTTTTTTTTTTTACTAATGTTGTGCTCTGTGTGTGTGAAACCAGGCTGGATCAGAAGCGGACACCCTATGACTTGGTCTGGGTTGACAGTGTGATGCTCTCAGGCATGGTATTACTTTCTTTCTAAATCTTCTGGTGTTGCACTAGATTTCTCAGTGCATCATCTCTACTTCCATTTTGACTTCACCAAAGGGCTGTTCCTATTACGTGGGTTGATGGTTTTGATCACTATATATAGCTAGAAGTACCCCATATACCATCTTGTATATTAGGTACATCCAATTGCGAAATTTGGATGTATATCTGTTGCTTTTATTGCCATAGGCATCTATTTTGCCTGCAAATACTATATTTTCAAATTAGTTTGTCATTTGGAAATAATGTATATGAAAGTTTGTCAAATTTATCCATGATATGCCATTTTTGTATGTTGCATGTACAGAGTGAACATACTAAACAAAATAGGGCTCCATATGGTAATTGTGCATGCATATTATCCCATTTTTGCATTGACTTTCCCAAGACAAAGGGTGGGAAACTAAAAATAATTCTGACTAAAACTTATAAATTGAATTTTCCATCCAGTCGTTCTACTTGCCGGGCTCAGTGGATGTGAATGACAAGCAGATGGATCAGTGGAATGTGAACGCACCATTGCTGTACCTGTGGAGCCGCTCTGACTGGACTGCCCGCCACAAGGCCATTGCTGAGGAGCACGGTCACTTCTCCGACCTTTCTCAAGACATGCTGGCATCACCCCCACGTTCACCTCCGCCTTCTGTGGAGGAGCAGAAGGAGGCCGAAGACATCATCTCCCAGGTCGTAGGTGACATTTCTGTGATAAACAATGAGGTCATGGAGGTGAGGCAGGAGGATGTTTCATCCAGGAAGGGGAAGGGGAAAGTGGACCCTGGCCCTCATGAGCTAGAAAGCCGAGTGAAGACTGGACCCTCTGTTATGAAGGAGAAGGAAGGAAAAGATGTGTGTGCCGGTACTGCTGCAATTGAAGAAGTTAAGGGATCACTGGAGGGGATGGGGTCCCATAGAGAAGCTAGAGGTATCGACCGCCAGAATGAAGGGAGGGGAGGTAGGGCTGGACCCTCTGTTATGAAGGATAAGGAAGGAAAAGATGTGGGTGCCGGTACTGCTGCAATTGAAGAAGTTAAGAAGGGATCACTGGAGGGGATGGGGTCCCATAGAGAAGCTAGAGGTATCGACCGCCAGAATGAAGGTAGGGGAGGTAGGGCTGGATCCTCTGTTATGAAGGAGAAGGAAGGAAAAGATGTGGGTGCCGGTACTGCTGCAACTGAAGAAGTTAAGAAGGGATCATTGGAGGGGATGGGGTCCCATAGAGAAGCTAGAGGTATCGACCGCCAGAATGAAGGTAGGGGAGGTAGGGGTGGACCCTCTGTTATGAAGGAGAAGGAAGGAAAAGATGTGGGTGCCGGTACTGCTGCAATTGAAGAAGTTAAGAAGGGATCACTGGAGGGGATGGGGTCCCATAGAGAAACTAGAGGTATCGACCGCCAGAATGAAGGTAGGGGAGGTAGGGGTGGACCCTCTGTTATGAAGAAGGAAGGAAAAGATGTGGGTGCCGGTACTGCTGCAATTGAAGAAGTTAAGAAGGGATCACTGGAGGGGATGGGGTCCCATAGAGAAACTAGAGGTATCGACCGCCAGAATGAAGGTAGGGGAGGTAGGGCTGACAGCAGCTTAAACAGAGGGATTGGTACTATTCAGAGGGAGAATACTAGCTCTCTGAATGAACCTAGAGCAAACAGAGAAAATCTTCAGACAGAGAATAATAATGGCAGATACGACTGCAGCTCAAACAGAGGGATTGGTACTATTCAGAGGGAGAATCATAACACTGCTGATGGAGAAATTTTACCCATGGCAGGCTTTCAATATAATGATCCTTTGATTGAACAGCCAATAGAAATGCGCCAATTGGACTGTCAGCTTGACTTCTCCGATTTGGGTCCCATTTTGGGCAATGGAAATGATGATTTCAATGATATGACAAGACAATACCCCACACCATCCTCTTACGACTGGCCTGTTGCATCAGGTTTGGGATCTGGATCTGGATCAATCTTGGAGTACAATCGTGGTCGTGGGTCAGACTACATGGATCATAGGGGCTTTGATGATTTTGAAGGGCTTGGTCGGCTTTATGGGTCCCATGATGAGAACAGACACAATAATTTTGGGGCAGTGCCGATTAGTCAACCTGGCAGTACCTTTCATAACGGTACATCTGCTATGGACAGGTATACGCCCAGGTTGGATGAGACTAATTGTTGGCGACCAGTAGGGTCTCTAGGCTTCTCGGGCCTAGGTGGCAGCACGAGCACATCTGCTATGGACAGGTATACACCCAGGTTGGATGAGACTAACATTTTGCGACCAGGAGGGTCTCTAGGTTTTTCTGGTGGGTCCCACCAATTTCACCAAGGCTTAGGTGGGTATGGTGGCTCCAGTGGGCTCCCACCTTATCCCTATGACATGCATGGGGTGGATAGAAGAGACATGCCTGCACCCCACCCCAACCTTTCCGGGTTTGGGCCAAGGCAACTGCCCTCGTTTCAACCACCACCAGGTTCGTCAGGTGGTTGGCTCGACGACTAACCTCATACTGAGAAAAGATACTTTTGTTTTTTTCCATGTAGCCCAGTGGCTGTGTTTTGTTGGAGGATACAAGTAGATACCAACATGTCAAGATGCATGTGACCGTGGCACATGTTAGGTTGTGATCTTTAGATTATATCTTATTTGTATTATAGTTCTATGCAGTGCGCAAATCGAGCTGGGCTTGATTGTGATTTATGACTAACAAGTACTTGTTTTTTTCTTGATTATTTCATGTGTTTTGTTCCGTTGGCATTTTGTATGTTTTAACATTTACCACCGTATGTGTTGCACAGCCGCGTCACTGGGACCTATGGGTTACAAGATTAATTAGAATGGCACAACAACAAATTAGGTTGTCTTTAGGTGCCAGAACCGGTACCAGATCATAGCGATCTACTTGCTTTCTTATCCCTTTTTGTCTCTTATTAATCGATTGGTTTTTCTTCAGTTGGTCCTTTTTCTTCCAAGGTCCAAACAAAATTAAGTATGGGTGATGGCCCTTGTCAAATGTAATAACTGCGTTGGAAATAGGAAAATGTGGTGTGCTTAGTGTTTTCCGTCTTTGAGCGACGCCATAGCAAGATCACATCAATATCAGCTAATGCTAAGATAATTTTCTTATTGAACAATAAACGAAAGTAGGTCCCGTGATTAACAAATCACAAGAGTTCAGAGGTTAGTCCTTTATTGGACTATGTGCCGATGGAATTTGGTCACAAGAGGAAAGAAAAAGCGAATAGAAAACCAAACTTTTTAAGGTCATATAGGTCGTTGTATTGCAGGGATTGAAAAAAGAAAAATCAGAAGTTGTCAGTACAAGAAGTTAGCAAATTTTGTTTATTTGTCCTCAAGCTAAAGTACTGGCTTAGTATAAAATGTTGCAATTTGTATTATGCATCAAACTAAAGGGCTATACATATGGAGCTATAGAATGCTGCAATTAGTATAAAATATCTTTGGAAATTGCAATTTTGTTTATTGTTTATTACCACGCAGCTACAACATCCAATTTTTGAGATTTAAGAAAAGAGCAAGTTTTTTATGGAAGGAATGGACTAGTGCTACACCATTCATCATACAAAAGACAAAAAGAACACTGAGAAAATTCTGCTATAAAAAATTAATAAACTTTGAAGTCATTGGTATTTGGGATTATTTATTAGTTCAGATCCACTGGATATTGGTTCTGAGGCTCGACAGTCCCAAAAGAACACTTGGCTTTTTGGTTTGGACAGAAGAACATGAAATCTCCTCATTTTTGTTTCCTTGGGCTAATCAAATCTAATCATTTTTGTTTCCTTAATCCAAATGACAAATGATACCGGTACTATTTTAAGCTTCTGCATGTTTGTCTTATTTATTGTTCTCTTTCGGGAGTTAAATCAGTTTTTTTTTTCCTTTATGTGTTACATGTTTTCTATTGTAGGTTATAATTTATTCGTCTGCCCATTTTACCCAATTGAGGTACTGCAGTACCAGAACCAATCATGGAATGCTGCAAGAATTTCTTAGTCATGGAAAAAAAATTGCTGCTTATTTTGTTAAAAAGTTTCGTATGAGCACATTTGTGCTGGCTTGGAACAATTTGTTGCACCATTAAAAAGGCAAAAGGAGAACCTGCGCTTTGAAAAAAAAAAAAAAAAGGCCTAGCACCCAACTATTTATTGATAATTCTTCTGATTAAATTACTTTCGAACAGATATTTGGTACTATATCAATCTAAGCATTAGTGAAGTATATCCAAGAGTTAAAAGATGTTTAGAGATGGGTGCTTTGCGGAATGGACACCACAACCTGGAGTTCGGGTAAAAATATTAACAAAATAAGCTTCATACAGTGCATGGACAGTAGAGTTAAAATGAAAAAACATATAACTCATATGTTGCATAAAGCCAAAACAGTATTGTCAATATCTTTACCCTGGACTGTGGAGTTGTGAAGACAAATAATATCAAGACATATTTAAGCCTCGACTCCGGCAACAAAACCTAAATAAATAAGATTAAGAAACGAGCAATGGAGAGCATATAAATTTTCTTTGCTTGAACCTATACAATTTATACAAAGGGATACATATGGTAGTATTTATAACCAAGAAAAAAAAAGGAAAGGAAAGGAAAAATGGGTCATGACTAACCAAACCCATAAGAGATACTTTGATCTCGTAAGACTCGCACTATTTTGGGTTCAACTCCTAACGAAGTTCCTTTTCCTTCGTTAAATTTTGAAAAAGAAAATGAACAAAAAGGTCTTTGGATATGAGCAAGCAGTTAAGCACAGAACTAAAGCAATGAATTGTTATTCATCCAATTTGAGAGAATTGATTCGCTTTAGTCTCTGATCGATCTCGGCCAAAACCACGGTCTCTTGCTTCTTTCTCTCCTTCGTAATTGAATTGGCTGTCATACCTCCTATCTTATCAAACGCCACCTAAAAGAAAATCCAAGGGAATTAATATTGCATCATACTTCTGAATTTTGGGTGAAATTACAAAAAAACAACCCTTAGAATGACCACAATATTTTTGAGCCGTTATTTCCGACTCATGCGAGTTGCCAGAAAGTGCAGAAGGGCCATGATTTTTTCCTTACATTTCTGAATGTTTCAAGTTTCTTTGGAAAAAATTAAAAAACGTACCGTGAGCAGCTCATCAGGGTCATATAGGTGGCGGGAAGTAGTTTGTAAAATGTCTATAACATCTCCAATGTGATGTGCTCTTAGCAGATCCTCTTCTTTCATCTGGGAAAAATTTAGTTTTTTATGGTGTTCAAAATTAACAAAGTTGTATTGTTTCTTTCATTGTTTTAAGAATGAAGACAACTCTAAAAGTGTGGCAAAAATTCAAGGTTGGATCCATCAACTTGAATTCAAATTCTAATTTCTACCAGCCTCAAAAATCTACTGTTTGAAGCAAAATTTATACCCCGGTTTAATCGTATGCTTCCTATGACCACTGACAATAGAAAAATAGGAACTAAAACTGTTTATATGTGCCTCGGGATCATGAACCAATACCGTGTTCTGAAAAAATAAAGTATCATAATAAATGACAAATCAAATGGTACCTTAAATATTGCAAGTGCCACATGGAACAGAACTTTGGCTCCCTCGTAAAATAGTACATCCCACACCCTCAGGGTTGTCTGACATCAATCAATTTAAAAGGTTAACATGAAAAATAGCATACTGGATAGCAGCGTGTTTACTTTGGGGACATAATTATCAATTCTAACAAAAACTGAGAGCTTTAAGTCTCAAAGAAAAAGACGAAGAAAAGAAGATATATGAAATTACAAATCAGACCTCAGAAGGGAGGCTCTTAGAGAAGAGGCAAAGAAACCATTCGGTGGCCACAAGAGAAGCATCAAATCCCATCAATTCTAAATGTGCTGCTATTCTGCATTTCCCAATAAGGTAGCATCATGGATACGAGTTGCAAGAAGTTGAGGAAATTGCAATAATAGACAAGGATAAAATAAAGTACAAAAGCCTCAACAAAATGGCACTGGATAAATTTCCAATTTTGCAAGGTAAATATAACAACACACACACACACAAAAAGAAAATAACTCCTTGAGAAATAAAAAAATGAAGCAAACAAAAGAGAGAAGGAAAATTATGAACGATGCACACCGACAAACACATTTATACAAACAAAGGCTTTTGCGGACTTTTTTCTTAAAAAACTGTTCATCAAAAGTAAATAGACCGAACCTGGGGCACTTTTTGGTAAGAAGATCCTTGAAAACCCTTTGTTCGACATGGCAGCCTGAGAGGTTGTCAGTGTAGCAATCGGTAACTAAAACATTTTCCAATAATACAGAAAGCATCCAAAATGCATCTTCTTCTTCTTTCAACACAATTAAAAGTAGTGCAGCCACATAATTTAGTCCCTGGAAACCCACAAAATCACATTGAGACTAAGTGTCTTTTGTACAAGCACGTAATAAAGGTTTAAATCTGCACAACTGAAAATTGATAGGCCAATACTAGTACCAGTTCAGTTCAAAACCCGGACGGAGATCCCTTGTGGATATTTAAAGTTGGGAGACTTTGACCCCCATCTTTATCTCAAAACAAAATGCTACTACCAGTTCTGGTACCAAGTGGCATGCTAAATAAGAAAACCTTAAATGGAGGGTAGAATGCAGCATATGAAAATACAAGCTGCATATCAGTGTAGTGCCAGATGACAGAAATAACATAAGGCAAAATAAGAAACTTTATGAGAAAGTTCACCTGGCAATAACCAACTTCTGAGTCACGAAACGAGTAGCCGACAAGTACACGACGGAGAGCTGCTTGACCTTCTTCACTGTTTATCCAGGGATGGCATGGGAATGTGCGTGGGAGATCCTACTCCAAAGAATCATTACACAACAAACTTCATGAAAAGATTTTCATCAAAAACATATAAATTTAAGGGTTTTCAATTATTTCCTTGGACATCAAGCCAATTAGAACCATTTCTCACAAGTCACAGGTATATCCAGTAAGCCCAGAGCCTCAGACCAACTTAGTATTGAATTTAAACCCAAGAAAATTGATTAAAAGCACATAAATGGCAAATTCCAAGCCTCACCATACATACACATTGCAGAACATTTGAAAATGTATGAAAATCAAATGTTAGAAATAATAAACATTACAGAATTAAGTAATGTTAAAAATCCTTACATGGTCAATCTGTCTGGTAGCAGGTGTGGTTTTCCCTTCAGTAGCTCTAATCAATTCATCATAGTATGTCTCTGGCACAGTCGACCTTTTCTTAGCCGCACCAGACAATGACAGCCACAACTTTGGCCGGAGAGTTGGCGGCACACCTTTTCGCAGCAACTTCTTCAATGTCATGGTATTTGTCAGAACTGAGAATTTCAGGGATGCAACCCCATTGGAGGAGATTTGTGTGTGCAAGTACCAGTTTGCCCCTTTGCTCGCCTCAAGGTCCCACCATACCTTGCTCTGTTGCCTGATTCTCTCTCTAACCTCATTTAGCACATTAACATCGTCCACATTTCCCTCAACCGTGAAACCATACAGGTCTTCAAATTTTACCGAAATGGTGTTTGAATTTGATAAATTGGTCGATTTTTTCGGAACTTTGGCAGTAAAATTTGCATTATTTGATGAGGTCGGGGTGGTCCAGAGGGTTCGAATACGCCTTTGAGGGGTGAAACCTGTGCTGATTTCTCTATCTGCTTGGATGCCAAACATTATGACAATTCAAATTTGAAAAGTTTGAATGCCTAGATATTTGTTCTCTTAGGAATTAAAGCAAACAGCCTGCGGGCAGAAAATGGACAGAGAAATTTGTAATTTTTGGAGGGAAGAAAAGGGTTAATTGGTGAAAAGCTTAATATTTGGTTGGGATGCTAAAATGGGTTATCTATTCAAGCCTTGAAGATAAAAGATAATCCAAAAAGAAAGGTATATGGAAAAAATGTAAAGAGAAGTAGAGTTTATGAAATGAGATTCCAATCATGTATAGAGAGATGAATTTCTGAAAACATTGACATAATGAGAAGGATAATGAGCAGTAATTTAAGATATTTGCTTTGAATTCCGATTGACAACTCTAATAAAACATCAAATCACGTAAAATGCAACACGACTGAGAGAACAATAAATAATCAAAAAGAAAAAGAGAAATAATAGGAAAAATGTGAACTCCAGCAGATAATTGGGAAGAGGGGGGGAGAAATGAGGAACAAAACTTGGCTACAAATGGCGTATCCTTTTTCAGAAGAAAAGATGAAAGCTGAAAAATTGATTGTTATGAAGAATGAGAGGTTGGATTATGAAATGCGAATCCAGCTTTAATGGGAAATTTTGGAAGGAAGAAAAAGTTCAAACCTTTGATTCAAAAGCATGCAAAACTAAAAGAGGAATTTTGGCTTGTCTTCTATTTGTACTTTTTATGTGGAAGGGATTACCTCCTTATTGGATCCTCCATGAATGACCCAAATAGAGAGAGACGAAAAAGACCAAGTCTCTTTTTGTCGTTTATCTGTTTCTTTATCTATTTCGTCTTTTGTGCCTTTATTTCTCTTTTTAGAGAAAAATGGAAATTTAGATTTTAGAGAGAGTCATTAAGAGGCTTCTTTATGGGTCTTTTGGTAAAAGATCGAATGGGAAGGTAATTGTTTTTCAGAGCTCTAAAATATTCAAAAGACCTTTTTTCATGTATACCCTTGAAGTAATATAATTTTTAAACTTTTTTAAATTATTACATGAACTCTAGCCAGACTTCTGAGATATATAATTATTCAAAATTCTTGGGTTTAGGTGCGAAATTTTCCCTTGTAATAATAAAGGAAGAAACAAACATTGGTGCTTGCTTAGTTATGATTATGATGGAAACTAACTAAATGGATGTCATGATAAAAAAGGTATGTTGGCGTGGTTGGTTACTTGGTTGGAGGCATGAGATGGGAAAATTGGTCAAGATAATGATCTGTTCTGCTGTACTTTGACTTGGCCTCAAATTACCAAAACGCCCATCTTGGCCATGGAATAGGCCTTGATTGCAATTTATTTATTACCCAAGGGGGTCAACATAAACAAAAGCCTACTATGACGGTTGCGGTGTGGCAATCTGTGCAGCGTGGTTTATAAGCTTAAGAAAGTAAGAATCATCTTCGGAAATGAAATTGAAATAGGCGTGCCTCAATGATTATAGTTATTTGAAAGATATATATTAAATGCACTGAGAAATTTGATAAGTGTAATATAATTTCTAATTTGTGTTCTCTTATGTATGTAAATTTGCGGTCGTTGACCTTGTATTAGATCGAGTTATATGGGTTAGAGACATACCAGCACCTAGTGCAATTTAAAAAATTATTTGATTGTTAATGAAATGTTGAGAACATGAATGATTAATTTTTTTTAATCGCTCAATACATAACCAATTAATTTTTATATTAATCAAATTTGACATATATAGTCTGATGTTAATCGTAGAAAATATATTATAATTTTATTCTTATTATTTTGATAACCATTATGTCAGTTTTGCAAAATTTTATATAATCGTAAAGATTTCCTTTTTGCAAAATTTCTTTCATTAATTATCATACTAATTCTATTTATAAATTTATGAACTGTAGATGGAAATTTTCTATTTTACCCCTGATGTGGTGGACATTACCAGTGCCACCAAAAATTAGAGTTTTTATGTGATTGACTCAATACAATAAAATCCTTACAAAGGATAATCTTGCTAGCAAAGGCTGGAATGGATCATCAACATGTGTTTTCTGCACTGATACAGAGACAGTTACACACCTGTTTTTGACATGTCCCTTATTACAACAGATATGGTTTTGGTTGGGTAAAACTCAAGATATTATGCATAATTGGAATTCATTTTCAGACATAGTTGATTTTGCTATACAGTTACCTAGCACACATAGAAATGGTTTTCTGGTAGTATTCAGTGCTTTATGCTGGGTGGTTTGGAAACATAGAAATGATATTTGTTTTAATAATTGCACCATTCAGACAGCTAGGTCTTTTATTTTCTTATTAAATCTTTGGTACTTTATTGGATAGGTACCCTCAAGAAAAAGGTACAGATCTCTGCTGAGGAATGGCTACCAGTAGTGAAAGAAGCAGTGCCATTGGACCATTATATGCCTCTTGAGATAGTAGTATATCAGTCTCCAGAGTTTCCAGCACAAGAATGTAAGATGAAGCAATACCACATTTTGTACTTAGTTATTACCCCCCCCAACCCTTTAATGTGTGGCTTAGTTAGTGCCAATTTAGAGTACTTTTGGAGATAGGCCTTGATTGCAATACCACATCTGTTATAGGCCTTGATTGCAATACCCCAGTAGATGCAATGCCACTGTCCCATTATATGCCTCTTGAGATAGTAGTATATCAGCCTCCAGAGTTTCTAGTACAAGAATGAAGATGAAGCAATACCCCATTTTGTACTTAGTTATTACCTCCAGCCCTTTAATGTGTGGCTTAGTTAGTGTCAATTTAGAGTACTTTTGGAGATTGGCAATCTCAAAAACTTGGTTTATCTCTTTACTATTATGCTTAGTATTCTGCTATGGACAAAATATGCCTCCCTTGGGAGGTTCTTAGACCAGCTCTGCTGGGTAACTGCTATATGTATTTAAAATTTCAGCAATGAAATGGGCACCTGTTTTTTTTAAAATAACTTTCGTATCGTATTAATGACTATGCAAATAACGCAACTATATTTCATATTATTTTTTAGACCTGTTGATGCCATGATTGACATGTTAATCAACACTTCTGTTTTTCTTTTCTTTTCTTTTCTTTTTTAGCTTTTGCTAATGACACCCAGTATCTTTACTATATTTGTAACCAGCTCCATGTATTGCTCATGACTGCATGTCAACAACTGACACCTAAAATTTTTTGGGCCCTTCAAAATTTTTGACCGTCAGATTAAAATGGAAAAGACAGTTAAAGGTTAAACGTTGGGACCCGTGGTCATTTAAATGTTTTTTTTCTAGAAGGAGGTTCAAGTTTATTCTGTTTTTAGCTAAAAAAAGAAAAAAAAAAATTAACGTTAGGAAGGTTAATTTTTTTGAAATTAAAAGTTAAAATTAGGCGCAGTAGTTTTAAATTGCAGTTCAGTATATCAATTAATTAATTTAAATCTTCATAAATGAGAAGTCTCAGTTTCCTTTCGGCCAATTTTATGACTATGATTTCTCTAGCGTGGTTTATTATGTCCGGAAAAAAGTGATATATGCATTAATGATTTTTATTTTGTTAATGGACTTTCAAATCTTAAATTTTAAGACTTTTAATATGAGAGATATGATGAAAAAGAGAAACAAAAATGAAAACATTGAACTCTCCTCAAGAAAAAATTAAACAAAGATGATAGAGCTGAAAAAAAAATTAAATATTATTATCTATCAATTTACACATGCATACTGTATAATAATGTTCATTTATGCATAAAATGTTCATACTGTATGTAGTTAGATATGGTTTAAAATTAATTATAGTCATATTCTTTTAGTTTTTATTTTTTTAGTAGAACTATTTTTTTAACTTTTTATTGAACCAATTATGTGTTTTATATGCTTGTTCTCCATTATAATAAGTCAAATAGTACTGGTACATGCTAAGCCTACTACTTTTAAAATATATGTTTCAGGTAATTGCATCCTAATCATAATTAGTGCTATTATTTTAAAATTGTTCATTTCAATTTGAAGCTGTATACGTTGATTACCATTTCATATTCATAATTGTACGATATGATAAGTTTTAAAATCGTTTGATATTCTTATATAGATAAAATATATATATTTTAGTATCTTCTGCTTTGTTTCCTGTATATAACAAGAAAACTACAATGTTGACCAACTTAGAACCAGAAATTTACGGTTTACACATGAGAATAAAGAGACTGTTTTACTTTCTGCTCATATCTTCATTTTCAAAGTTCAAATAGTTGATTCAAACCTTCCAACATGATATTCATATTAAAATGTGCTTGGAGACCAAATTTTACATTTTTTGAAAAAAAAATTTACTATTTTTTTAGAATTTTTTAAAATCACAACTTTTCATTAAATAAAAAAATTTAGAAAAACAATGATTTTAAAAAATTCTAAAAAAATAATAAAATAATAAAAAATTTCCAAAAAATATAAAATTTGATCTCCAAGCACATTTCAATATGAAGATCATGTTAAAAAGTTCGGATTAACTATTTAAACTTTAAAAATAAAAATATGAGTGAGAAGTAAAACATCCTCTGTATTTCTCAAAGCATCATAACATCACTGTATATATAATCTGAAATCTTCAAAGGGTTATAGTGCACAAGATGATATAGACCATCAACAATCTAATTAAATTCCAAGCACATTTCAATACGAAGATCATGTTAAAAAGTTCGGATTAACTATTTAAACTTTAAAAATAAAAATATGAGTGAGAAGTAAAACATCCTCTGTATTTCTCAAAGCATCATAACATCACTGTATATATAATCTGAAATCTTCAAAGGGTTATAGTGCACAAGATGATATAGACCATCAACAATCTAATTAAATTCCACCCACTCTCACAGTTACAATAGTAATTTTTTTTTATGTCATGATGAATGCATGGTTGAAATTAAGGCACATGAAGAGAGAGAGGGAGAGAGAGAATGGGTGAAAGTATCTCAGGAAAGAGTCACGCTGAGATATCATGTTTCATGTCAAAGCGAAACCGTTTTCCGTGAAAATCAGAGTCCGAATTTTTTGCATTACCTTACCGTTTGTAATAAAGAAGGAAATTAATCATGCCGTTACGAGTCATATCATGTCATATTACGTGTGTTGATTACATGACGTGACTCATGTGTCGTGTGACGTTATTGTCCTTCACCATTATAGTCACGTTATGTCACGTAACGCAAATTGACTCGGTCACATCACGTGACTATTTTTTCAACATTATTTCTTAAATATTATTTATTTTGTAACAGTTTCTTATTTTTTATACGTTCTGTTATTATTATTTGTAACTAACTTAAACTTGAAAACAATAATTAAACACGATCAGTCACGTCACATGTGGTCACGACGTGATCACACGTAACGTGACTATTAGCGTTACGTAACTGCTCTCTATTATTTTAATCACGTCATGTTACATAAAATAAATTTTAGTCACATTATGTTTTTCCTTCTTTACCGTCCGATCATAATATGTTACAATGTAGTCCAAACCTCTAATGCACGTAA
Organism: Carex littledalei; assembly: GCA_011114355.1. NCBI lineage: Eukaryota > Viridiplantae > Streptophyta > Magnoliopsida > Poales > Cyperaceae > Carex > Carex littledalei. The sequence continues at coordinate 5,661,160 of CM022097.1, forward strand.
ACCTCTCTAGCTAAGAACCTGGACTGGATATAAACTCAAATGGTGAGGTGCCTCAGATGATATGAATTCGTAAAAACCAAGCAACAACGAGGAACAATGTCAAGGTAATTCGCGTGACACTTACTGGTATAAAGAATTGTGTGCCTGAAGAAACTCAGGTGTTCATCTTGCTGGTAGTCCAAGTATTGTGTCGGTATGCACATGCGTAATTATATTTGAAAATTTTGACCTATATTACTAATAAAGAAGAAGTTTTACATATCTTTATTTTAATATTTTCATTATACTTTTGTAATAAGATTCAAATGTCATAATAAAATTGATTTAATCTATATCATTTATTTTATACACATATAAAAGATTATGACATTTCAACTTTATTTTAATTGTTATCAAAAATTTACAAAAATACACATGTGATTATTCTTTAAACGTTGATTTTTCAACTTATTGATTTATATAAAAATGAAACTAAAAAGTGATAATATTTTATATTCATACAAAGAAAATAATATAGATTACATTTGAGAGTTTTATTTTAAAATATAAATTAACCTCTTAAATGAAATGAAAACACACTAGCAAATATATATAATTATTTGCAAATGAAGTCCCTGTATTTAAAATTATTTTAGAGAAATTTTCAAGTTCTTTTCCAGATGCAACAAACTCATGTTAGCTAAAAAGGTATAAACTAGGTCTACAGTTAGTTGATCAAAACATGGAAAGTCAAAAGACCTAATTGTAGATTCTCATAGGTCTATTTCCATACATTATCTGATTTGGTCATTCACAAGTTACTTGAAATGAGAAAACATATATAGTAGCGCTCTTATAAATTGGCACGGTGGTTGAAATATTTATAAAAATGGTTGAAAATTCAAATTTTCTTTTAATCTCTAGTATATATATATATAACATATTACAGCAAATCAACGTATAAATCAATTTTAAATTGAACGATTGTAAATCATTGTATCGTGCAAACTACACATGATAATCTCACCCTTCCTATGATTTATTCAACACTTATATATTGAGTCATGTAAAATTTATTAAGAACCAAAAACTCTAAATATAGCATGATTCTACTTTTTTTATATGCATACATGTTCGGTTTCAAAATATATATCAAATTAAAAATATCTTTTCAAAATGTTTTGTTGTCTTTACGACCAAAATAAGCTCAATTGTGAATAGATTTTAAATCCATATCAATATTTATTTAATATTTTTAGATTGAACCCAAAAATATGAAAAAAATATATATATATAAAAAGTTTCTATAATCGTGATTAAAGACTATTCAATTTTTTTATAACACAAATTTTTATTTTTAAAGTGAAACCAAAAGGCAATTCTAGTAATATGAATTTTGTAATATATTCCCAGGTGAGAAATGGTTGACTTAGCAGATTTGAGGAAGTTATCTTTCTGACGGTCTAAACTTTTTTTTATTATTATTTTAGCATATCTAAACTTTAAAATTGTATGGCAGCAACTAGCTAAGAGATACTGATCCTATGTCATAGATCTATAATTCAGTTCGTCTTTTTAAGAGTTTAGACTTTAGACCATGACTTAGTCTTTGTGCTGCTATAATTCTATAAATATTTATCATTTATCAACCGCCTTCTGTAACATAGATTTGTTCCAAGATGGTTCGAGATATTATGTGACAATTATTACTCGAAAATTTTGCATCATTATATTGTTATTGTTACAATAAAATAATTATTATTGTTGCTATCATTATTTTTCGCATGACTCACTTCAAGCTGGATAAGTTAAAATTTTAAAATTTCGTCTGGTATAAAGTAAATATATGGTTATCGAAAATTGCATCATTATATTGTTATTGTTATATTTAAGAGTTAATATTTATTTCTTAATTGTTTAAACTATATAGGTTCGACCACTATTTTTCTTAAATTAGCTTCTTTTTAATCTTGGCACGAGCCTGACAAATCAAATCATAGAAAAGCAAAAATATTCCCCAATTATATACTCTAACATCAGCTCAAATAATAATCCTCTGTTCATTAAACACCTTCAGGTCAATATTAATTAACACCTCTCTTATCTTTTTCAATTATAGACAAGATCAATGAACGACTAAATCAAAGTTTCTATGGTCAGCTAGCTTCATTGTCATGGCTTTTCATTTCGCAATAGAATTTACATCGTGTGATCACGCACTTCTTTGACCATCTAAAAAAATATTAAAGCAACAGTCAGCAGCACCTATTTAATAAAAAAATATAAATATCTAAGCATGCTTTGGTTCAAAATTTGAACAGGTAAAATGAGCACGTTTAAGCAAATATCATTATTGGCCAACTAATCTCAACCACCTAACCTTCCCCTTTAGATTTTTACACGCCGACTATACGCATGTATTTTTTTATCTTTCATATATAACGCTCTAACTATAAAATTTATCGGATTGACTTCAAATGATAAATTGGAATTGTTAAAACCGATCTAATTTACATGTGTATACATACAAAATTTTCAAATTTTCAAATTTATTTAATACAAGTCAAGCGGTAAAAAAAAAATGAAATTTCATAACTTTCTTTTTTGAGTAAAATAGGGATCAAGTCCCCATTTGATTGATAAATGAATTGTTACATTGGTTATGTTACAAAACATTTGTCGGGATAAAATTTCATAACTTATTTCAATACATTCATTTTTCATCATTTTTTACTGCTTGATTTTGTACTAAATAAATTCAAAGAATTTAAAAATTTTCATGTACACACATTACTCGTGTAGTAGATTGGTTTTAACAATTTGTATTCGTCGTTTGAAGTCAATCTAATAAATTTTAGATTTATGCTCACCTAGTCCTCTGAATACTAGGGATGGCAGAAAAGCTCATCGGCCCGTCGGCCCGGCTATGCCTGCCTGGCCCATCCCTTTACCCGGTCGGCCCGACACTGTAACAGGCCAGGTAAGGACGGGTCAGGTCAGGCCTGGGCTTAAGCCGAAGCCCACAGGCAGCCCGTTGGGCCTATATTTTAATACAAACAGAATTTTAATTTAATAATTTCTAATCATGTTGTTGTTGCATATATTTACTTTGATTTGATTATGTTAAATTCTAATTTGTGCATCTGATTGTGTTAAAATTTTATTTTATTGGACTGGGATGGGCATACAGGTACGGGCCGGGTAAGGCAGCCCATGGGCATGGGCGGGCAGGCACAGGCATGCGTGGGCATGGGGGAAAAGCCCATGGGTGGGCTGGGCATAGATTTTGAGGCCCATCAGATTGGGCCAGGCAGGTCGGGCATGAAATTTTAACATGCAGGCCAGGCATGGGCTTAGCAAAATACCCGTGGGCACGGCCAATTGCCATCCCTACTGAATACATGCAGTTTGTAGGTTCTAAATTAGCCAGTTTGCATCATAAGTAGCTGGGTTTATAAAATTTTCTTTTCCCGTCAGGAATTTTTGTGTTTTTACATTTCATGTAATCGATGTACTATGTATCATTTTACTTTAGGGGAATTTCATGTATCCTCTCAAAAACTTTAATATTACGTATTTCCCTTTCAAAAATTTATAATATCATATTTTTCCCTCAAAATTATAAAAACTCACAGATTTATTCATTATTAATTTTACAATATATTAAATATCTAAAAATGATTAAATAATATATTTGAGACTCTAAAGACCATTATACCCTTGCATCTTTCCTTTCCATTCTGTCTCCGTCATTGCAACAAATGCTCCAGTCTTCACTTCAATAGTCAGCAACTTTAGAACATCTATTATTTCTAGGAAATTGATGTTCGTTCCGCTTTCTCAAATTGATGGAAATACGGCTTTCTTTCTATTTCCCTATTAGAAAGCTGTGATTACTTTGACTATGAATTGTTCACTTTATGTTTTCAATCCAATCTATTCCTTGCTGGGCTAAGTAGAATATTTTTTAGCAAAATTTTTATTTTGAGATATTACCTGTATAGATACTGAAAGCATGCATTGCTTACCAATTGATGCTTGCATGATATTACCACTATCCTTATTTTGTTAAAAGCTCAATTTGTGTTATGTAAATTTCAGAACTTTGATCACAGAGCTGGAAAGCATTAATTCGAAAACTTGAGTAATGACAACACCATATTTCTTAAGTCTTTTATACTATAATTTTTTTACGTTGATTTTATCCTATGATTTTGATACATCTTGGGTTTGGATAAGCCGACATGTAGCATAAGAAAAGAGTTTAATAAGTGTTCTGACCTTATGATAAAGCTTGTTTTTTTTATTTTTGGATACTTTATATCATAATAATAAACGCATCTAAAAAAACTTAAAGAAACAGTCCGCACTAAAAGGAGTAGATGTTTTCAGGGAAAAATAAATTGATACCAGTCCCAGAACTATTTCAAGGATGGTACCAAAGGACAAGTACCAGTCCAATCAGACATAATAAAATTCAAAATGAACACAGGAGCACGCAATCACAGTTTAAAATTGACGATAACAAATGTGCTTTGGAGAAGCCTGACGAATCTTAATTTTGGGTAAGGTCATTCAGTGAGCCGGTACACATCCAAAGAAGCTCGGTGTAGTACTGGCTTTGTGCAGTCCGGTACTGTCTCTTTGAGCCGGTACACATCCAAAGAAGTTCAGTCTCTTTGAGCCGGTCCCTGAAATCTGGTAAATAGGTTTCTGAATTTAACTTCTATTCGAATTGAGTCCTTGTAGGCTTGAACTATTTTGGGAACTACTGGGAGTCCATTTGTACCTTAGTATGATGATGAGACACATAGTTTATGTAGTTGACATATGACATGGGTAGGACCAGCGGGACCAACATTCCCTCAAAGTCTTTGTTCAAATGAGTTCGCAATGGGGCGCTGTGAATTTAATTTGAAAGAGAGAGACTGTAGAAGCTTGAAGTTTCTTTTAAGGCAAATTCTTCTATGGACATAAGGACCTATTTGTAAAATGAGCATATTTTCATTTTCAAAGTTCAAACAGTCGATCCGACCGTTCAACATTATCTCCATATTAAAATGTACTTGGAGGTCAAATTTTACATTTTTTTGAATTTGTTTACTATTTATTAAGATGGGTACAAAATTCAATGGTCTGAATTTGACTAGTTTTGTAAAATACTTAATAAATAGTAAAAAAATTCAAAAAAATGTAAAATTTGACCTCCAAGTACATTTTAATATGGAGATAATGTTGAACGGTCGGATCGACTGTTTGAACTTTGAAAATGAAAATATGTTTATTTTACAAATAGGTCTTTATGTCCATAGAAGCATCCCTCTTCTTTTAATTCTAAAAAGGGTAAAATGGGAATTATAAATTTATATGGATGATGGATTTAAAATTAATGAAAAAGTTGATGAATTGAACAAATATGTGAGTTTCTATAATTTTGAGGAGAAAATATGATATTATAAATTTTTGAGAGGGAAATACGTAATATTGAAGTTTTTGAGGGGATGCATGAAATTCCCCCTTTACTTTATTGCAAGCATGACTGCGGGCTTCAATTAAAAAAAAAAAAGTTGTAGGTTATACTAGAAATTTACTGTCATTGGGCCTTTCTAAGATGAGAATTTCTGACGTTGTCCATATCTCCGACATTTTTATTAATATCCAAAGTTAATTACAAATTAATAATTATATCCAGAATTTCTTGATTTTTCCAAAAATGTCCAAACCGGTCACAAAATGGCCGGTTTCCTCTTCCCTAAAGCCGGCCATAAAATGGCTGGTTTCCTCATATATATATATATTTTTTACACAAACTATTTTCTTCTTGTATATGATCTGCTTTGTGATTATGTAGTGTAATTTTATTTTGTCATTGTATTGTAATATTATTTTCTTGAGATATGTCCGTAGTACACAGAATGCTCGATGTCACTAAGCAACTTGTATCATTGGACCTTCTGATCGGTGTACTTGGATAATATCTTATTGGATCTTTTGATCCAATTGGCACGGCACAGGGTGAAATTCTTTCTGTATTATTATATTAACTCCTACACACAGTTTTTAGGCACTAGACTCCGATTTGGATATGAATATGATATTCTCCTTGTGTTTTATTTTGGAAATCTTTTGCATGTTGGCATAATAGATTAATCGCATCATTGGATAGCTGCACCTATTATATGTATTTTTTTTAATAGTTAATAAGCTAGGTTATATTTATATATAACTAAATCACTTGCATATGAATTTCCGTTTACAAAATCATACGTAGATTTACAATTAAAAGTACTTTGACCGTAGAGGATTCCTGAAGGGGTAATTATGGGTCACATACTGAGTGATTAGTCGCTCACCCACAAGTTGTTTTGTGAGTTTTTAGGTACAGAGTCTGGTGATCAGCAGCAGGATTTGCCAGGAACTGTCCCCGATGACCACGTAGTTTGATTTACTATTTATAGGGTTTTTGGTTAAGATATACGAGACCCGATGTTTTTGATTCGTACATCGGATTCGTTAGATCATGTATCCTTTTCGTAGATTGTGTTATGATATTATGATGTGGGTTGTATGGATGTTATATGTGTATGTTTATTTATGTATTGTATGACTTATGCTTTTATTGTTATTATTCACGCTTCTGCACTTGTTATATATTTGTATTTGTTTAGCCTTGTATGTTTATTGATTTAATGAACACGAGGCGAGGATTGATCACGCCTTAATCCGGAGTTCTCAGTTTGAGTGTGACAATTATAAATAAGTTATTTGTATTCTATATAATTAAGACGTCAAGTAATATAAGTAAGCTTCTTCATAAAATTATTTTATGTCTCTTATTTCTATATTGTTTCCCCTTCAATTATGATCTCTCCTTAAAAATCCTAACATCTACGACACCAATTGCATTATAGTGCAAAAATTTGAACAGTAATTGTCATACAAAATTCAGCATAAATCTCGAAAAAACTAAACATGCCGACTAGCACTGTATTCACTCTAGTTATCTAGAGATTTGAAAATGAACATTTCTAGTTTTTTTTCCAGTGCCCTTGCCTATAGAGAGAGAGTTTGGCTAATATCAAAACGTTTGTTTTGAAACCGTAGTATAACCAATTGGTTTTTATTTTCAAAGTTCAAAATGATCGATCCAAACCGTTAAATGTGATATTTATATTAAAATGTATTTGGAGACCAAATTTTACATTTTTTAGATTTTTTTTACTATTTATTAAGCCAGTTTTAAAATCGCTGATTTTAATAAATAGTGAAAAGTTTCTGAATCACTGAAAACAGCAATTTTAAAACTAGCTAAATAAATAGTAAAAAAATTCCAAAAAATATAAAATTTGGTCTCCAAATACATTTTAATACAGATTGAATATTGAACGGTTTAGATCGACTGTTTAGAATTTGAAAATGTAAAAACCGAAGCGTTTGTTCCACGGCCTAGGAACAAATATTTTGATATTAGCCAATCTACCTATACATTCCGTTCCGTTACACTGCTGTTAACTTTCTATGATTGTAAAACAGAATAAACTGTTGCTGGTCATTATCGAATGCTAATTCACCTCGTTGCTGTGGATTTCCTTGCACTTTTTACTGGTACTAAAGGCCAGTACACTGCTGGTTGGTACAATACTGTGTCACTGATGGTACTGTGATATTGGTATTAGGCAATGTACTTGCTATACGCCCTTAGTTATTCAACCAAACTAGTTAAGATCTCATAAAATTTGCAATGCACCAAAGAGAGAAAAAACACAATTTGAAATAGTACAAAATTAATAAATATAATCCGCACAGCCTAAAGGCAATCTCCCTCTCTAGAAAACCAGAACTACAACCATGCAATACTAACAAGTACTACCAAAGAAATCTAAGCAAAGAAAAACCAAAGGGAAATACATATAATCCATACACTTCTGAACTGGTCAATCGTTCTGCAGTCTGGCAATGTACTTGTCATAAAACTTGCCGGCTTGTTCAAGCTCACCAAGCTCAGTATAACAGTCAGCTATTGCCCCATACGCCTCAGTTACACCTGAGTCTTCTCCCGTTTTTATTGAAATGTCTAAAACCGTTGAATGGTACTTTATGGCCTCCTTGTATTTGCCTTGCCTCTGTAATGATGCCCCTATATTGAATTTTTTTTGTTTTCAGATAAAAAGTGATCTAAAACTAATGCATAAAATAGCAAAACCTCAATAATATAATATAATATATGCCTCTATATGCACGAAATAAACCTGAATACATTGCTTCCAAAATTACTATAAATAATGCTGCCCAAACTAATTTTTTTTAGGCTTTGAAAGGGCAAGCACCCTACTTCTAGAGTTCTTGGACTTTAATCCAATCTTTTGCTCCAAAAAACCAAGATATCTTTAATTTGACCTTTTTGCTTAACAATTACTGTTGTTCCTCATCTGAGTCAGTTGCCAAATAACCAAACCTTGTCAGAACTACAAAAAAGAAATGGAACATAACTCTACAAAGAAAAATGAACTAACCTAGACCTCGAGCAGCCTTTTTCTCTTCAACATGGTCTCCTAGGTCCCTTGCAAGATCAAATGCCAACTTGAACTCCTGAAACGCCAGGTCATGATTTTGGTTCCTCAAGTGATTCTTCCCAGTTCTTAGAAATTTCAATAACTGCTCCTTTCTTGGGTCAACAATGACCTCCGACTCTGGCATTTTGGCACCTACAGGAGCATAGCTTAGATTTGGTGCGTACGATTCGATCTTGGCTTGGCGCCTTAAAGCTGCATTTATTTGCCTTAGTTGGTCGTTCAGCTTCTTCAGCTCGCCTTTTCTTTGCCTTGCCAGAAGTCCTGGTAAACAAACTGATGAGCTTGTGCAAACTAATTAACTCACAGAAAATTTTGTTTCCTCTATTTTTACTATTACAATCACTTATTTATTTTTTATTTGCCAGCTGACTTTCATGTATTCAGCTGTTTTCTTTCAATGATGCTGTAGTACATGCTGCTTTGTATTAGACGAGTATTCATATGGACATAAAGATTCCAATGATTATTAATATTAAAATCAAAGATGAGATTCTACAAATTGTCCTGTAAAACTAGCGGCTGACATAATTCAAGGTTTTATTTGTTATATATAAGCTAATTTGTATTCTTCGCTCAATACCAAGCATGCTTAAAGCTAACAATATATTTGCTTGAAATTAAAGAATTTCAATGAACCATACCACCAACAGTAGCACCAATCAGGGCAATTCCAAAGAGAAGAGGCATGTTGAAAAGCGAGTTGTCAGGCTTGCATACCTCTGCCAGGGCATCATTTGGTATGGCAAGTGGTGTCAAAATCGCCAAGATGCAAGTTTTTCCATATTTTGATAATGTCATTTCCTGGGAAGTTATCAATTGAGTGATTTTTTATAAGATAACCAAAGAGAAAAGGCAAACAAATCCAACAGAGTGGAAGCATAACCAGTAACTCATGCAACATATTATAATAATTTATGTTGTCCCCATACTTGTGTTTCACTTAACAGCTTCAATTTTGGCAACACTATGGTGTCTGTTAAGCAGTTGCTCGAAACACGGTTTAAAAGGTACTAAAATAACTTACCTGCAACATTGCAACAGTCCTATTGGTAGAATTACTCTTCATAATTGTTTTAAGAAAAAAAAAACATTTTAAGGACCAAAATTGGAAATAGAGAAGAGAACTCACCATCATACCTGAAAGATTTGAAATAAAACTATTGACTCTCTGGCTAGGACCTATGTCAAATTCATCACTGTTTGAGCATCTGATGCTTCCTTGAGAAAAAATCTGTGACCCTTTATCTTTTGAGAAATTTACCACTGTATTTCCTGTGAAGGAAGGAAAAACAATCGATAGATGCACAACAGCTCAATATCATAGCGTCCCTGTTGGATTTAATACTGTACAATACTATCTATTGCCAATTTGGCATGTACCTGCTGATACCGTAGCCATACTAGTTGGGTACCACCACGACATTTCTTTTTTCAATAATGTTTTTCATGACGGGTCTGTTTCTCAATTCAAGTTCAGTTTTTCTCGAGACAAACACTACCTAAAGCCATGATACATTGTCCGTGGTGAACGGTTTAAGATATGTGAACATTTAGCAAGAGAAAAAAGAGGAACCACAGTAGACACATAGTGAAATGAAAAAACTCACCAACTGGCGCGCGGACCCCACAGTGAAATGGTCGTAGAAGCTCGCCGGAGCTCCGTCTGACCAACGAAGGTGCCGTACTGCTATGGAGAAAGAGTGCCATGAGAGAGAGAGAGAGAGAGACCCGAGGCCTGTCGTAGGATAAGATGGAATATTGATTCTCTTTTCTCTTTGGTGATTATTCGGTGAGGCCCATTTAATTTACTGAATTTTGTTTCAATTTCATGAGGATTTTTGTATCTAGCATTTCGTAGTTCTCCGCTTTAAACAAATCAAACGGTCGGCAGGGGAGGTTTCTGGGTTCATTTTTTCGTTGTTAGTACTTGATTGACTTGATTCATCTGTTATTATTCGAAAAACATATTTATTTGAGTTCAATCTTAAAAGTATATCCACCGTCATCTCAATTTGAATTTATAATCAAATATCGATGTATTTTTAAAAAACATATTTGGCAATAATATTTATCCAATTAATTCAAATAATATTTAAAATAAAAAAATAACTTTATAGACGCATTGTTAGACATGTAAATAATCAAGCAATCAAATTTCACATAAATTGAGTGTCATTTTTACCCTATGTTACTCGGATACTTCATATTGGGCTTTGTACCCATATCGGATGCGTATCGGCTTACGTGGCGTATCCTAAACCATTCGATATGTATCTAACACTTCTGGATACGGCTATGATACGTCTCAAACGCGCTCCGTAGAATGGAACCTAGTGTGAACCCAGCATGCACCGCGCATACACCAGCAGGCTAAGCTGAAGCCCGTACACCGCGCATAGACCATCAACCAAAAATCATTTTTCAACGCCAAGCACATAATCGAACACATGTACTGTGTTCCAAACTACACACCCCTTTACCACTACACCACTACATACAAGTTGGTGTTGTATTAAATATTGTTAAATATGAATAATTCTAAATTTTACCGAATTTTTATATATCTTCAGAAAAAAAGAAATTCCATACCTGCCCTCAGTTTTCCAAAAATTCAAAAAATGTCCAGTGGTATATATATATATATATATAGAGTGGCTAATATCAACACGTTTGTTCTTAGCCCCCGGTGCTACCAAGTGGTTTTCCGATTTTCAAAGTTCAAACAGTCTATCCAAACCGTCAGATGTTCAATCTATCTTAAAATGTGCTTGGAGACCAAATTTTACATTTTTTTTGGAATTTTTTTACTATTTATTAAGATGGTTTGAAAATCGTTGTTTTCAATGGTGTTGAAAAAAACTTCAAAACAGCGATTTTCAAACCATCTTAATAAATAGTAAAAAGTTCCAAAAAATATAAAATTTGGTCGACTGTTTGAACTTTAGAAATCGAAAAACCGCTTGTTAGCACCGGGGGCTAGGAACGAATGTTTTGATATTAGCCACTCTCTCTATATATATACCACTGACATTTTTTGAATTTTTGGAAAACTGAGGGCAGGTTTGGAATTTCTTTTTTTCTGAAGATATATAAAAATTCGGTAAAATTTATAATTATTCATATTTAACAATATTTAATACAACACCAACTTGTATGTAAATTCATGAAAAATTTTGCACTAATTTATAAGGAAAACAATGTGTTTGGGACTAAAGGCTTGATTGTTGTTGTTGTTAATTTATATAGAAAACAACATGTCTATAATTATTTTATTTTAAAAGAAAAAAATTGAATGATTTAAGAAAACCTTGTCAAAATGTACAAGTCGTTACCAAAAAATTCCCACCCAATAAAATAAAAAGACAAAAAAAAAAAAAACGGTGCTTGTATGAGGTCTCGATCCTCAAACAGCACATATTACCGTAATACCGTTAAATATCAAATGGAAAAACGCTACAGTGCCTCCTGATTTTTGGATATGAATTAAGTCGTGAAACAATTAATGCCGTTCGATCTAAAGTTCGTTAATTAGAGAACAAATTGTGTCCAAACTACCTGACCATTACAGTATGTGTCTCACCATACTAGTTACAGAAAGATGTAGAATATACTTTTACAAGGACAGCAATGTTAAATATGTACACTAATATGCAATTCTACGAAAGATATAAAGGTAAATTTCAGAACAACATGCAGCTAATCTTCTTAATAAGTCAACCTACATTGATTTCACCCTAATAATAAAAAAAATACTTTCACCATATACAAAAACATCTAATGAAATTAATTAGATAAAGCAGTGCATTTCTGCAGGTTGAATAAAAGAAAAGATTCCCTCGCCAAAAAGGCTATGTAGCGAAGAAAGGAGATGGCCTGCATCCATATCCTCCTTCCATGCTTGCCTCAGCACGGCTGACCCCGACACTCTCTGTGCATGGACCCCACCTCCAGTGGCATTGTTAATGTTGGTGTTTGTATTGGTAGTATTGCCTGCGTTGCTGCTATTGTTGTTGCTGCTATTATGGCTATGGTGATGATTTGGATTGGAGCCGGAGCTTGATGATGTGGCGGGCCCGTCAGTTGAAGGAAATTGTGAGTTTGCCCCTGTGGGGTCAACAGCAAGCTTCTTAGTAGGAGGCTGATGTGAGTTTAATGTTGAACTTGCTTTTCTTTTGTTTTCTGAATTGAGAATAAATAAGCATTGCATAATATATATCAAAATATACCAACTAAATTGAAAATAATAAATGATATACCAACCCTGACCACAGCTTCTACCAGTTGAACCTTTTGCATTCAATCGAGGTTTGCCGGCTGGTACTAAACATCTAGGACGTGTGTAATAGTTGGATCTAGCTATCTAGTTCTTACGAACCAGAAAAGAAAACAAGAAACCCAAAGAAGAAGATAAGTCTGTGGTTAATAACTTCATATCCTGACATATACCTACAACCTAGAACTGGTGAAAAGTTGGTACCCACCTACCCAAAAGTGCAAGCTTCTGCTCAAATTATTTCAATTTCCCTAGTAACTTAACAACTGTGGAAAGTGACTAGCTTACTTGGTAGGTGGGTAAGAGCAATCTTTTTGTTAGTTTTCCAAGGTTGCCTATCAGGTGGAGAGAGCAATCCAGGAAACAGCCTTAGTCGATCATACAAGCAACTACCTGCAGCAAGCTGAAATCACACACATACAGAAAGTAATCAATCAACCCTGCCTTATTACCAAGTATTATACAGTACTTACCAGAAAGCACCATACTTACTAGGCTATAATGTTATGTCCCTATGTCCCTGCAAAGCATACTGTTTAGCCCCAAAAGTAAAAAAAGAAAGTGCGGTCACAAACTGCAAATGACACTAAAAGTATGACCCATGAAAATTGCAAAAACCCAATAAGAAAAGGTCCCCTCATATGTATATTACATTATTGATCAACCACCAAAACCAAAAGGTCACATGAAGTTGCCCCAACGTTTTTATATGCAAAAGAAAAGAAGTAATCCATAATTTTGGGTGCTTTGCAACCTGACCCAAAAAGAACGAGGAAATTGAAAGATCACCCTACAATTGGGAAAAGCTACGCCCAGTAGAAATTTACTGATAAGCAAGCCAGGAAATTATAGATAGTGCTTGATGAACTTGTCATGATATTATCTAGGTCAGCTGATATTTAAAATATAGGTAAAGCAGTCCCCTTTTCTTTTTGCTTGAATTAAACATTGGTTTCGGTAATAATCTACAAATCTTATTCTGCAATACCCAGATAATGTTTGGTACTAAATGCAGATATAATGAGAAGTATTATAAAATAGTAAGTCACAAGAAAAAGACCGACCAACAAGGAACCATAGACACGACAAGCCTCCTTTCGCTTCAACTCATTCTTCTGTTTCTCAAGTTGCATCTCAGGTTCCAGTAGTTGCATGTATGTCTCCAGGTTTGGTAGAATCAGAAGTCTCACCTACCGATAAAACAAAATTAGAGCTAAGACAAAAAGAAGAAATGAGAGGAGAAGATATATGACCCTCTGCTACTATTTTGAATTATTAATTTTACCCAAAGACTCCATTTCATTTCCTGTTTCTCTCGTATTCTTTCGTTCCTGTATATTTACACAAATGATCGTCGAGCATCATGCAGCTCCCACTTTGGTTCCTAGTCCCAAATCATATTTTGACTCACAAACACACTGATTTGTGTCATTTTATTCCCTCCAATCCCATTTCAGTTAAAATATGGACTAAAAGCTTTATCAACAGTGTCATGAAATGAGCCGACTTATTTCACTGAAGTAACCACGCCAAAATGACATTATTTCAAATGTCGGCATTGACTAAAATTTTATCCAGTTTTAGAAAAAGAATGTGATGGCAGCAACCAAAATGGTAAAAGATAGAAAGGCTAAATCAATCCAGAATATGAAATTTAGTCTAAAACAGGGCAAGAACTTCAGGACATTTCTGTGATGTAGCCTTTTTCTTTCCTTTCTATACCAGACTGTGGATCACAGGGCTCTGCTATTCTGGCCGAACTGTACGATCTAAAATGAATGCGCCAGATTGACCCGCTGATGATGTCAAAAATTCAATCCGGTGCGTTTGTTTTAGATTAGACAGCCCAAACCAGAATATTAGGGCCTGTGATCCAAGTCCATAATATCAATGGAAACAGAGGCACTCGAGCCAATATTTTGGTGCTGATAATGTACAGAGCAGAAGATGGAAAAGAGTGAAACAGCACCTTAAAGGTGTAAGACAAGTAGATTGTGCCCAAATTCCAGGATTGAAATAAATTTGCATGCTTAATTAGTTTGTAATATGGTCCATTGTGGTCCAATTAAAGTCATTTATTATGTAACCATATCCAACCTTAAAATTGAGCCACTATGTGTACGCACGTGTGCATAATAGCATGACAGAGAGAAAAGGAAGAGGAGGAATGGGAGAACATACCACACTAGGCCCAAGAGCAGAAAGGCCCCTGATGGCACCATAATGCTGGGTCAGCGCCTTGGAAGGGTCAAGAAAAGCATGAATAAGTGTTTTTGTCAGCCTCGACTGGAGGTTATGATACACATGCCCATATCTGCATCATATTCGCTTCCGCATAAAAAAATGCAACACTCAGATGAAAAATACTTTGACATCTTTTTGTTTGTCAATATGCCAACTCAAAGTTCAAATTCTCAACTTGAACCCACAAACATGCCTTTATGCTTTGACGCCAGCCCCTCCTAAGTTGAAGCTTTTATTTTGCTTGTTTGCTCTAGGGGCATTAGGGTTTGAACACTCTGGTTTGGACCTTGTTGTAACTCAGGTTAAACCTCAGAAGCCCCATCCATATCATATTATCAAACTTCAATTTGTAAGAAAAATGATGGCAAAATAGACAACTAAAAAGCAGTTATGCATTCAAAGCTTTTAGAAATGCACTGATACAAAACCCACGAAGTAAATCAGAGCCAATACAATTTACCTTCGACAAATTGATGCTACAAGCTTGGCAGCGAAGTCTCGGATGGCCCAGTGGTTATCAGATACCTGTTCCCCCACTCGTTTAGCAACAAGGCATGTGATAATTGACGGCATCATTTGATGTAGCTGTTTATGTCAAAATAAAAATTTAAAACATAAATCTTCTAGAAAACTGTAGTTCAATAGTTTATCAACATGATTAAATCTGACGCAACAATTAGATAAAAATATAACGTGAACTTGAGTGCAAAAAATTTAAACGTGCATCACCTTACTCAGTTACACTGCTGGTCCAAAGTTCTGTTCAATGCTACACAAGTCTGTTTAGCCAGTTAAGGAAATGCTTTCAGAAACGACCCTTTCCTTTATTTTTTTAAGCATTTTTATAAGTACTTGGGTTAGGTTTAAAGATGAAAACTCATTATATAAAGAAAAAAAATACTTAGCCCTTCTATAATTGAAAATATGTAATTTTGTATGTATCAAAACTCTTCAGCATCTCTTAGAAAATGAAATTACACCACTAGATTTTTCAGCCCCCCAATCTCAATTTCTATCTCCGCCCCTGCAGAGCGAGACACACTGCATTAATGTTGAACATTCCATGTTTCTTTCAAAAAAAATATAGAAAACCCACTCAAAACCCCACCTAAATATAATAGCTATAAATTTAGTCTATGGCAGACACGCAGCACTTTCTATATGTTAAAACATTGGATTTTGTAAATTAAAGCGTTGGAATGTGTTATGCACCATGTAAAATAACACTTAATATCAATCTGCATAGCACTGCACAAGTGGCCTAACTACCAAAGGGTAAATATCAGCAAATTCACCGCAGCTCACCTTTACACCTCATCATTATCAAGTGGCCTAACTATCAAATATTTAGAGGCATTTAATTTTATATCGAATTTCTGTCACTCAGATTAATTAACCCAAGAATCCTACTTTTATTCAGATGGAGGGAAGTTGCAGAATCAATGCATAACTGGTAAGGAAAATCATTTTAGTAGTTTTCAGGTTAAATTTTCAGCAGAAGCTCCAGTATGTTAATGTTTATAAAAAAGATCTTTCAATACTTTTTACAGTCATGCATTTGCGTTGTTGGGATTAAAGACTGACTAAATTTGACATCAAATTGATGTAAAATGGCTTTCATGAGGTCAATCAAACTCGATTGGCAAATTGTAAAATGGACATAGTCGAGTGACATATCAGAATTTACCCATTTCATGTCACTGCCAATTAAATGTGCAACGACCGGTAGTTCAAGAAACATTTTATAAAAGATAAAAGAAAATGTTATGAACTTACATATGGCTCTATGTGGATATGAGGATTGCTTAGAAGGCTCTTCAGAACTCGCATGAGCGCAAACAAAATTGATAAATTGCTCAAGTTTCGACTTACCTAAAAAGAATTTACAAAAAAATTAATTGGAAATTCTACCATTAGTTGCTAAATTTGGTCACGTTCAGTGGCATTTTACTTCATTTAATCATATGAAGCCGAAATCCACCTTTCACTTCCTACAACTTGTTTTGGTCAATTGCTTATGTGGATCACAAAAGTGGGTCTTGTCAACAGAACAACTAATTTCACTTCACTTTAGTTGGCACCTCCCTTGGATAAGACAGTAAACATTTCCTATATCCCCAAAGTGCATGCAAAAGAGTCAATAAGCTCTGCTTTTTAGGAAGCATTCAAAAACATCTGCTAGTACAAACCAACTAGCTTTATGAACATACACTAACCGTAGAAATTGTATATTATTTCAAGTAGTTTACTCCTAATAAACTAGGAATGAGAAGGAAGATATTTAGGTGGTATGTCAAGTCACCATGCAAGGTTTTTCTCTTTCCTTTAACAAACAACATAAGAAAAATAGTAAAAAGGAACATAAATTAGAACTGTATGAACCTCATCTGCAATGAAGTAGGAGAAGTAAGGAACCAGTGGGTGAAGTCCGGAGTCTTTGGCAAGGCTCAGTAATGCCTCCTTAAATAGTGCTGTCTCTGGCCTCAGTAGAATAAGCTCACCAATCTTGTCAAAGTACAACTGTAAAGGAACACAAAATTCACTCTACAGCCCATCAGCTTGTTAAGAAAGCAACAGCTCTTTTACCTCTTTGCAGAAAACATCTATTATTTCTGACAAATAATAAACCCTGATCTAACTTGACCACTTAATAATATAATGACCAATTTGCAGTTTATTTCAAAATCACACCACACAAATTTAATCTCTTCAGATGCCAGGTGTTGACCTTACAGAATTACCACCTCCACCCTCCAATTCAGATAGCACTTTTGTAAACCCTTAAAGAGAAACTAAAAGGAGCACTAACAAAACTAAAATTGCTGCAGCCCTCAATATCTGATAAAAAAAACAAAAACATTCCTCCTACCGCATCCTCTAGTGTACTACAGAACAGAGGTTGACACAAAAGATCGTACCTGTAGTTCTCTCGATAAAACATGCTTAATAGGGAGTTTTAAATCGACAGGAAGATCGTCTTTTCCATGATCCATCTTTTTCCCATCTTGTGGAGCCACAATTGCTGAAGATAGATGTAAACATTAGGACAAGACGCCAACAGGATTATTTCAAAAATATGTCAAATGAAAAGATCCAAGTAGGTAGATGTAAGTAAAACTATACTTTGCACATGAATTGGACCTAAACTTTTCCTCAATGAAACCATAGTGCAGCTGTCTAATCCAAAATAATCAAATCAAAGCAAAGAGGTATCATAAAAGTCTGAATTGATTGATAAATATCAGTGCATTGATAGTTAATATGGGAATTTGTGATAATTCCTATTTACAAGACATTTACACCATGCATACCGGTATCCCTTTCCATACCAAAAGAGCAAAAGATACAGAAAATTCGTATATTTAGGACAATACATGTGTTTTACTGTTTTGCAATCCATACATATGATACTGCTACAGGATTGCTCTCTTCAAAATTCAAATGGACAGTATCAGCCATTCACTGTGAATTTGTAATCTAAAATGGAAATCTATGAGGTTATGCAATTTCCAAATATTTAAAAGAAGCAATCGTCTCAACAGACGTGGACTTCTTGTAACGGCTTATTTGTAGCACTCATCCCATCAATACCGCTATTGTAAAAACTTTCAAGGGGCATACAGCAGATTGTTATGAAAATCAAAATGAACATCATGGACCGCACATTTTCATTCCTCAAAGTGCAATCTTGGAGCAATAGCATATGCTACCCATACCTCGCTAGTAAAACTCTAGGAGGAAAAAAATAAGATTTAAATAGTTCTACAGGATTTCTGCAACACAGATACATTGCCACATGTTCCAAATATCACACAATAATAATGCTCATCCTTTTTAGAACTTCACAAAAAGCATTAAACGGTAGAACTCTGGGGCAACAACAGCCATTCAATCAAATTGGACAATGCAACCACAATAAAAAAAAAACATATTTCTTCTTAAAGCCCAAAAGAACTACAAGCCAAAACAGTCAAATTTAGAACTAGGGTCCCATGCTTGTTTGTACAGGCACTGAGCAAAATAAGCTAGGGAGTTAGTGTTCGTCGACTGAAAATTGGTTCAGGTTTTAAGGGTCCAATTTTAAGGGTCCAGTATAGGTCTGAAATAACCAATCTGCAAGGAAAAATCCAACCGTATGTGATACAATAATTTTGAAGAAGACAACTAGAACCTACCTTCGATAGGAGGATTTTCAGGTATAGCAGGTTGCACCCCTTCTATCGCTAGCCAATGGGTCACAACTGCCGTGTCGAGCGGAGCCTTGGGTAGAGGTGCATCTATTACCTGCAAGCAGTCCCGACGCCACAGTTTATATAATTAGTTTGAAGATAAAATAAGGAATTTACATAGAGGCAAAACCTAGACTGCTCAAAAAGGTAAATGGTTAAATGGATTTGGCACTGGGTAAAACTAATTTGGTAGTTTTGTTATCCTGAAAGTAATTGTAATGTTTAGTTGGCTTCTGATGGACTTAAGTTTAGATAAAACTCCAAAACAGTATCACGGTAGACAAGTTAACCCATTGCAATGTCCACACAAGTAAGTACTCATAATTATGTCCCAGATAGAAGTAAATATTCACCTCCTTAAAGTCAACTTCTCTGTCATCCAGGTAGAAGAGGTCCTTGTGCCCAATAGCCCGTTTGAACTTTAGTGGATCACCAGAAGCAAAACCATATATAGGCTTGGTGCAAAAAGAACAACAATTGTCAGAAACAAAGCGACTTTTCAAGCATATGCTTTGCATTAAAATAGACATCAAAGTTTGTGAGACTTTCTTCAAAAAGTGGTGCACTCCACAGACATGTTTCTTTTTTGTCTCGAAAAATGTTGAGGTCAATTGGACAACTTTAGCTGGAGTATAGCCAAATTGCACAGTACATGCTTAGTCACTAATTAGTCAAGTCCAATTAGCATAACAAGCCATAATTTTTATTTAATTTGTAAACAATTCAGATTTCCGTTATATAAACCTCAATGTTCCTCAAGTTAAGCGCGCTGTCCATGTCGTCGGTAGTTAAAACAGTTCGTTTTGAGTGCCGCATGCACTTTATAGCCTCCTGCCAAGTCAAGAATAAACATGTCAACAGTTTGAAATAATTTACAATATACAATGGAACCCATCTCTGTGATTTTGTTATCATACCACCCTCTAACACTTAATGATTAATATATAACCTCTTCTTATTATAGCTGCCAAGCTCTACGACCTTGCCACTTGATGTAGGTAACTAGAGCATAAATTATGGACTAAATCTCTGATTATGGTACCAAGTTACTGTAAATGATATAATCAAAAGAAAGTACTGGCATTAATGTAACACCAATTTACAATTTTACTTTAAATTGGCCAATTAGGTCTGAGTTCTGTCAAAACCTTGAGACAACACTAATTAATATTTGTGCAACGAAGCCAAATTATCATCCAACGTTACACATTTGGCATCAATTGTTCAATTATGACTGAACAAAAACTCAAATAGGCCTAACCTCAGAAGGAGGCAGAGAGCGAACAAGAGAGTATAGGTGTTATCATTTCCTCGCTATTTCAGAAGTTATTTTGTATTCTTGTTCCTTAGTTCCCACAAATTTCCCAGCGAAAACCATACCTCAGTATTGGAAATCAGTATACATCAAAGTGAGAGTTAACAGGAAAACCAGAAACCTGGATTATTTCACGAAGACGGTACTCCACATCAGGCGCAAGTGCAAGGGCGACATCTGGGGACAGATTGGGGATGCCAATGCTCTGAGCGATCACCTCTATCGTCTCTTTTGGAACTATACTCATCTTTCTCCAGAATATCTCGCCCTCCCCAGTGGAGCTGAAACCCTAATCAAGCACTCGGTATAAAAACCTACCTCTAATCTGCGCCTACTGTTCAATCATAGCCAACCAAAACCCTAGCACTGTACTGGGAATAGATCAGAGAGAACCGCGATGGCTATCTCCCTGCAGTCTGCACTTCGTTTTGGTATCTAAGTAGGGGGTCGGGGGAGAGAGGTAGGCACTCGGCACAGGAGCGGCAATTTATGGGGTTCTCTTGGAATAGAGATCCCGGACGCAATTCGGATCCAGTGAAGTAACTCAATCTTTGGGTTTTGGATCGAGACCGTCCGATTCGAATCCGCAAAAATCCATCCGCGAAGTGAGCGCACACATTCCGACGACGAATTCGAATTCCGAGACGATCTCGAGCGACGAATTCAAATCGGACGGTCTCAATCCAAAACCCAAAGATTGAGTTACTTTAGGGGATCCGGACCCGATCGGGCCGGGGGGGTTTCGGGGAGATAAAGAGGGACGACTGGAGGCCCTCCAGTGAATCAGATCCGCACAGATCTGGAGGCGAATCCGAGGGTTTACATTGATGGACGAAAATTGTTTACTAATATCTATCCATGCATAAGAAAGGTCTGCATATGCAGATTTTAAAATAAACTATTGCTGGAGTCTAAAATAGTTTTAATGTGAAAATATATTATATTATTTTTTTAGAATTTGAGTGAAAATAATATTCAGAAATTTTAATTTTTTGAAAGTCACTAATATAGACAGTGATTTTAGTGAAATAAAGTTCATGATAAAATTCAATGTAAAAAATCATGAATTTTAATAATGAGAAACTCTAAAAACTTAGAAGGGGTGAATTTATATTAATTTTTTAAGTTTTGAAGACAATTATGGATGCACATAATGGAATACTCTTAATAAAAACCCCTAATCAACTCTTAGATCCGCATATGCATCTGCATGTAGTATTATGTCCACATGAATAGTGTCGCATGTAGTATTATGTGTCCACATTAATGGTGTCGCATGTAGTATTATATGCCTGCGAGTATGGCTAAATTGCTGCCGGCAGCATTCTGGCCAGGTGCTGCCGGGGGCAATTCGGTCATTTCCGGTGTTCAAACAACAAATTTTTTTATACAGATATGTTCTAAATATTAAAATCTACTTGGAGATCAAATTTTACATTTTTTGGAATTTTTTAGCTATTTATTAGGCCACTTTGAAATTGGCTGATCCGGGTGAACAGTGCACCAAAATTCTGGACCATGTGATCTGGAATTTTCAAAGTGGCTTAATAAATAGTAAAAAAATTCCAAAAAATGTAAAATTTGGTCTCCAAGTAGATTTTAATATTTAGAACACATTGAACGGTTCGGATTTTCTGTTTGAACAACAGAATGACCGAAATGCCCCCGGCAGCACCTCGCCGAAGTGCTGCCGGCAGCAACTTAGCCATACTCTATGCCTGCATACCGCATATTCAAACACACATATATGTAACTGCATGACATTTTGAACGCGACAGCAGACTACATACGCATATGCGGTCCATGCGTCTGCATTTAGAAACACTAATTTTACTTTATAGAAGGTCAAATTTTTATTTCTAGCATTTATAAAAAAAAATCAAATTTCAAAGTTCTACGCATCTCTGTCACGAAAAATGAATGATAATTTTTGAAATAAAAAAATTATTTGCTATAAAAAGATGTGATTAATTTTAAAAGATGAATGACACTGTATTAATGGTGCGGCATGACTATGAGGAGGTGCTTTATATTAATACGGTGTGACTGTTTTTCAATACGACTACAAAGATCAAACGTTAAACTATGTTAGAAATAAAAACATCATTGTTTCATTACAAAAACATCGATGAAGCGCCGATGTAAAAAAATTCGAGTCGTGCTCTCTCTTAGCGCAAAAAAATACTCAAAAATTCATAAAAATTAGCCATATTTTTTATTTTATTTGAGAATTTTAAAAAATATATATATACTGCTGACATTTTTTAAATTTTTGGAAAACTGAGGGCAGGTACGGAGAGAGATTGGAAAATTTACATTGATGGACGAAAGGATTTTATCAATATATGTCCATGCATAAGAAAGGTCTGCACATGCGGATTTTAAAATGAACCGTTGTTGGAGCCTAAATAGTTTTAATTTGAAAATATATCTAAAAAATATATCATATTAATCTTTTAAAATTTGAGTAAGAATAATACTCAGAAATTTTAATTTTTTGGAAGTCACTAGTAATAGATAATGATTTTAGTGAAATGAAATTCATGATAAAATTCAATGTAAAAAGTCGTGAATTTTGATAAAGAGAAACCCTAAAAACTTAAAAGGGGTGAATTTATATGAAATTTTAAGTTTTGAAGACAATATGGGTACACAAAATGGAGTACTATTAATAGAAACTCTAATCAACTCTTAGGTCCGCATGTACATCTGCATGTAGTATTATGTGTCCACATGAATAGTGTCACATATAGCATTATGTGTCTGCATTACCACATATTCAAACACACACATATATGTGACTACATGATATTTTGAATGCAACAACAAACTGCCTACGTATTTGCAGTGCATGCGTCCGCATTTAGAAACACTAGATTTTACTTTATAGAAGGTCGAATTTTTATTTCTAGCATTTATAAAAAAAATCAAAATTCAAAGTTCTACGCATCTCTGTCACGAAAAATGAATGATAATTTTTGAAATAAAAAATTATTTGCTATAAAGAGATGTGATTAATTTTGAAAGATGAATGACATTGTATTAATGGTGCGGCGTGAATATGAGGAGGTGTTTTATGAAAATAATAACTACATCGCATCATTAGTACGGTGTAAAGTAAAAGTAAGAGGAAGAGAGGTAAGGAGAGAGATTGGAAAAATTCTTAAAAAAAACATATACCATATCATACTATTAGTATGGACCGTATGGTGTGAGAGGGTTTTTAAATTTTCTACGACAAATTACGGTCCGGGTCGAAAAATAGTCACATTAAGAAAGAGAGAAAATCATGCGTGTCTCGTAATTGTTCACTTCTAAATCTCCACGTACTAATTTGTGCTGAATAATTTATTCATAGTCACATTAAGAAAGAGAGAAAATCATGCGTGTCTCGTAATTGTTCACTTCTAAATCTCCACGTACTAATTTGTGCTGAATAATTTATTCTGATTGTTGTACAACTTCTGGATTGTTATTATAACTTTTTAGAAACCTTGTAATTGTCATAACAATTAGAATTTCAGTTTTCATATTCTATAATTTATTAGTACTACAATATATGCTTAAACACATGGGATATTTAAAGCATCGAAAATTGTAAAAAGACACGTTACTTTTTATTTTATTTTTTTAAATGCCAGAAATAAAAAAATTGGGTATAAAACTCCATAGACCATCATTCCATGTCTATATATAAAGACATAATTAGAGTCATATGCTTATTGACATTTTATTAGAAATGCAAACGGATCGGATAATATATTATCCGTTGGATTTGGATCCGTATTCGAATTTTTACGGATCCGTATAGTCGGATATAAATAATTTGCGGATACATATATGATTTATATAGATACGAATATGATTTTGATTTCATAAACGGTTACTAGTTATCCGTATCCGTAAATTTTAATTTGACGGATATTCGTTAACCCATCGAAGGATTCCCCCAAACCAACTCCTTCCACTTTTCTCGATCAAAGATTGAAAAATGTGTATTAGAAAAATGGAAAGTACTGATTGATAATTTGAAATGTAGAAAGTTCCTTTTTTTAGCTGAAACTTTAGGAATGATACGGTTTCAATTAAACTTCTTTTACAATAAAGAAAGAGAAGAATTAGATTTTATTTTCTGAACCTACGTGAGATACTCTGATCTGCTGATACCGAAATTTTTATTTATAACATTTAAAAAAAAAAATTAACCAAATAACCACGGTTTTCTGACAATTCTAATTCTAGCACGGCCGCAGAACACCGGAGCGGATCCATTTGGGGACCGCCGCAGAATGCCGGAGCGGACCCCCATATGGGGCCGCACTATGCCGGAGCGGACCCGGGTCCGCACTATGCCGGAGCGGCCCCTGTTCTTTATATCCCGAAAATGACAGCGAAATTTCATTCCACACTCTCACACCTTCTCTCTCCTGAGTTAGCTCTCTGATCTGTAAGTTTTTTCTCTCTTCTTTTAAATTTTTTATTTTTATTTCAGTAGATTAATAATTTAATTAGAATAATTAATTTAGCAATAATTTAATTAGAATAATTTAATTAGAATAATTAATTTAGTTAATTTTTAATTGTAGGTTTCTTCTGTATTGGATTGAAAAAATGGCTCTTATGGTATCCATCTACACTGGTGGGGATGTTTTAACAGGTCCTAATGGGGTTTACTATAGTATTGGATCTGTTACTGTGATCCCGGTATTGCCGGGTACTGATTATTTGGGACTTAAATCAAGTATATGTCAGAATTTGGGGTTGGATCAGGGTCAGTATGACCTTAAAATTGATGCCAAAATTAGCATGCCGACTAGTTCATCACAAACCTGGTTCCAACTATTTCCAATTCAAAATGAGGGAGTCTGGCAGGTATTGTACAACCAAACCATGAGTTTTTCTGGGGGTGCATACAAGATAATTGACCTATATGTGGAGGTTACCAGAGCCCGGCGTTCGAACCCAGTTATGAGGTTAATCCAGGGTCGTAGTCGGGGTAACTCATCCAGCTCTAGTCCGTCCCCTATCCAAATTGACCAACCGTCCAGTAGTCGGGCCCCAGTTCAGAGGGACCAACCCTCCCGTCGAGCCCCATCCCAGACTGACCAGCCTTCATCTAGTCGGACCGCTCATTGGGGTTAAACTTGTGATCCGGATGAAACTGATGAAGAAGTGGATCCGGAAATACTAGAGGCAGAGGAAAATTGGGGTCATGTTGATCCTGAGGGTATGAGCGATCATTCTGACCAGGAAGATACCGGGCCTGTGCTCGGACTACCAAGGACTTTCAAGATGGATCGCGGGTTTCGGATAATGGATCGCGGGTTTCAGCACCCGATTCATGCTTTCAACGACACATCAGGGTTTATGGAAGCCAATTCGAGTTTGTTTGGAAGTAGGGCAGAGTATGAGAATGAATTGTCCGAGGGACAAACATATGACTCAAAAGAGGCAATGAAGAGCGCAATTGCCAGGTTTCACATCCTATGCAACAAAGAGATAAGGAATACGCACAGTGACCGCACATGAATTAGGTTCAAGTGCAGGGACAGTTACTGTGGGTGGTACATACTCGCAAGGGCCACCGGTTATGGAACACAATGGCGTGTCTCCAAGTGCCCAGCACAACATTTATGCCACGCGGATGCGACAAGAACAGATCACGCCCAGTTGTCAGCTACTATGGTTGCCGAGTGTATATCCGCTCACATGAGGAACGATGTCGACTTGAGTATTCAGGCTGTCCGAATTGCTGTTGCTGAAAGGCACAACGGTCAGATACCGGCGTACAACAAACTATGGCGTGGCCGTGAGTTGGCAATAGCCCGTTAATTTGGCAGTTGAGAGGAGTCATACTCTCTTGTAGTTCCATTGTTGGAGGCAATCAAAAGAAGCAACCCAGGTACTACATTGTTCCTTCATTTTTTACGTCATTTCATTATCAATCAAAAATTGCAAAAATTGAACTTATTTTTTAAATTTATTGATAGAAATATTGTTTGAGGTGACCTCATATCCCACTGGTGAACTTGGACCATGGAGGTATTTTCATAGGGCGGCTTGGGCATTTGGACCGTGCATAGTTGCTTTTCAACATATCAGACCGGTCATCACCGTTGATGCATGTTTCCTGTCAGGCCGGTATAAAGGTAACTAATTTGATTGTTTTCACTTTATTTATTTTAGTTGATTTCAGCTCTTACAAAATTAATTTGATTGTTTTACCACAGGCAAGCTGTTGATTGCAACCGGGTACGATGCTGAAAATCAGCTCCTCCGTTTGGCTTTTTCACTGGTAGAATCAGAGAGTTATGACGATTATGCGTGGTTCATGAAATGGTTGTGCCGTAATGTAATCCGCTCCAGATTCATGTGTGTCATCACTGATAGGGGAAAGGGTATCAAAAAGGTGTTCAGACAAGATGATATGGGGTGGAACGAGGAGGATGAGGATCAATGTGTTCACCGTCTTTGTGCTACTCACATAGCCGAGAACATGAAGAAGAACGGTTGCAGTGATAAGGCAATCCGTTTTTTTAGAATATGTGTGGCTAAGAGGAAGATGAGGAGATACGAGCAAGGAATGCAAGCAATGGGGCAGGCATGTGACATTGCCCTCAATTGGCTGGACGGTGTGGGTAAATATTTGGATCAAGATGAGAACGAGTGCCCCAAACCATGGAAGATATTCCAAGCACTGGACGGTGGTTACCGTTGGGGCATCATGACTACAAACGGGTCCGAGTCGCTCAATAATGTCTTCAAGTCCTCTCGTAAGCTACCGGTTGCAGCAATAATTGAAGACACATTTTACAAATGTATGACATGGTTTGCGCAAAGGAGGGCCAAAGCGGAATGGGAAGTCAGTCAAGGTCAACAATTCTCGTGTCGTGTGCATCACGTACTTTTATTTGTAGTTCTTTCTTCATAATTTTTAATGAACTTTGTTAAAAAAATCTGACTTCTTCATTATTTTTTAATTTTTCGTAGCTGATCAACAAACGGTTCGAGAGGTCCGATAAAATGAAGACGCTGGGGGGCTTTGGAAACAACAACGAGTTCGAGGTAACCTCCACACAGGAGAGAGTTCACACTTTCATACCTGACGATTATGGTCGGTTTACCAAGGCCAATTACAAATACACGGTGATAATCGGGGATGATCACACAGTAACTTCCACGTGCCAGAAGCCTCAATTGGAGAGAATACCGTGCTCTCATGTTCTGTCCGTGTGTTGTCTCCGAGGCATCGACCCTGGCGTCTTTGTAAGTCACTACTATCACATCCATACACTGATCAACACATGGAGCGCTCAATGGCATGTGTATGGAAATCAGTCGGAATGGCCTCAACACGATGGCCCGGTCCTTGTTCCAGAGGATAAAAATATTTCTGTGGACAGAAGTCAGCATGATAGGTTTAAATTATATATATGTTCGGTCTGGTTTTCATCACACAATAGCACCAAATATCATGTATTTTAGTATAATATAGGATTAAATACCTCTAGAATCAAGTTACTGCATTTGTCTTTGTGAAATTCGCAGGAAAACAAGAAACAGAAGCAAAATGCGGACGCACAGCCCCATAGTACGGCCGCACCCGCCACTTAGAAGAAAAAGCAAGCTCCAGAGGAAATGTCCGAGCGGAATACGGACGCACTAAAAGTTGGTGCGGACGCACTTCCTACTTAGCCAGATTTTCCAGAAGAAATCCAGCAGCAGAGAAAGGCAGTGCAACCGCACCTGACCCGCACTTGACCCGCACTCTGGAAGAACAGAACAGACTGAGAGGAATGCGGGCGCACTGGGAAGCTGTGCGGACGCACTCAGCACTTAGAGAGCAAACCAGAACAGAAACCAAAACCCGTGCGGACGCAGTGCGGACGCACTTGGGCCGCATTCAGCCTAAAAACTGCTATTTCGGAGGATTTTCTATTTTCGGCACTTCAGACCACGACCCAAATGTGGGGAATGGAAGGTGGAAACGTGGGGAACACGTTGGGACAGATTTAGAATGATTCCCCACGTCCATATGCTCCAGATCTATTATAAAAGGAAGGGAATTTCTTCTCCATAATCATCACCATTCTAAGAGAGAAATTCACGAGATAGAGCATCAACCACAGGAGCATTCAAGAAGAAAGAAGGCGAATTCTCACAGCAAACGCAAGGAAGACTAAGGTTTTTGATTAGAGAAGGGTGTATTCTATTTCTCTAGTTAGTTTCTCTTTGTCTTTACTTATTTTGTACTTGAATTCATGATGAATACTCGCATCTCCATGAGAGGCTAGTTTCTCTCTAGGGGTTTAGGTCATGTAGCATGAACTTGTTTAATTCTATTTTACTCGGATTTTAGTTTTCATGATGATTGTTTGATTTGATGTTAATTTCTGTGATTTATTCTTTATGAATTTAATTAGTACTTGAATCATAATCACCTGGTTAGGGTTTATTGAATTGAAGTAGCTTGAAATCGCGTTGATCGTGTCTTTCCGCTTTAAGTTTATTAAATTCTAGCATTGGTCAAGGTAAGGACAGTACTAATTGAAATCATAAATACATATCTTAGGATTTGGATTAGAAGCGACCGTACTTTGATATCCAACCCGGAACTATAGGAATTAAGGTTAGGGTTTGGTGAAGGACTTAATAGTGAAGTCAAAACCTAATTAGGACACCTTAGAACAAATATCGATATATACTTTGAAGCATGTGACTTAAATATCCCTCTAGGTTAGTGACAGCCCTAGAATTCGAGGAACATTAATCCATCCACCCAAAGTATTTGTATTAATATTTGTTCCAAAGGCTAACTTAGGTTAGAAATCTCGTTATAATCAAACATGCATTTAAACAAACCGAGTAGATAGAATTAACAAGGGATTGTGGACCGAATATCCCTAGACTTCTCAAACTTGATTTTCACCCGACCTTTTATTGCTTTTTATGAACTTTTTACTTTAATTCTCCTTTAAAAACGAAATTACACAAAACCCCCCTTTTTTACTTTTATTGTTTAGTTTTAGAAGTAGTTTTCTTTAATTAAAAATTGGTATTTCCCTATCTCCATGCGGATCGACACCTAATTACTACAATCGATAGGTTGTGCACTTGCAACTAACCTATTCATTGAGTACTAAGGTTTATAAATATTAAAGGTAAAGTACAAAATTCCTATATCCAAAATACTCAACAAGCTTTTTGGAGCCGTTGCCGGGGAGAATAGAATAGATACTAGTTTTTATTTTAGGAAAGTACTTTTAATTCTTAGTTTCCTTATTTACTTTATTTCCTTTTTCAGAAAAATTAAAAATCCAAAAATAGTTTATTTCCTTTTTTACAATTTCTGAAATTTACTTTCCTTATTTTAGAAAAATCCAAAAATATTTACTTTCCTTATTTAATTTTCTGCACTTTACTATTCTCTATTTCTATTCTCTCTCTTTCACATCTCATCTCTTCTCTTTTTCTCTCTTGCAAATTTGAGCACTGACCCCCATCACGAGGAGACAAGCCGCAAAGATCAAGGCCAGCGAATCCTCTTCTCAACAAATGGCGGGCCTAAACAACAATCCTCTCTTTGGTTGCAATCCAAACGACCGCCGACCCATAAGAGATGAACCGATCATCGAAAAGGAGGCAATTGCCCTCGATGATCCACCACCTTCAAACTGAGCCTCAACAAGTCGAGCTCCCGACGTTAAACCGAGCAACATCTTGTGAGTTTCTATTTTTCTTTTTTAATTTTCTCTTCTAGTATGAATTAACACATTGAGGACAATGTTTTGTTTAAGCTGGGGGGAGGTTAAATGAAAAACTGAAATTCACAATTGTATCTTGCATTTAGTTTAGGCATGTTTAAATTTTTTTTTTTTTTTGAAACTAGGGTTTTATCTAACCTTGAATAGGGTCCAGTCCGACTTGTTAGGATGTTTACCTAGTTTTGTGTCATGCATTTTGTTGATAAATTTGAGTGATTGGCAAAAATTAGAAGTATCGATGCAAAATTTTGAATAATTTTCGGTAAATCCTTGGAATAATTTGAAATGATCACATAATTGATAAGCCTAAATTTCATATATCTTTTGGTAGGATTTGGTCTCTAAATCTATCCCCTTTTTATTGGTTTAAAGCCATTTAGTTTAGATATTGCACCAAGTTCGAGATACTGCTATGCTTTCATGTATTTTCAGGTTCTAGAAGTAAATGGGAAGAATTTGGAGCAAGTCCGGACACGATCGGAACCTAGACAGCTCACTGCCACGATTCTGCACCATTATTGCGACCCGCAATTTCCATTATTGCGACCCGCAAATTCTTCACAGTTTCCGAATTTTGGGCTGCTACAGGTCCAGACCCATTCTTAAAGCCCGAACCTCCTTCCCCAAAGGGGGTAGTTCACTTTTTAGACTTCCTTTTCAGCTGGGAACGACCTCAAGAGCTAGGTTTTCAGATCTAGGGCGATTTGGAGAAGGAGAAACTCAAGGGAGAAGAGATTGAGAAGGAGAAACTCAAGGGAGAAGAGATTTGTGTTTGGATTTGCATTCTCTACTCTATTTTCCTTTCTCTAGACTTTGGTAACAAACTATTTCTCCCATTTGTAACTATTCACGCCCTTATGAGAGGCTAATCTCCTCTCTAGGGGCGATGGCATGTAAAACTCGAAACTAGGTGCACTCTATCTTACTCGATTTGTGGTTTTTATTGACTATTAGTGATTTACTCTTTTAATACTTGATTTATGCATGGATTGTGTGGTTTAACCTTACTCCTCCAATACATGGATTTAGGGATTTATTCAATGACTAAAAATCACTTGTGTTAACTCCCCGAACAAAAAGAGTAAAGAATAGGTTATTAGGACGAAGTACTTAACCGAGAAGTCCGAGGTAACCTAAAAGTACGATATTAGCCCACGAGGTACTTAACCGTGAAGTGCAAGCTATTATCACTTTAGAAACACCCACGTATGCTTTAAGAACGCGAATCGAGTAGATTGAGACCCTAGTGGATAGGAATGCCGAAGCCCCTGGAACTCCAACTCTTGAATCAGACCCAAGACTTTTATTATTTGCTTCCTTTGATTTAATTAGATTTAGAAACCAACTCAAACTTTGTCTGTCTAGCTTAATGAATTGGTGAGAACCAGTACTTTACGAGTTGTCCCTGTGGATTCGACACCCGAAATACTACTTGGCAAGATTGTATGCTTGCAATCAAATTAGGTGTATTAGGGTTCATAAATAAGCTATAGAAAAACACGAACAATAATTTGGCGAAAAACTTTGTGGAGATAAAGGTGTATGAAATTGTGGCATTAAAAATTCAAATTTATTAGAGAGGCTATTTAGATTTGGGAATTTTAAATTTAGAAAGATTGAGATATCCATAAGTATGAATGAATACTTAGGGATGTGTGTATTCATGGTATATGCATATATGTTGAGAAATTGGGTAAAAATTGAAATTTTGAAAATAAAAAGTGACTCCAATGACCTATGTTACGGCTTCATGACGTACTTATGGTTATGAGTCTTTAGCACTCTTGTTCCACTAGTCTCCCGATAAAATTGACATTCGTGTTAATGGAAGTGTTAGATTATGAGGATGCAAAGCACCCTTGAATTAGAACGGTTAGGTACAGTTAACTACTTGTAACTAACCGGTGCTTAAATGAGGATGGGAAAAATAGTACTAAATCATGAAAGAAAAATCAAAGTGAGAAAAATCAAAAGCAACACCAAAAATGAGAATATGCATGTATCAACACACGTAGTCCGCAAAATTTCTAACCTAAGTTTGATTCAAGCTTGGGGGAATTTGAAAATTCCACGTTTAAGATGGCATTTCTTTTAATCAATTTGGGTAAACAAAGTTCATAAATTCTAGACCTTTAAGGAAATAAAAGTTAGAGTAATCGAATTATCCGAGGGTTAAACTTGAAATTTGGGAAATTTGCATGAAGTTTTTAATTTTTGGCAAGATCATACAAATTTTTCACTTGAGAAATATACTTGATATAAGGTGTATCAAAGAGATCGAATATTAGCTCAAGTTAGATTTTGCTTGGGGACAAGCAAAGTTCAAGCTTGGGGGAACAGCACAACAGAATTCCGATGTGGATGGACGTTCTACATAATAGGAGAAGAGGACACCAAGCCGGCCGAGATACACAAGAAAGACAAAACAGAGCTGCTCGAGCTGCACGAGATTGATGTTGCTTTTTTAATTGTACTCGTAAAAATGTTGTTTATTTTCGGTTAATTAGACGTATTTGTAATTTCCGATAACATTAGCATTGTTCTATTGTATGCTTCTTTATATGGCTCTTTGTTCTATTGTAATGTTTCTTTTGATCAAACAAACGACGAACAACAATTTCAGATTAAACGACATTTCAAACATAAGTAATTACACACAACTTTCAGTACAAACTTTACATTTTTGATAAAAATTTCCAAAACAAAATCATAATCAACTTCAGAATCAGATCAAAAAAAAAAATAACAGGGGCCGCTCCGGCATATAGCGGCCCTGGGTCCGCTCCGGCATAGTGCGGCCCCATATGGGGGTCCGCTCCGGCATTCTGCGGCCTCCCTCATATGGGTCCGCTCCGGTGTTCTGCGGCCGTGCTAGATTTATAATTGTCAGAAAACGATGGTTATTTGGTTTATCTTTTTTTTTTAAATGTTAGAAATAAAAATTTCGGCTGCTGATATGTACAATGTTTGGCGTCTTACAGTTCCAAAAAAATCCATGACATGCTATAATTTTTTATTGCTAAATCTTTAAGTAAAACATTTATTATATATGAATAAATAAATGAGATTATTCTTGTATTCGTATTCAACACTTCAAAAAGATTTTTACATAATACACTAGTTATTTATATTTAAATTTATGAGTGTTTATATTTCGTATGTAAAGTCTATATTTTGTAATGACAAAACAAATTTAGCGTTAGAAAAATTATTGTTTTCCGGATTATATATATGTATTTTATGTATTTTTTTCTAATGAGAAAAATAATAGTTGAAAAATATGTTAGTTTAATTTGTTACAATGTATGAATTAGATATTCAAATTATATCTGTATCTGTATCCGTATCCGTATTCATTTATATCCATATCCGTATTCATATTCATTTATATCCAATTCGTATTCGTATTTGTTTAATATCTAATCCGTATTTGTATCCGTTTAATATCCAATCCGTATCCGTATTCAAAAAATAAATATGAATACGGATAATGGTTTTACCACTATCCGATTTGTATACGATACGTTGCAACCCTACATTTTATGCTAGATGGTCGAATTTTACTGGTCAAAATTTTCTTTTTGATAATTTGTATAAAGAATATTAAAATTAATTTATATTTGAAAAATACGAAACATATATAATATATTCTAACTATTTTAATTCGTATTTAACTATTGAATTATAAATTTGTAATTTTTTAAATTCAATCAGTCTGATCTCTAGACTTAAACCTTTGGGACCGTTCGGCAACATAAGTAGGATTCAATCTTTATCCGCACTAAGGAGTTCATGTTTGGTTTCTTAATTCGTATATAAAAACTAAGGAGACTTAATTCAGTAGTAGAGGAGCCTTAAGACCCAAATGGGAAATTAAGGACATCTCCATCATCTCTCATTTCCAATTTCAAAATCCTCGCTGTCACTTTCAATTTTGCTTCCAAAGATGTAACACGATTGCAAATTTTGAAAGATTTCAATAAATGAAAAGTTTTCACCTCCACTTTCACTCTCAAAACAACCAATCAAACTCATTGCCGCAGCATTAAAAGCAATTGCTAATTAATTACATGGATGTAGGAGTTATGAATACAGTTAATTTCTCTTTATTTTTTAACAATTGTTTGAAATTGTTAATAAATTTTATAAATGAAAATACTCTAAGATTCGGACAAAACAAAATTAGAGGAGGTCATTCTCGCTAAGAAATCAGTGTTCAAAATAATTAACCGACTAAAAAAATAAAAAGAAGCGGAGGAGAGATTAGCAGTGAAAAAAAAAGAGATGAAGGAAAAGAGCGATTCCTGCGGAGCGGTAATAGAGAAAATCCACATTTTTTTTGCTAGCGCAATAGCCATCGATAATGAAATCCTGATAGCAAGAAATCAACGATTACTACGTCTATTCCATTGTCAATTTAACCAAACACAGTAATAATAGAATAATACAGGCATTAGAATGCCTGAGAATTACCTTTCTAAAACACAAACAAAACGCCCCCTACGGTCTACGCGAAATAAAACTCGTACAGTGTCACAAAAGCACCACCACAACCACAGTGAAACCGAGTGCGTATCCTCTGAGATATCTCATATTTTGCGTGACCAACGTGTCCGGTTCCAAATCGGGGATAGTGCAGGGGCAGTAATATTTTAGCTTTAAGATTCGCGCAGAACGTTTTTGAACAGTTGAGATTTTCCGAAAAGTCACGCAAAATATGAGATATCTCAGACAATGCGAATTCAGTGTAACCCTCGTCCAATCGTCCATTACTCTGTAGCGCAGTATCCGTGTTACGCATCTTAAATCATATATTCTCGTGCGTGGGTAGCAAGACAAAATCGAACGGCTAAGGGATCGAAATCAAATATCCCGGAGATTTCGGGCGGGTCCTACGAATCATACCCGATGTACAACTGTTCACAAAAATCTATCCACAGAATATCTGGAAACCTAATTCTCTATCTTCGTTCCTGTTCCAAAGTTCTCCTCTACCTCTTCCCCCCGACAAATTCGAAAAAGACTCCTCTCTTCCTCTGTACTGGTTCTTGTCTAGACTAAGTCAAGAAAGCTCGAAGGACAGCTAAATATAGAGAAACAGAGGTTAAGGGGATGTCGGATCTGGATAGGCAGATAGAACAACTAAAGAGATGCGAGCCATTGAAGGAATCGGAGGTGAAAGCTCTCTGCATGAAGGCCATGGAGATCCTTGTCGAAGAGAGCAACGTTCAGCGAGTAGATGCACCAGTAACAGTAATTACCCGATTTTGTTCCCTCGTTATTAGTTTTGTCTTTCTGCATCCTTTCATTTAGTTTAACTTCTTGCAGATTGCTTGTTTTCATACAAATCAGCGAACTTACTCTGAAATTGGTTAGTAGTAGTTTAAGTAATGGTACGGTTCTGGTCGGTCCTGGTCGGTCCTGTAGGCTGTAGCTATATGATTTGATTTTGTCCAGCTTTTTTTTTTTTTTTTTTTGCCGATTTTGGGATTAGTTAAATTTCCAAAGGTAAGGGATTATATTATCTATTCAGCAAAGTATTTTGAAATTTCTAATTTGATGCATTCTTGCTCATGCTGGCATGGTGTTCTACCTGTCTTACCAGTCAGCCGATTCTGCTATACTTGCCCATCAGTTCAACTCTTAATTCCCCAAATAACTTATTCATGAATCTGATGAAAGATTAGGTACAGTATCATTGCAACCAATATTAGGTAATGGTTGATTCTTTGTGAGGGGAAAAATCTGACAAACCTAGGCAAATAAAACCAAGGGTACCTGATTTTTGCATGTTTCAGTTGCTACTGGACCTAATTTAATATTCTTTGTTTCGTTTCCCCTGCTTAACTGCTTGAACACGGTGACCGTGTTAGTTAGAACTCGATGGTTACTTTAATTTATGATACAGTTGACCAACTCCATAAGGCTGAAATCAGTACACTGGTCAGAGTTGCAATGTTTTTCTTAGAACTGTGAAAGAACAGCTTTAAATTATAGTGTTAGATATTTATAGACTTGAATTAAAAACAACACGTAACGTTTTTATCAAACAAAAAAGCCTCCGCATCCACAATTAGTCTCTGATTCATCTAATTAAATCTCAAGGGCCCTTCAGTTGCGTAGATAAGCTTCAGTTTAATCTACCGACCTCAGTCGAGGAATGAGCACCAGTTGGGTTCTGTACTACACAATCTATCCTCAAAATCAGGCTTCAATTAAGTAGGTTAAGCAATTGGGGCCAAACTGTCCAGTGTAATTGCATTTATCTTCAATTGTTCATGAACCACCAAAGAGAGCAAGCACAGAGTTAAATGAAGACAAAATTTTGGTGAAAATACTGGCCAAGCTAATACCGCTAAATACTTTTTTGCATTGAAAAACTGGTGCGATCTAATACGTGCGGGGGGGGGGGGGGGGGGGGGGGGGGAGGGATTGTTAGGAAATAAAAGTCACATGCTAATTTATTCGCTCGACCGTTTTCTTTTTCTCAATCATTGGATAAGTCAAAATACACTTGCACAATCATACACAAAACTTAGTTTTCAGGAACTCAAAAGGAATATTATATGTCTCTGCTGTCAGATCTGTGGAGATATACATGGCCAGTTCTATGACATGAAGGAATTGTTTAAAGTCGGAGGTGACTGCCCCAAGACCAATTATTTGTTTCTAGGAGATTTTGTTGATCGAGGATTTTATTCTGTCGAGACTTTTTTGCTTCTTTTGGCCTTGAAGGTACATTTTTATATCTCTCTATTTTTAATTTTGACATTTGAAACCTCAAGGACTCAATGTTCATGATGTCCCCTGCTTTTTAGTCCTCTTATTATCAGATACAAGCAGCCATCCTGCTCACAATAATATTATTAAGAACTACAGTCGACACATATTTATGTGTATTACAGTGGAAATTAAGAGAAGGTTCTATTGGGCATTGCAACTGGTTCTGGTTATACGGGGTTAAAAAGTTTTCATTCTTTCCGGACATATTTATTTAGGCTGGCTTTAAGTTTGCGGTTGAGTTGTAACCAACACACAAAAATTTAGTTCTGTTTAAATGGTTGGCTTTGAAGCCCCAAACCAATTGCTAATGTTTAACCGGTGGTTATAAGTGAGATAGGGTTTGGTGATTTTTGTGGAGTCGGTTATTTGTTTATTTATTTATTGTGGGAGGGGCTGTTTATGTGTAGAAAAATTGAAATTTTTTTGGTTCGACTCTGGCAAAATTATTTTTCAAACACATAGAAAGGTACACACACAGACAATTTCGTTTATGCTGGAAAATTCACTAATGACATGATTGGTCCTAAACATTTATTGTAGGTCCGTTACCCTGATCGAATAACTTTAATTAGGGGAAACCACGAGAGCCGGCAAATCACGCAGGTCATAAATGAAGCCTTTCTACCTTTTTTTGTGATTACTTTTAATTTCTCTAATTTTGTTAATGGAGTGTGGCCATTAACAAAAGATCAAGGCGTGAATATGCCCAAATAGTGGCTAATTCAACTCTGACTGAGATGGCAGCAAAGCAGAATTTGAATTGCATGTGAAACAGGTGTACGGCTTCTACGATGAGTGCCTGCGTAAGTATGGCTCGGTTAATGTCTGGAGATACTGTACCGACATTTTTGATTACCTAAGGTGCTTTTATTCCCTCTCTATTCTCTTTCCCTGGTTTCCTGAACAAAGTTTTCTTACATCTACAGTTGTTTGCTTTGTAGTTTGTCGGCACTTATAGAAAACAAGATTTTTAGCGTGCATGGTGGTCTCTCTCCTGCCATCACAACACTAGACCAGGTAATCCAAAATTGCAAGTTTCCTAATACTAAAGTCACAGATATACAGAATCTCTCTCTTTGTTTTTTGTTTTTTAAATCTTATACAGAATCTCTCTCTCAATTCTGAAATAAAGAAGCAAAGTGGCATTAATTGTTTCCTCTGGAACAGATAAGGACAATAGACAGAAAGCAGGAGGTACCGCATGATGGTGGAATGTGTGACCTGCTATGGTCGGACCCTGAGGACGCCGTGGAGGGGTGGGGGTTGAGTCCACGTGGGGCTGGCTTCCTCTTTGGGGGCAATGTCGTCTCCTCGTTTAATCACACTAACAACATCGACTACATCTGCCGTGCCCACCAGCTTGTTATGGAGGGCTACAAGTGGATGTTCAACAACCAGATTGTCACCGTCTGGTCTGCACCCAACTACTGCTATCGGTACTGATATTCTATTATATTTTCCTTTTTTCTTTGCTTGAGGTGGAGAATACCATGTCTATAAATCCTGAAATAATCTCTCTACGGGATGAGAATATCATGGATGCCCAAATGAAGTGACAATAGATATTATAGATGCGCGCGTTTGTATCATTTTACCGTTCAGTGGATCTCATCTATTGGCTACTGCTTAAGATGGTCAAGCTAATATTACTTGAGATATAGAAACACTAAAAGTATTTACACAGGTAGAATTAATTGAACTTTAGAGTTTCCAAGTATGGGTATGAGTCTAGGAGGTATATTGGTGATGATTTGCTTGTTTCTGGCACCATCTTATGATGATCCGGTATGTTACAAGAGTATCAGTCGTACTTTTTTTATCTGGTGCTTTGAGGTTTTGCACAACAACTGCTTCTTTTTAGTCATGAAATAGGACATAGATGTGATATCTATAAGGTACTAGACTTTGGTTTCATTTTTTGGGGGCTTCTTATTCTTATTTCTTTCTAATGTTGTAGATGTGGTAATGTTGCTGCTATTCTTGAGCTGGATGAGAACCTTAATAAGCAGTTCCGAGTCTTTGAAGCAGCACCACATGTTAGTTGCCTCTTTGCTTTTTTTTTAGTAAAACCTAGTTACTTCTCTCTCACACACTCGCACACACTCACCCCTATCCACCCACCCACCCACCCACCCACCCCCCTTTTGGAGCTGATATCCCTTTTTTTATCAAATCATTTAGGAAACAAGAGGTGTTCCTGCAAAGAAGCCAGCACCTGATTACTTCCTTTAAATTGCAAAGAGAAGGACATCAACAGAGCAAAGAGAAACAGCATTCTACTTCTGGGTCTGGGGTTGGGGGTTTGATTTTTGTTAGGTCGTGAGAAATTAGTGTTGTTGTATGTTTTTAGAATGTTCTTTCTCTCTTCAAAGGTGTTTGAGCACTTAAGGGAGAGATGCTTGTGAGTTGGAAGCAAAATTTTATGTGCCGTACAGATGTGTTTAGGGTTTTTCTGTTACATTAGTAGTGCACAACTGCACATTGTTGTTGGAAGAAGAGAGAAATAGCATTATTGGGTATTCAGTATCTTGACTGCGTAAATTTTAGTTCCAGGCTGTTCATATTTACCATTGAACAATGAATACCTGCTGTTATTTTCCGCGGATGGTTGCTTTTTGGGTCATTACACTGGTACAAAATCTTATCAGCTCAGTATCAACAAAGCTGTGCGCCTATGCCTCAATTTTTTTTCAAAGGAAAAATTTGTGGGCTCAAGGTAATGGAGGCACAACTGCAATTGACACCAGTTTCTTGGCATGTCCAAGGATGGGACTCGTTTCTTGCACATGAGAATGCTCCCATAAAAACAGCACATGAGAATGCTCCCATTCTCCTTCGGTGCATGCCCTTGGGACACCGTGCTGTATTGTTAAACAGGGACAGTTTCTTGTTCTTTGTTTAAGATCGTGTAATTTTAGTTTTAAGTGCGGAGTGTGGAGTTAGTTATCACTAAATTCAAGCAGGACAAGAAACATCGTAGGATGGAGCGAGAGGCTTGAGACACCCCAAAGGCAGTTCAGAGGTTACAAGAGCAAATCTATCAGGAAAAATTGAAATGATGAGTTAGCGGGGTATAACCCCGTTTTATTAAAAGAGGAGGATTCAAGTGCCTTAATATTTGTTGTGTCTATATCATGTCTTCATTCTTTAAAACTTTAATAACTCAAAATTTAAAACTTAAAATTTAAAATAAAACTGTTGGATATGAACTACATCATTTTATCTATGCACGTGTAAAAACTTGGGCATTTCAACTTTGTTTTGGTTGTCATCTTGAGCTTGTAAAAATGTATAGTAGTGTGGATAATTTCTAGACGTTGATTTTTCAACTTATTGATTCACATAAAAACAAAAATGAAATGTGATAATTTTTTATGAGCACGTAGAGAAAATAACATAGATCGCATCTAACGGTTTTATTTTGACGTTTAAGTTTTAAACTTTGAGTTATTAAAGTTTTTAAAAATGAAGACAAGATGGAGACACAAAAAATGAAGGCATTTGAACCCTCCTCTTATTTAGAAGAAAAAAGAAAAACAATATTGAGAAATTGCTGAGTATGAAGAAGTCGAAGAGAGACAAGATCGGACTGCCATTCATTTCATTTCACTTATCATTGGAAAATAAATCTATGAAGAATCACATGGACCTGCAATTTCCAATCCACTCATTCATATATTTTGAGATTCGTATATATAAAATATTTATTTTTGAGATTCGTGCTTGAAGAGAAATGAATAGATAGATTGGGAATTGCAGGATCGATGTGATTCTTCAGAATCACAGCAGATTTATTTCCTTTTTATTGACATCAACAATTTACAATTTCGAGAAGTTTGCAAACAATACGATGCAGATGGTGTTAAGGTATTTTTATATTCATATTCGTCTAAAATTAGTCTTATATGTATTCTATTCAATTCGTTAAGTATTAGCATTTTTTTTATTTTATCTTTGCCCGTAAAAATTAATAGGTAACAAACAAATAATAAATAATGGGTAACTATCGGATAAATTGACAACTTATATATTTTAATCCAAAAGTATAACAAACAAATAAATATATTAAATGCATCATCTACATAATATCATAAAATATAAAATTATAATTATTGATCCCATTATTTAAAAAATATAAAATATCAATTAAATAAAATGATATAAAATATTCGGATAAATCAATTTTTTACATAAATTAGTAAATAAAAATATGATATAAAATATTGCACAAATCAATCTAGTAATAATAATAAAACTTACATACTTATACATTCAAATAAAAATGTAAAATTTTATATTTTTTAATTATCTCATAGGGTGACAAATACAAAATAATTTTTATCTACACGCTTACCTAATAAGTTAACGATATTATTTTAACCGTATCCATACTTGTTAAGCCAATTTTTTCATTAATAACATTGGAAAAAAAAATTAACGCATGTCATCGATTTGAAAATATGTTGAAACTCACACGAACAGAGTGATTCATTATGGCCCACTTAATAACTTTTATATATACCCTTACCTAATAAGTTAACGACCTTTTTTAACACATACCCATACATGTTAAGCCAATTTTTTTATTAATAGCATTAACAAATTCAAACGCATGGCATCGGTTTGAGAATATGTTCAGAACTAGTACAAACGGTATGATTCATCTCAGCTGGTGGGCCGAGATGAATCATACCGGCCACCTTTTTTTTTTAAGAATGAATCTATTGTGTTTTTCTTAATTGTACCGGGCCGAAATGAACTATGCCGGCAATCTTTTTTTCTTTTCCGGTATTAGGTTTTTCAATTTGGATGCCCAAAAATACAAAGGATGCGATCATGCGAGCCAATAGTGGAGGAATATTCAAAATTTAAAGAATTTTTTTTCCAGCTAGTTGCGTGCAAAGAATGGGAGGTTTGTACATCTATCTCTATATACATGCTCTGAAGCATTGTTGCCTGGTCAGGGACTCAGGGAGAGCTCATAGTAACGACAAATCAACAGCAGATTTCACAGAATGACAGGGACCTGCAATTTCCAATCCACCTATTT
This sequence comes from Carex littledalei, assembly GCA_011114355.1. Classification (NCBI taxonomy): domain Eukaryota; kingdom Viridiplantae; phylum Streptophyta; class Magnoliopsida; order Poales; family Cyperaceae; genus Carex; species Carex littledalei. Next base: position 5,703,370 of record CM022097.1, read on the forward strand.
CATCTATTTTGAGATTCGTGCATGAAGAGAAATGAATAGCTGGATTGAGAATTGCAGAGTCCTGTAATTCTTCTAAATGACGGCAGATTTATTCCCAATTTTATGGACAACAAGCTACTGACTCTAATTTTTTTTAGTGTGTTTTTAATTTACATTCCGTGCTTTTATCTATTTTTTTTTATGCTTTTGGTCCTTTTATGTTTTGTAAAAAAAATATTGATATTGTAATTTAAGCTTATGGGTAGTTATTTTAAAAAAAGTTGCAATAATTTAATTCCCGTGCTATAGTTTCTTGCATGTGCCTGAGCTTGACATTTTAGAGTTTTCAAAGAGAAGGAACCCATTTGGTATTTTGGACAAGGAATTAACCAACACGAAACACTTGCAAAACGAAAAATATTTCACTAATCATACTTAAATATCTTTCTCGCCTAGGACTGTAAATAAGCCGAATTTGAGGGAGTTACCCCAATTTATACTCAGCTCATTAAGTTAATGAACGAGTCAACTCGAGTTGAGATGACAATAACAAGTTGTAAATGTAACTCAAGTTCAACTCATTATCAACTCGAGTTGACTCACAACTCGTTTGTATTGTCATTTATTTATGATTGTAACTGATACGATTATCTATGCATCACAAATTTGAATTAACCATTCAAGCAAGTGATAAATGGCCTAAAATAGAGGGTCTGGGATCTACTGTGGCAAATTTTTGTGTAATTCGAGTTGTTAATAAATAAGTTGGAGTATGCCCAAACTCAGCTCATTAATTACTTGAGTCAGTCAACTCGAATTGAAACTAAATCAAATTATAAATGAACAAGTTAAAACGAATAGTTAGCGAGTGAATTAGGAATTCATACATTTTTTTTCCAGCCTATTGTCATCATGGTTTCTTCAAAAGTTTATCGAATTTTATTTATTTTTCTCTTGTTCATAAAAAAATCAATGCAAAAACATAGATCTTTTAGCTCCGGTACTGGTAGAGTGGTAGTTAATTTTCTTTTTTTAAATAATAAGAAATTATTATTCTTAGGTGGAGGGATCCAATTAGATCAATTTATGGTGACACATCTTGACACTATATGTTTATAAGTCATTTTTGCAATTTCAAAGTCCAAACAGTTGAATGAATCGTTCAACATGATCTCCATATTAAAATGTGCTTGGAGACAAAATTTTATATTTTTTGGAACTTTTTTAGTATTTATTAAGATGTGTACAAAATTGTTGTTTTCAGACAATTCTCGACTATTGAAAAACAATGATTTTCAAAAATTCTAAATAAATAGTAAATAATTTTCAAAAAATGTAAAATTTGGTCTCCAAGCACAATTTAATATGGAGATCATGTTGAACGGTTCGGATTGACTATTTAGATTTTAAAATTACAAAAATAACTTGTAAACATATAGTATCAAGATGTGTCACCATTAATTGGATCCTCCTCTATTTTTAATATCTTTTGCAGAATTATCCCGTAGAATTACGAGATCTATCAACATCACCGCTAATGGTAGTGGCAGAAGGAAACAAGCAAAAGTGATAGTGAATTAGTGATACATCCATTCAGCAGGGGTTCAGATGAAATTGTGGGATTTACGAGGGGTACAGAAGCAATCTTATCTTATATTTAGGATTGTTTTATAGAGCCGGTACCGGACCAAAATCAAAACCAAATTATTATTTTCGCTCGTTAGTCGCTGGCTGTCGAATTAAAAAAAAAAAAAAAAAATCAAGACCCCGCTCCGAGTTGCCTCCTCTCCTCTGTCGGTGTCTTGCTGCCACCGGTTTTGCTTGAAAGATGGAGGGAGTGGGACAGCGGCTGGGTCGATCTTCGACTAGGTACGGCCCGACCGCTACCTTCTCCGGTCCGGTTCGCAAGTGGAAGAAAATATGGGTCCCTCTCTCGAATCCATCCAGTAACAACACGTCCAGTAACGCCCCCAGTGGCACCAACAACACCCGATCCAGTCTCCTCCTTTACAAGTGGGCCCCACTCAGCAATGTCTCTTCCACCGCTAACGGAGAGGCTCAGGAGCCGCCGAAGAAGAGGAAATACCGATACGTCCCAGTAACTCTCTCTCATTTTTCTATATTGTTGTGTTGATGGACTTGCTGATGCTTCCGGGGTATTGAAGCATCCAGCACAACAAACTTTCATTATTTCTGGTATTCTAATTTTTACATCGATGCATATGCTGCACAATTCTTTAAACTAGGTTTCAAAATTTTACCTGTAAGCCCTTCAAAAAATCTAAACCGTCGCCATGAATGCCCCCAAAGTCATATTATTGTTGATGGCTGTACAAAACTGAGACTGAATTACAGAATGCTTGCACAACTGTGGTTGTAGACTTGTAGGCCAAGGTTTGATTAATTTTGAGTCTTGCTTGCACAATTGAGATTTAAATGAGGAACAATCAGGGTCAATATGTGCTAAAGTTTGCAATATTGTGGGGACTTCTACCTTACTGGTGTTGGTTTGGTGAGGCCAGTACTGGCGGACAGAGAGCAATAAATTCATATTAAATCATAATTTTGCATAGGTTGATGTGGTAGAAGACCAGAAGCAAGAAAATGATGCAAAATCAGAAGATGAAAATAATAATAACACCACTGATGGCGATGATAATGCTAACTCCAATGATGCCTTAATGGAGGAAGCTCAAGTAGGTCACTTTTCTGTATAGATTTTCTGTTTTAGGATCTATTTTTTCTCATGTTCCTGATATTTTTTAACATCTTGTATGAGTTAACCTTTCTAAGTGATAGTTTTTCAAACAATGATCAAACCTTCCTTCCCTTTGCACCTGCTCATTATTTTAGGACTATGGGCTATTATTATTTGAAAAGGGTATTTGGCATTAGTGTTTCAAGTTCAACATGGATTTTTTTTTATATTTTGAATCACAAAATTAGAATTATTAGTTCAGAGACTTAACTCGAAGTTGATAAATTTGTGCTTTTTGTTTGAATATTTCCTTGAATATCCCCAAACTTCGAACTGTTGGCAGTACTTGGTGTCATAAATTTGGGACTACTGGTACTGTGAACAGTCTGATTTTTGTTAATGCCAGTTGACCCAATTTCTGTCAGTTGGACCTAGGAGCTCTTTCTTAGTGATCTATCTCTTTCTCTAAAATTGTGGTCCAATTTGTTGATGACATCAGTATTTCGTTTAATGAAAGATATGAAGTTGGATAGGAACGTTGAAACTGAGAATTTATTGTTGTCCTGTTTCAGGTTTCAGATAAAGCAAGGGCCACTGAGAAAGGTGGAAATGGCACCGATCTAAATTTGAACTTGGGTCTCAATGATGGTGACAATGATGAGGACAATGACGGTGACTTAAATATGAACTAGCTTGAAATCACGGAATATTTTATTTTCATTTCCTTGAGATGACCATGTATCTTTTCTTTTCTTTTTATTTTAGGTTATTTGTAGACATATTCTTAGTGATTTATCGGTGTAACTTCATTTACTAGCAATTATTTGCAAACAAATTAGTTGTTAATGGGAGTGTTAATTCTTTATTTCTTTTTTAAGTACTCTTATAATGATCATTCTTGCCTGGTCGAGATTCTACTTCTCTTTACACCAGTACGCACACCTGGGCTGATGCAAGGCCCAAGGCTCAAAAAGATTATTTTTATATCTAGTAAATCTGATTTGAATTTTTAACAGGAGCTTGAAGTTTTTAGTTCACGAAAAAATATTTAAAGTATCAGCAGTACCAGGATGCAGTTGGCGGCATCCAGAGGATTTTTTAATTTTAAATATTTTAATAGAACAAACACCATTGATTTGGTTTTATAAAAAACTGGAGGCACAAACATGTTTGCTCTACCGATCCGCTAGATGGGTCATAAAATGGCTCGACCGATCCATTGGATTGGTGGAGCAAACGTCTTTGTAGAATCCAAATCAATGTTGCTTGTTTCGTTAAAAATATTAAATTTGGTTCTATTTAAAAAAAAATCTAAGAATGAGGTACTGCTTCTGTGCTAGTGGTGAAACTGAGGGGAACTGACCAGTTGGGTAATAGAAGCCACTATTTCTCAACTGAGAATAATTGATGCTAAATAATAATTATTTCTGAAATAAAATCTTGAGAAAATTAGAAACCATATTTTGAGAAATAGTATGTTCTTACTTCTTTTCTCTTTTTTTTTAGTGAAAGTTAGAGGTCAAGCCACCAACTATTTAATATCCATATCTCTATCTAAATTTTGAACATGCGACCTCTCACACAGAGAGTATTGCCTTTGTCATTAGATCAAAAACTAGTTCTCCTTTTCTCTCTTTATTTTATCTAACACCACCAGCAAAAGAAAATCAACCCAAGAACAGAGGGTCATTATCGGTCCTTCAAACGGAGGATGAACGACATGTCATAAAATATTCATGATTTCATTTGTTAGAGACATAATTAGAAAATATGAATTAAAGAGGCTGGAATTTAAAATATATAACGTAGCATCTAAAAGTCGAACTCAAATTTTCACGATCACAAAATAAAATTCTAGCCACTAAATTACAAACACAGATTTAACATCTCATGAGAATAACCGAATAGTGTGTATATATAGATTTTAAAATATAATTAAATATCATTATACATTATTAAAAGTTTTAAAATAGAAATGACTGAATAAGTTCCTACTTGACTGTAGCTCTGCTCTGCTCTAACTTGCGTTTTACTTACTCGACAGAGTCACGTGTGCTAATTTATTAGCAGAGTCATATTCTGCTTCAAATCTTGTCAGATCTCTAGTCAAATTGTTGTAACCAGCAACAGAGGCGGTGAATGAGGGGATATTTTGATTTTGATTTTTATAAATTTAATAAAAAGATTTCGGGAACAGGGAGTATTTTCACTTTTCGATTCCATTAAAAGAATTAATTCGGTTTTTGGAAAAATCGTTTTGAATTTCCAGTGGCTAAGAGAATCAGTATTTGATTTAGTGGCTAAGATAATGTTCTCTGTGTGAAAAATCGCATGTTTGAAATTTAAATAGGGAATCTTTTATGGATATTAAAAATAATTGACTAACTTGACCTCCAACTTTACTAAAATAAAAAAAAAAATTCCAGTGGCTAAGGTATACTCTTTCATATATTACAAAGAAAAATCATTGATTAATTAAGCAATTAAGTCAAATGAATTGAACGTTGATCCATTTATTGTGTATTATTTTGTTCGGTAATTAACACTTTTTACTTTATAGACATATCCAAATTATTATTTTGTTTTCTTGGGTAAATGTTGGTTTAAAATTAAATACCTTTTCGGTCAAAATCTGTGAATCGAACATTATCACGAAATCTTTTTAAAGAACTTGTGTCTTATTTTGTTCGGTCTTAAGGCCCCTTCGTATTTTTTTTTTTCTCTTTTTCTCTTTTTTGACTCTTTTGCTACTAACTTTTTTTTTTTTTTTTAGAATTTGCTACTAACTTGTTCAATTCATACAAATAAGCTAGTATTTAGTCAAACAATCTCAAGTATTTACATAATCTGAATAATTGTTTACTTAACGATTATTCAGATTATTTTTTTTGAGTAAAAATGCCTAAGTCCATTTTCATTACTGAAAATTGTTAAATTACAGAAAAAAACTTAGGTATATCTCACAGCAAGATAAACCCACTATAACTCCAAACGCCATATGCGGCACCAGTAACCAGCAATATAAAGGAAACAGAACCAATACTGAAATGAAGCCACACACATGGGCTAAGAAAAGTATAACTAAAACTTTGCAAAACTAAAAACTGAAAATGCCACTGATCAAACATCGGCCAGAATAGTGTCCCTGTTCATAAATCACAAGCTGACCCTCTTCCTCCAGCAGCGGATCGTCATCATTCGGGCTCCATATGGAGATGGGGATCGCATCCGTATCCACCGGGAGCCAAAGGGCAGTCTCAGCTTGGATCTGTGGCTTCACGTGACCTGTCCAATAGTGAATCAAAGAGAGAATGAGAAATATGAGTTGTCTTGGATTTTTAATAGTAGTAGTATTGAAACAAAGATCATTTCGGTGTTTCCACAAAGTCCAACAAATCGCACTAACAACTATTAAAAAGCCAATTTTAGATTGAGTTGGTAATTGATTTGCAAAATGAAGGATGTCAGAAATCTTATTCCAAGTAGGGCTGAGGTGTTGGCACGCGCCCAACCAGAACCAGACTTGTCTCGATTATTCAGATTATGTAAATACTTAAGTTTGTTTGACTAAACACTAGCTTATTCAATGTTAATGCTATATAATTGTATATTATTTTTCTTTGATTAGGACCAGATCTTACCACCTCATAGTTTATTTTTCGAGTTTTGGTCGATTTTATCCATTCAATGTTAATGCTATATAATCTCCTACTGGTTCGATGCCTGGCAAGGGACACCAAGAGTGCAAGAGCTTGGACGGGTCACATCCCAGGGCAGCATATCTCTTAAGGATGCATTTCAAAGGTTGGCACAAGTAGACCCTGCGAGAGACATGCCTATTCACTTTTCTTTTCGACCGGGACTTGATACGATCGTTTGGCGATGGGAGAATTGTGCTCAGTGGAGGAGGGCTGATTAGCTGGCAATTCACTTACATTTGGGGCATCAAAATTCCCCCCAAAGTCAAACTTTTTGCATACTTCATGTTGCAGGACAAACTCCTGACAAGACAGGTCCTAGCTAGCTGGAAGAGGAATGAATTTCGGGTCTCAATGCCCTCTCTGTGAGAATTGCCCCTGTGAGTCACTGGTGCATCTGCTGTTCCTGTGCCCAGCGGCCATAGCCATCTGGTTTCATATCCAACAGATTCTGGGTAAGCCAAGAAGTGTGGAGCGGGTCCTGGGCAAAGGTAAAAACTAAAAAGCCGGCGAAATATGAAAAAGGAAGAATGGGCTGTGAAGTTTCTCTGTGTGGCGTAGAATATTTGGAAGATAAGGAACGCAATCATTTTCAGAAATGAAAGAAAACCGGCTCGCATAGTAGCAAATGCAGCGGTGCAGGAGATGAGTTTGTGGTTAAAATTTTGTTAGCATATTCTTGATATTTGCTTACTATAGGATTGTATAAAATAGTAGTTCTCTGTCAATTACTAAGGACAGAGGGAAGACTGATAGGAATCAGATAATAGAGAGAGAAGATAGAATTAGGAGAAATGAATTTTGTATTTGATTAATTGATGATCTGTTACAGAGACTTGGTTTATATAACCAGTCGATTACAATGTCATCAGATGTAAGAAGCTATAACATAAAACAACAATGTAACTAATTCTGTTATGCCTAATACAAAGCTATCTATATATTCTGTTATATCCAATACCCCCCCTCAAGCTGAGCCCGAGAAGTCAGCTAGGGTCAACTTGCTTCGTAGAAAATCTAGGCGAGTGGATGACAAGGACTTGGTGAAAAGATCAGCCAGCTGGTCCTTGGTAGAAATGAAGCGCACATCCAATTGTTTCTTAGCGACCCTCTCTCGAACGAAATGGAAGTCAATCTCGATATGTTTAGTCCGTGCATGAAAAACTGGGTTAGAGGCAAGAAACGTGGCACCCAGGTTGTCACACCAAAGCACTGGATTGGAGGAAAGGGGAACATGTAGCTCACGAAGTAGTTGCTGGAGCCACACCAACTCGGTGCAAGCACCTGCCATGCTCCTGTACTCGGCCTCAGTGCTCGATTTAGAGACAGTGGTTTGCTTCTTAGAACCCCATGAGAGCAAATTCGAGCCAAGAAAAACACAAAAGCCCGAAGTCGAGCGACGATCATCAGGACAGCCAGCCCAATCCGCATCGGAGTAGGCATGGAGCTCAAAGGAGGAACGAGCACGAATGTGAAGTCCATGAGACAAGGTGCCTTTGAGATACCGCAATATGCGCTTGACGCCATTCCAATGTGCATCAGTGGGAGAGTGCATGAACTGGGATGCTTTGTTAACGGCGTATGAAATATCAGGACGAGTGATGGTGGCATATTGGAGGGCTCCAACTATGCTCCGGTATGTGTGTGGATCAGGCATGGGGTTGCCATCAAATTTGGAGAGAGGATCTCCTTTGGCGAAGGGGGTAGAGCAAGGTTTGGCACCATCCATTTTGGAGCGAATGAGAAGATCACGAAGGTATTGAGGTTGAGAGAGATGAATACCATCGGATTGAGCTTGAACTTGGATACCCAAAAAGAAATGTAAGGGGCCAAGGTCTTTGAGAGAGAATTGAGAACCAAGAGAAGAGATGAGAGATGTAACAAGGGTAGGATCGGATCCCGTAACAATGATATCATCCACATAAACCAATACGATGGTAATCGACGAAGAGATACCACGTATAAAGAGAGAAGAATCAGATTGTGAAGCTTTGAAGCCAAGGGTGGAAAGAGCGGAAGCTAGCTTGTGAAACCATGCACGAGGAGCTTGTTTAAGACCATAAAGTGCCTTTTTGAGAAGACAAACATGATTCGGGAAAGAAGAGTCCGCAAAGCCCGGTGGTTGAGACATAAACACTTGTTCTTCAAGATCACCATGAAGGAAAGCATTGTTGACGTCCAATTGTCGAATCGGCCAATGTCGTGAGGTGGCAAGAGAGAGAACTACTCGAATAGTAGTTGGCTTGACAACGGGACTAAACGTCTCATGATAGTCGATTCCCTCCTCTTGATTATAACCTTTGGCAACGAGACGTGCTTTGTAACGCTCAATTGAACCATCGGATTTCCGTTTGATTTTAAAGATCCATTTGCACCCAATAACATTTTGATCGGGTTGAGAAGGAACAAGAACCCAAGTGCCATTTTTGGCAAGTGCACTCAACTCATGTGACATAGCCGCGCGCCACTCCGGATGCTTGTTGGCCGAAGTAAAAGAAGTAGGTTCATCACATGACGGGAGAGGATGTTTAGTGGTAAGGAGAGTCTCAGGAGGAAGAGGTGGCTTGAGACGACTAGCTCGTTGGCGAGTAGTCATGGGATGTAGAGAAATGGAGGGAATAGAGGCTGGAGAAGGGGTTGGTTTCACAGGTGTAGCCAGTCGCCGATGATAAACTTTGAGAGATGGCTCGGTCACAGTTGACAATGGGGCAGGATCTGCTGGAGTTGACTGGACCGAACCAGTGGCAGGAAGAGGCCCTGGAGCAGCAGTAGAAGGTTGGTCATTTATTAAAGACCCATGAGAAGTGGGCTGCGCAGGAAGGCATGGTCCAGTAGGGAGAGAGGGAGTGTCGGCCAAAGTAGCAGGCTGAGTAATGGGCTGCGCAGGAAGGGTCGGCCCAATAGGCTGGAAATGAGTTTCGGCCAGAATAGGAGGCTGAGAAGGAGCCGAGAGCATGTGTTTTTGCTGTAGTAGTGGGAAAAAGGTAGAATAGAGATCATCAGGTGTTGGCCGAACTGAGGTAGGATCAATGAGAGAGCTAAAGGGAAAAATTGTCTCATCAAATCGAACATTCCGGCTAATGTAGATCTTGTTAGTCGGGATATGAAGGCATTTGTATCCTTTTTGAGTTTGAGAATACCCCAAAAAGACACAAGGTAAAGAGCGAAATTGAAGTTTGTGGGAGGTGTATGGTCGAATGAAAGGATAACAAAGGCATCCAATAACTCGAAAGAAGGTATAATCGGGGTTTTTGTGAAAGAGTAGAGTGAAGGGAGAGGTGTGAGGAGGGTTGGTTGGTGGTAGGCGATTAATGATGAAGACAACGCTTTGAAACACATGATCCCAATATTCCAAAGGAATGAATGAGTGAGAAATGATGGCAAGGGTGTATGGTTGCGCTCGGCGACTCCATTTTGTTGCGGGGTGTATGGGCATGAGACTTGATGAAGGATTTGTGGAAAGATGCGTGTAAGAGGCTTGAACTCCGTTCCACCATCCGTTTGAAGAATTTTAATGGTCGAGCTAAAAAGATTCTCAACTTGACACTTAAACTTTGTGAAAACATCAACAAGTTCATCCTTAGTGTGAAGAAAGAAAATCCAAGAGAATTTGGAAAATTCATCCACAAAATTCACATAATAGCGAAAACCATTTTTTGAAACAATTGGAGAAGGCCCCCACAAGTCCGAATGTACCACATCTAAAGGTTTAGTTGCATGAGAAAGAGAAGAAGCAAAAGGCAAAACATGAGCCTTTGCTTTACAACAATCATTACAAAGTCCCAATTTATTTGAAGTAATAGGCAACAAATGAGATTTTATAATGAAATGAGTGGTGGAGGGAGAAGGATGCCCTAATCTCTTGTGCCATAGAGAAGTCGAGACACGTTCTCCAACCAAAGCATGAGGTGAGGAGGTGAGATGGTAAAGGCCATTAGTTTGAGTAGCTCGAAGAAGCGGCCGCTTCGTGCGGCGGTCCTTTACAAGACAAAACAAGGGGTGAAATTCTAAAATGACATCATTGTCTTTGGTCAATTTTGAGATGCTAATGAGATTTTTGGTTATATGTGGTACATGTAGGACACCATTCAAATCTAAAGAACCATTAGGAGAAGAGAGAGAGCAATGGCCTAGATTATGAATGATAAGGTGAGAGCCATTACCAACTTGAAGCCGATCTTGACCACCATACGCATTAAAGGAGGTGAGGTTGTTTAAGTCGGAGGTGACATGGTGAGACGCCCCGGAATCAAGAAACCATCCTTCATTCGGATTGGAGGTGGTGGTGTTGAAGAAAGCTTGAGGTGGAGAAGGGTAGGCATCATTGTCGAATCGGTACCAACACTCAAGAGCTTCATGACCCCGCTTCTTACACACTTGGCAAGTTGGCTTGTCACCAGGAGGCTGAGAATTGGAATAGCCACGGCCTCTGCCTGGAGCTGATCCCAAGTGAAAATTGGTTTGATTTGGGCCCGAAACAGTAGAGGCCCGGTTAGGAGTGGGCAAGAGAGGCCCGTGAGGGACATTGGGGGAGAAATTGGGGTGAGAATAAGAGTTACCTCTACCCCTACCTTTCCCTTTGCTTCGGCCCCGACCCGCATATAGAGCAGCGGGATCAGCTGAGTGAGATGAATGAGAGGATTGAGAGGTCAAGAGAGATTCATGAGAGAGAAGGAACGCATGAAGGTCGACCAGCGAGACAGGCACGGCTCGGGTAGTGATGGCGACCACAAAGGAGTTATACTCCGCACCGAGGCCACTCAAAATAGAGCGAACAAGATCGGAATCAGGAATCGGATCTCCAGCGGCAGCGAGTTGATCAGCGATACGTTTCATATGCTCAAAGTACTCTCCACAGCGTTGATTACCCCGGATTGAGGTTTGGAGTGAGCGGCGCAACTCCATAATTCGGGCGGAGGAGATGGCAGAGAAAGTCCGATGAAGAGAACTCCACAGATCGCGAGAAGACTGACATTGCACATACTGCGATAAGATGCCTTCAGTGAGTGTAGTGCGGAGCCAGCCAAGCAAGAAGCGATCTTGCTTGTGCCAGGCGGAGAAGTGAGGATTAGAGGTTGAGACGCCATCGCTGGTCAGCTCCTTGTCAGGCGGCAGAACTGAAGCATCAAGAAAGCGGGAAAGTCCGAATCCATCAAGGATCGGCTCGATCTGGGAGCGCCAGGTCAGGAAGTTGTCACGGGAGAGCTTGGTGGAGACAGGTAAAGTGATTTGAATCACTGGATCAATAGGATCGGGAGGGGCGGGAGTAGAAACTTCACTAGAAGCCATGGAAGCTGGAAGTGAGTTTTAGAGAAGAGGAAAGAACAAGGCCTCTGATACCATGATAGGAATCAGATAGTAGAGAGAGAAGATAGAATTAGGAGAAATGAATTTTGTATTTGATTAATTGATGATCTGTTACAGAGACTTGGTTTATATAACCAGTCGATTACAATGTCATCAGATGTAAGAAGCTATAACATAAAACAGCAATGTAACTAATTCTGTTATGCCTAATACAAAGCTATCTATATATTCTGTTATATCCAATAAAGACTCTCGCTACTTCGATTGTAATGTTGCTCTATTTTAATATATTCAACCTGACAGCTTCTGTCAGTTTATCAAAAAAAAATGCTGGTTCAAAAACCAACGCTTGTTCATATTATCAGATACTTAACAAATCTACACTAAATATATATTAACTCATTAAATGCGGCCATTAAAAATACCAGTAAGACAATATCAATTTAGTATCCCTACATATATCAATTTATCATTGGGAATTACACTATCACGTTGAGTTAGCCGCAAAGCTTGGGTTTTATTGTCAATATTCATAATTCCTAATTCCAATCCTAAGCTACTGATTTTTATATTTTAAAAGTTTGATTGTTGTAATTATTATTAGGGATATAAAGGCAAACATATAAATTTTAAGAACTCATGAATTCCTAGTTTCACCTTCCAATTCCAGGTGTTAAAAAAAAAAATAACATTTTATGATGTGATATATGTATTCATGTTTAGCGTGGAATTTCATGTATACCCCTCAAAAACTTCAAAATTACGTATTTCCCCTTTTAAACTTTAAAATTACGTATCCCCCTCTAAACTTCATAAACTCACAAATTTATCCATTTTATTGTTTTTATATTAAAACTCATTCTAAATTTATAAAATATCTATTTTACCCTTTATTAAAAGCATAAAACGTCCGTCAAACTCAAATTTGAATCTGAAGGGTTCCTCTACCGTTCGATCTGTGCGAGTCGCTTCAATATCTATGCATGTTCGCTTTAAAGATTCGCGCTGATCTAGCGTGCATAGATCTTAAAGCAATCCGATCCGCGCACATCGCATTAGATCAGTGCATGTCGCTTCAATACCCGTGCGTGTTCGCTTCAAGATTCGTGCTGATTATAGCGTGCACAAATCTTAAAACATTTTGGATGGAAGAGAACCTTCAGATTCAAATTTGAATCTGATGACATTTTATGTTTTTAATATGGAATGAGATTTAATATAAAATAAAATAAAATGGATAAAATGGATAAATTTGTGAGTTGTTGAAGTTTAGAGAGGAGATTTAATTTCAAAATTTAGAGGGAGAAATAAGTAATTTTGAAGTTTTTGAGGGGTATACGTGAAATTTGCCCTTAAATGAATGTCTCTCCAGTCCACTCCGCTTCCCAAAATAATACGCTATTCACTGTTTGACTCTACAGCATCTCTCTCTTTCCTCCCATCTTCCCGAGGGGTGTTCATCGGTTCGGTTCGGTTGAAACCAAACCGAACTAGCCAAACCAAAATTATAATTTGGTTTCAAAAATAAACAAAAATAAAATCGAACCGAACCGAACCGAACTAAAGTTTTATTTCAGTTTGTTCGGGGTTGTTCAGTTTGAACCGAAATATATTAATTTTTTTATTTAAAGCAATTGATTTATAATAAACCGAAGTATATTAAGAAATAAACCGAGGTATTGAGAAATAAATAGGGATATTAAGAAATAAACCGGGATATTAAGAAATAAACCGAAGCATTTAAAGCAATTGATTAAAAAATAAACCGGAGTATTAAGAAATAAACCGGGGCGGTCCGGACCAAATTCATAATATATAAAATTTCGGTCGGTTCGGTTATTTCGGTTTTCAAAATTTTCAAACCGAACCGAAATTATAATTCGGTTTTAAAAAACAAACCGAACCGAACTATTAAACCGAAAAAACCGAACCGGTTAGTCCAAACCAATTCGGTTCGGTTCAAAACCGACTAAACCGGACCCAATGAACACCCCTATAAAAATAACCCGGAAGTAAAAGAGGAAAGAAGAGACGACCAAATCAAACAGAAGGAAAGAAGTAAAGAGAAAGAAGGAAAATAGTCAAAGAAGGGAAAGCGAAACCTATATCGCCGGAGATGAACTCGACGGCGGCTCTTGTGCCCCCCGCCTCGAATGCGCCGCCGGGAAAGGAGCAACAAGCGGCGGGGGTGGGCATTCTCTTACAGATATCCATGCTCGTGCTCTCCTTCGTCTTGGGACACGTGTTACGTCGCCGTAAATTTTACTACCTCCCTGAAGCCAGTGCCTCTCTCCTCATTGGTTAGTCTCTCTCTCTCTCTCTCCCTCTCTATGCAAGTTGATTTATTTAGTAGTGTGCTTCTTTTGGATAAAATTGGTAGGAATTACCTAGAAATCATCTCTCCGTTTTCAACTTTATATTTAGCACCTCGATTAGGACCGGCACAAAGCCACCTTACTGCCTGTTCTTGTTCTCTGGCGGGTTTTCCCATGAGCCAGTAATAGTTTTTGATGAAATGGAGGAGGAGGATTATAGCCACAGGTATGATTGTGTCAATAGGGTTTTGAATTTGCTCATTATGTCAATAGGAGGATTATAGCCACATTAAGCTAATAGCTAATTGCCTATTAGATGTTTTGGTCAAGGTTAAACCTGTCAGGCAGAGGCAGATTGAAGTAACCCCCATTTTCTTTAAATTTTTTGTATTTATGTATGATTTTCTATATAATTTAGAGTAATATGTCATAATACTCTAAAATTGACCCCCATTCTCCGCAAGGAAAATTTTAGATATTGATCCCCATATGTTTTTGACCCCCATAGTTCGAAATGCTGTCTCCGCCCCTGCTGTCAGGGGCTTATTAGAGCTTTCTTTCAGAAAAACATATCATAGGAAGAAAGCAGATTAAGACTGACAGAACGGGCTTGTTAATAATCTGAGCATTTGTTTGATATTGTTTCAGGTCTTCTTGTTGGTGGTCTTGCGAATATTTCAAATACTGAAGCAAACATCAGGTATCGATGCATTATACTTTGTTTTTTTTTTTTGAAGGGGATGTACTGTACAGTATTTCTGCTTACTTTAAGATGATCAACTCTGTTGCCAAGTTGAATATAAATGTGACTGTCAGGAGCACCCTTCTAGTTAGTTGACTGTAGAAATTATATTATTGTATCAGTAGTAATTAGTAACATAAATAAGATGGTTCACATGTTTTTTTTTTCATAAAGAAAAGTGTGCTACAAGCATAACATAGACCGGAAGGATTATTTCTTGTTTATTTTTCACAATAAAGAGTTGGCTGTCTATACCATTTTTAAAAGCATAGGGCACTTTGCTCATGCATATAGCGTGATTCAAAAGGTATGGTGAGCCACTATGATACTAGGTCAAAACATTGATGAGAGTCCAAAAAGTACAGTTTGAATTTGTGTGATACTGGTACTGTACTGGTAACTTTTCTAGCTGCTATGATGGTGGCACCTGGTTTCGCAACACTGTTAGCTAACTTTAACTCTGAACTGGTTGATTTTATCAGGACATGGTTCAACTTTCATGAAGAGTTCTTCTTCCTTTTCTTGTTACCTCCAATTATATTATATCCTTTCTAACATCTATAATTATTTGTTAATTATATTATAATCTAACATTCATACTTCTAATTGATTCAAGTAATATAATTCCTACGTGTTTTTTCCCTTAACTCTTAGCTTACCCAATCTGGATTCAGCTTATCTCCGGTAAGTACTTTAAAACTACTGCTCTTAAGTTGTGTAGTCTTTTTTGTTAGAACAATTTTCTGTACAAGCCTACAAAATGTTTTAATATAATATATGTACCTGTAAAACAAGAAATATAATATATAGCTTTAAAAAAGTTTTGAATATCAAGCACACCCCCTACAAAGCTTAGAAAAAGCATCCTTTGGTATCCTATTTGCTCTACCCTGTTTATGTCAAAATATGTATAAATCACCTCTTTTCCTCTTTGTCCGCTTCCATAAACATGAGGGTAAGAGAGGAGCATTGGACCTTTTTAAAGAGATTAGGATTTGGGTTTTATGGATGACTTAGGCTTTATGCTTTAGAAGGTGTGCATGGGATTGGTCCTTTTAGGGCATGTTCATGATATTTTTTGTTTTTTCAGTGGTAGATATGAAAATGCCTTGTATTTATTATCTTTCTAACATAACATAACAATTTTGTTCTTCATCTTGTAGAAACCATTCTTCTCGAATTTTGGTGCTATTGTCACTTTTGCTATTTTGGGTACTTTTGTTGCAGCCATTGTTACAGGGATTCTTGTGTAAGCATCATTTCAGCCTGTCTATTGTGCTGGAATTTCTTTCCTTCTTTTGTTGAAGCTTTATAATCCCACTAGCTTCATGTGAAGTCGATTAGGTTCATGTATCATTTCTTCTGCCATCATGCCCTTGAATACACTACTTTCCTTGGTATATGTGTTTAACTGTTGAGGAATCTATTGGTGATAACTTTTTGTGAAAATTAAATGTATTCTTTCATGCATAAGATTTTGATTTTTAAACACTAAACAGCCTCGAACAGCATACTTCAAACAGTACCAAACCGGCACACATTCTGCCAAGTCGGAGTGGTGCATGATCACATCTGATATAAAAAAATTTGTTTTATGGTGACATTCAATGGTTGTGCCTTGAAAGAAGCATGACAGTTTTATACTAAAGCATAAAAATGTAATGAACGATGTTTTTGTTCTTTCATGGTTCTGCTATGGTTATATTGCTATTGTTATTTGCAGTTACCTAGGTGGATTAACATTTCTAATGTATAAGCTACCGTTTGTGGAATGCCTAATGTTTGGAGCTCTTATATCTGCAACTGACCCTGTTACTGTCCTGTCCATCTTCCAAGTTAGTATGCTTTCCTTCCTTTTTATGAGCTTTTATTTTACATCGTAGCATGGTAATGCTTCCAGTCACATTAGATCATTTTGTTTAACTTCCTAATACCAGATACGGTTGATCCCAAGTTTCTGACATAACAGTGTGGGTATTAAAACTGACCTGACAATTTCAATGCCGAGCTCACTTTTTAAATTTCAGAATGTTTAATGCAGGAACTTGGTACAGATGTGAACTTATATGCCCTAGTTTTTGGTGAATCTGTCTTGAATGATGCTGTACGTGTTATTTTATTTTATTTTTTGTTATATGCTCTGTATCTCTGTTTTTCATACTATTACTGGATGCTCACAATGTTCCTCTCATTTTTTTCCTTCTCCGTGCAAAATTGCAGATGGCCATTTCTTTATACAGGTATATTTTTTCTTGACTGTAGCGTAGCTGGCTGGTTAGGCTTGGACTGAATGCAATTTATCATTTGCGTCAAACTTAACCCCACCCCCATTCAGAAAGGAAAAAGTTAGAGAAAAAAAAAAGGCACACAGAAGGTGCATCAAAAAATTAATCCAAGCAAACAAACATTATAGCGGACATAAATTATGTATTAGGGTGAAAATTTGAATAAAGGCCTCCTGTCCTGTGATGTCAAGTAATTTCTTGAAGGACAGCTATCCAAAAGCTTTGTGCTATCTATACATACCCAAAGCTGGTACTGAATTTTTTAGTCATTAGAAGTAGACTGTTGAATAGGTTCGTACTTCTTTGATATAATTTTAGTTGTAATTTTAAAGTGATCATAATTGTAGACTTATCCCGTTATCTTATTTCAGGACGATGTCTTCAGTCAGAAGCAATTCCTCATCTGGGCAGAACTTCTTTTTAATTATTGTGCAATTTCTTGAAACTTTTGTGGGGTCATTGTCTTCAGGTTGGCATTTTCTAAATAATATACACACACTCTTTCTCCCCTATTCATTTTTTAATTAAGGTTTACATCAAGTATTTCTTACTGGCCGGTATCTTGTGGTAGCATCACCTTTTTTAAATGGTCGTGTCGGTACCTTTCTAGCTTTTTTGTGTTACCTATATATCACTCTCTGCCACAGCTCAACCCTGTCCCCAAAAAAATGGAGAAAGAAGAAGTAAAAAGGCTAATGGATACACTGAAATATGTTTTCCTTCATTTATATTGTCCATTATTAAGGTTTTAATTTTCTCTGCAGGTGTCGGGGTTGGATTTATCTCTGCTTTGATATCCTTTCAGAAAAACTTTTGCTTATTATGTTTCTCATGCATTTCATTTTAATTTCAATTTACTGTTGAGAGCCCTTAACTGAGAAATACCTTTTCAAGTATGCTGGGTTAGATATTGAGAAGTAAGTGTTGAGAAACTTTTCCATCTTATTATTTTATTTATTCAATAATTGATGAAATATATGAGTATTACTAATTTATTTTTATTTTTTTCAATAGTCTTCATAATTTGGAAAGCTGTCTATTTGTTCTCTTCCCTTACTTCTCGTAAGTTCCTGAGTTATTCTTAAATTTGTCTTTTAATATTTCTTATATCCTACTATTTCAGAAAGTGTATTCATTTTTAATTAAGTTGTCCTTTGGTTAAGCATAGTAATATGAAAATTAGGTCAGATGCTAGCGTGATGGTCTTATGTATATTTTTGTATATTGTCTAGTCTAACTTGAAAGCAGAGTGATCAGGACTGTGAATAAAGTCGTTCTCTCTTTAGATTTGACTGAGGAGAGAGAGACTCTTAACTTGAAAAGATTAGAAATAATCTCCATCTAGTCAAGTGCAGAAACAATTATTCTAGGCGTCCATTATTTGTCTATTGAAGAGGACTAGTATTTGTCCAAACTTTATGTAGAACGATCATTTTTTGTATGAGATGATTTTCCAGCACATTTTTCGTTGATGTTGGAAATTTTAATTTTCTAATAACTCATGATTTATTCTTGCTTATTAAAGGTACATGTTAGCTGAAGGACTTGGCTTGTCTGGCATTGTCTCGATTTTGTTCACTGGTATTGTAAGTACATATTTCTAGATGTTATTTATTTTTAGTGTCACTTTATACCTTTCTCTCACAAAGAGTAGTCCCTGCATTATGGCAAAAGGTAGCTGCTATTTTATAACAAAAGATTATTTACCAAACTGTTTTGCTCCTGTTTTGTTGTAGGTGATGAAGCATTACACTTATTCAAATTTATCAGAAAATTCTCAGCAGTTTGCTTCCTCCTTTTTCCACCTAATTTCGTCTCTAGCAGAAACATTTGTGTAAGTTTTTTCTAGCAAGCACATCAATTTTGATGGGTATGCACCAGTCCCGGGTGCATCACCTACCACGCTAGCAGCCTATCAAAGTGCAGCTTTCCCATATTATTTCCAATTGAGACTCCTTCAGTTGTGTAGTAATTGTAATTTATTTTGTATCCATTTATCCTGAGTTCCACTTATGTGGTCTCCATTTATCGTCAGTTATGTCATTGGTTTTGGTAAAACAAGGCTTAATTATGCAAAGTTCTCAATTTTGGCTTTGCTTTTGGACTGAATTACTAAAATTTCTCAATTGGGCATCACACCATAACACCATGCTTTAATTTTGATTTGCATCAACTGACCCTTATTTTACAATTATTCCTGAGCCCAGAAAATAGTGGAGTCAGCATGAACTGAGCTGATATAGTGTTCTTTTATTAGGTGTGCAATTACCTAATTTTCTTTTTCTCTACTTGGATTCTTCTAACCTACCATTCCTTTTTTTATTTTTGTAAGGTTTATATACATGGGATTTGATATTGCAATGGAAGAGCATAGCTGGTCCCATATTGGCTTCATCTTCTTCTCTATTGTATCCTTTCAAATTTTATATTCTATCAAAAAAAATTGTTTTGTTTAAACAAAATAAATATTAATGTGCAGCATGATATGGGTCATATCATGGATTCACCTTTCATTCCAAAATTATTTTAAAACTATGCAAACTATTCCTCTGGCCTTTCACCCTTTTATCCTTTTCTTTCCCAAAGGGGAGTAGGGGTGTTGAAGTGGGGTGCATAAGGGATAATTTCATCTGTATCTATAATAACTTGCTTCTTTTGGTGGGTGAATGCATTGGATTTTCTCAGGAATGCATTGGATTATTTATAATAGGCTCACTTTTAAGGGTGAGATATGCGCAAACATGAAATTCTTGTGTGATTTTAGTCAAAAGTTGCATTTTTGTTTTTTCCTTGACTAGTCACTGAACAGATATTCATAGTAATTGCAAGGTATGTTTCTTATATATGTCAATTTCAGTGGTGATATCAACTTTATTGGTAAATTCTTTCTTGTTAAATTTTTGTAATTTTGTGTTTCTTTTTTAAATCTTAGGGCTGCGAATGTTTTCTCTTGTGCTTACTTAGTCAACTTGGTAAGGCCAGCTCACCGCAAAATCCCTATGAAACATCAGAAAGCACTTTGGTATAGTGGTAAGGATCAAGAAGAACATTAGAGGATTTTTGTACTGTTTGTGCTCAGTCCAGCTCTTTATTACTATATGATTTTTTCCCATTATTATCTGTTTGTTTGTTTGGTTGGTTTTACCGGGTGTTCAAGTCTGAGGCTGTTTACCATAACTTGATGGTTAAACAACAAAGATATAAAATGAGTAAAAATAAATATTTAAAGAATTCAAAAATGATTATTGGTGCCATACTAATCTAATTCACATCATTGAACTTCTCCCTGAAATATCCCTTCCCATTTTCACCTCAATTGTAATTAATTCCCAACTTTTGTGATTTGTTCATTGTTGGTGTGTTTTCAATTCTGAAATCTCTGCAGTTACTATTTGAGGGTGGATACTGGACTTTATCATGTAAAATGTTTTGAAGCACTGTAAAGAGAGAGATTGGGTTTGTATTGAATAAAGCCGACTATGAAACAATTCAAGTGTCCTGTGTCAGAATTTAATAAGACAAAAGCTTCAAATGTAAATCAACATAAATTTTTGTCTTCTGATGGTAACTAGGACTTAGAGGGGCCATGGCATTTGCACTTGCTCTACAGTCTGTCCATGAACTGCCTGACGGACATGGAAAAACAATATTTAGCGCCACTACCGCCATTGTTGTTTTGACTGTATGTTATTTCTCTTTTTGATTCTCTCTTTGACATTAGAAAGGTCATAAAGAATATAGAAAGTACTTGTTTCACTAAAAAGTGAAGTTACCTTGTTTTCTTCTTTCTGCAATTAGGTGTTGTTAATTGGAGGATCGACTGGAACTATGCTTGAAGCGCTTGAGGTTGTGGGTGATGGTCACAGTAATGAATTGGAAGTGAGTTTACACATAATCTTTGTGCTTCCTTTCTTCTCTTCACATGGAAAATGTGCCTGTTCAATCCAACAACAGTTCGGGCAGTGGTATTTTAATGTTACGGGTTTGGGCAAGTGAGTTCCCAGAAGCATTAATAATGACAATTCTGATTTTGGCAGACAGTTGAACCTTTGGTACTGGTTCCTTTTGGCCTAAACTAATTGGCATTCTAGCTGATGACTTTGGTTAAAGAGTTTACTGAATGATTTGGACTATCAATTAATAAATAAATCTTAATAAGGACAAGGGGCCAGTTCAACCAGATACAAAAGTTTTAGAGGTGTTATGAACCAAATAAAAGTTCAGGTCCAGATCAAATGAGGGCAAAATCAGCTTTTTTCTTCGATCTATAATGCTAGGTTGACTAGATCGTAATTTTCCCTTCTTCTGTTGCTATGTAATTTGGTCATATATTTCCATATGGCAACTTAATATCTATCTTAATTTTTCACTGATCACATTTAATCTGAACAGAGTTGCATGCACTCTTCTTTTTTATTATTTTGTGCAGAGCTATGAGGAACATGATGGGTATGTGGCCCCGACTTTCGAGGAAGGTGCTTCATCTCAAAGCAATTTGAGGACAAAACTCAAGGAGTTCCATAAGACGTCTCTCTCTCTCTCTTCGTCCCTCCCTCCTTTCCTCTTTCTCTGATCCTGACATAATGCTTACCAGTTTTTAATTGTTGTGTTGCAGTGCGACATCGTTCAGTGAGCTGGATAAGAATTTCCTCACTCCATTTTTCACAAGCCAAACAGATGATGATTTAGAAGATTTTGGTACTCTCTTCCTCTCAATGTTTCTTTTGTGTTCAACCATTACACACTGCCCCTTGTGAATTTGGGTCCTTTGGTTTTTGATACCAAATAATTCATCTTTCGAAATCAATGGAAGATTACAATACTGGATTAGTTATCCTTCTTTCTAAATCGCTTCCCTTTGCTTACACTTTTGGCTTTGCCGGGTATAACTAAATTTCATAAGACTATTAATCCAAGTCTATACGCAACTAGAAAAGTTTAATTAAGCAAACCCCATTAACAAAAATTGCAAACAGAGTTCAGCATTTACTTTGCTCAGCTATGTGGCTTTGCTTATATTATGTTTCTAGTAATTAAAGTACTGAGCCTTGATATCACTGTCTTCCAAAAAAAAAAATTGCAAGTAGGAAGGTACAAATATACCAAACACAGAGATGTGAGAGCAAATTTGGCAGTTCTGGTTTAATTCACGCCCCTTTTTAATTAAAACTCAGGTGGCTCTCAACAATCCAGGAGAGGGGGATTCTATGATCTTTAATGCAAAGATCATGAAAGCCAGGAGGTCGATCCACTTATAGCTGAAAGGAAAAAAGACATAGGCAGTATTGTTTGTATATACATAACTTAGATACCTCACGAAATCTCAGATTAGCTTCATATTGAAAAATGTCTGTTCTTTTTTTCTTTATTAAAAGAGATGATTTTTATAATTTTCTTTTTATCAATGTAGTTCTGTCATCATTCTGGTAGGCATTTAAGTATTTAAAACCCCCCCCCCCCGACCTTAACCAAAACCAGAATAATATACTAATAATATGAGAAAACTCTCAGCCCAAAAGCGGGAAACATATCTCTCATTTTCCAGGAGGCGAAGAAAATGGTTGTCTGCTTGTCTGGGCCTGGACCATCTTTCCTGATCCAGGTGGGTTTCATGTCTAAGATGACTTGGATTGGCTTTTTGTGGTTTTAGATAAATTTGCATTGCAGATGTTATGCTTGAGTTCCTCGTTTGGGTTTCGGACTGTTTCAAGTCATCATCTTATAGACGATCTTGATTTGTAGAAATGGTTCTTGTGCAGGACATCCCAACTCTGAATTCTCCGATAGCAATATTATTATGGTTGGTTGTGCAGAAGTTTCAATTTTACAGAGCTAAGTACCAAAGTATGCTCTAGGACTTCAAACTAGACCATACGATTAAATTTACATAAAAGAGTTCTCTGATTTCAAATTAGATTGATCCGATCTGTTAGTTTTATACTAAAATTTGATTTGATTTAGGATACTAAAATATTATATTTTGTTTAGAAAAGTAGCATATAAACTCGTCTTAAACAAACTATACGGGTTCCTATCGCCAGACGGTTGAAGGTCATGGCATGCATTGTGTGTTGACTGAATGGAATTGGTCATGGTGAGGCCTAAGCCTGCCTGCCGTGAGCAGGGCGCTTCACGTTCTCTGTCCGGGTGGATTGGATTCTGTGCGGCCTTTTTAAAGCTAGGATGAAGTTATCGATCAATCAAGATCTAGCTATTAGTTCACTATGTTGCATCACCTACACATCTGTCTGCACATTATCGTTGTATAAAATACCTAGAAGAAAATTTGGTATCAATCAGGAAAAACGGAGAGGAGACACTGAGAGCGAAATGTACATGGACATCCAATATAATACAAGGAATTTCTGTATTCGATCATTGTTGTTATCTTTTATCACTTGGTAGCCTCTACCAAGATTTCAAAAAAGAAAAGAGTCCTGTTTTTTTTAAGTTTGAACTATTCGATTTCAAACAAGTGATTCAAATCAGATCGAATGATGTTCTTTTAGCGACTTTTTATATGATTTGATCCGTTCATTATAGATCAGACAGTTCGCATTTATGTTGAAAAGGAGAAATATATCCAATAAGAGGTGGTGATTTATTCAATGATGATAGCATACAAATACTCTTTCATCACATGAAAAGAGTCATGTTTTTTTAAGTTTGAACTATTCGATTTCAAACAAGTGATTCAAATCAGATCGATTGATGTTCTTTTAGTGACTTTTTATATGATTTGATCCGTTCATTATAGATCAGATAGTCCGCATTTATGTTGAAAAGGAGAAATATATCCAATAAGAGGTGGTGATTTATTCAATGATGATAGCATACAAATACTTTCGTTTAATTTGTGGATTAATTTTTTTTGGCTGACTGATCGACCTCACTTTCGAATTGATGCAACCAACTGGTCACGATTATCTGCAAAACCACCTACAACTAAAGCTGAAAATTGATGTAGAACCATCAAATGTTGCTTCTGGTATCAGAATTTTTTTATGACTTCATCTCTATTGGTACATATGTTAGCTTAGCTTATGGTTGAATTGATATGATTGAAGTTGATGTCGACACAACACGGATTGTTATCGCAACACTGCTCTCGATCTTTTGTGTCAGGTGACTGTAACTTAAGGAATGAAGGCAATTAATTTTTAGCAGGCATAACCTTATATGGGCGAATTCAAACCAAATTTGAGACAATGTAGATGACATTTGAAGATTCTAACTTATCAGATCAATGATTAATTGATGACTAAACTGCAAGAAAACCTTGAACAATATTTATTGCCATATTGAACCAGTTTGGTCTGGTAATGTCTAAATGTAATTTTACTATTACCTAGCGAACCTGAACAAAATTTATAAACAAAGCTATTCATGAGTCAAAAATAATATATAAACAGTTATAAACGATATTAATGGCCGCATGTGAAACTATTTAGAAATCAACCAGAGACATTATGCACGGAATTCAGCACCATTGATACAAAACATATGATTTGCATACTAATTAATACTGAAATATTTGCAATATGACTGAATTGTTTTACGTGAAATTTTGTAGAGGAGATGATATTTAATCGCCTAACTTTTTTTGTTGCAAATTATTCAACTGACTGTTGATCCTTATAATAGACTCGTGAGTAGTAAATTAACTCACAAACTTGGTTTGAAGCATACCTTTCAATCACACGTAGATAGATCAAATAGAGGCCAAAGATGCAACCAAAGCCAAAAAGATGGGATTCCCCGAGAGAAAATCAACCATTACAGACTTAGTAAATCATGTTCTGGAATCCAACTAATAGTTATACTGATGGTAACTATTTGAATTTTAGGAGGTTTTGAGTTTAAATTCTGATGAACACATTATGACGATAGACTTGTAAATTTTCTCCATCACTAAAAAATAAATCATGACTTAAAGCGAGACAAGGGAATGCTGGAGGAAAGATGGCAAGAGAATTTCATAGTTTTAAGATTAGTCCAGCAGGTGAAGAAAGCAAACTCGTTTTAGGAAAGATGAAGAGAGGAATTGAGGAGCAAGGCGATACAACGGATTTTTTTTTCTCAGTTTTATACTGAATTGCATTTTGAGAATGTCAAGTACTGTTTGAACAAATAAAATTGACAAAGTGCATCTAGGCGGACTAAAATACGAAGATGAGGAGTACGACAAGCAATCAACTCTCGTGGGGCCCAGTGAAATAAAGTAAATATAATCTATTCTTTCCGTTGCGAATTCCAATCCGACCGTTACTCTTTTGAATTTGAGTTCTTGTATGAACTCGGAGTATGCGTAGCAATTTAAAGATACCATTAGCTTTAAAGGTGGCCAGCAAGTTATCTACACCATTATAAAGCCATGTCCATACGACATTTCATGAGCCGTACAATGACGTGAAGCGGTCCATAGTGATTCCAATCGATTATTGTTTCGACCCCACATATCAGAGATATAACTCCGTACACCGACTGTATCTCATGTTCAATTTATCTCTAAAGATACTCGAACAGTGCACTTTAAACCCTTCTCTCTCAAAAGAAACAAATCGGAGGAAATCAACACACTCTCAACAAAAACCTCAATTGTTTTAAATGGGATTTCCCTCTTTCCGAAATTAGGTCTTCTTTTCTTGATCAAAGAAGGCTAACTCAATTCTGAGAGTATAAGCCCTTAACGAAAGGAAATTCATGGCGACCTCAGCGAATCCTCCACTACCTCCTACGCCACAACCACCTCCTCCGTCCACCGTTGCCCGAAGGGCTCGCCGTGGGTTCCGTGAGGTGAGCTCGAGATACCTCTCCACCCCTCTCCACCCTAGCCCCAGCCCTCGACCAGGGGCAAATCCTTCTCCCAGAAGAACCCCTTCCCGATCTGGATCCGAGTATGGGTCTGAATCCGAGAGTGAATGGACTGATGAGAACCGCCGCCCAACCCCCTTACACCAATCCAGATCTGTTAACGGAACATTCTACTTCACCTCTGAAGCTAGACCGCCTAACAATCGAGTTGTACACAAACTGTTTGTTGAGAAGTCCGATGCTGAATCCCGCCCTCCTGAGGACTCTAGAAGGCGGCCTAGGCCAGGCACGCCCAGTTTCTCACCTAAGACGCGGAACCCGGTGAGACCAAAACGGGCACCCGCCTCGCCACGCCCAGCAAGACCTGAGGATGATTGTGGGTCAGATGTTGAAACTTGCAGTGTAGATAGCTGTAGCAGTGGTACACAAAGTGGTAGTTTCTGCAACAGCCCTCCTATAACCGGTACCAACATGAGAAACCGGGCAGGAGCAGCTACTGATCTGAGGTCATCATTGTCTCGTGTGGAGTCTTCTTGTCGGGTTTCAAACCCGTTGGTATGTCGGTCATTGAATTCGAGTCTTTCTGGTTCTCAAACAACGGGATTTGAGAATGATAAGACCATGGGAATGGAAACAAGGAGGGTGGTCTCAGGGAAACCACCACAACGGCCAGTTTTAGGGTTAGAAGTGAAAAAATTAAAAAAAGGGAAAAGAGCGGAAGAAGAAGCACACAGTCTGAAGTTGTTGAATAACAGGTTAATACAACTGAAATTTATGAATGCAGAGGCAGGTGCTTCAACAAAGACTAAAATGCTTGGGATGGAGGTATTATTGTTTCTTTATTGTTTTTATCTAATTGGTTTCATTTTTGGGATAGTAAATCTGACATGGTTTACTGGGTATGCCAGGAACAGTTTAGCTTACTACGACTGGAGTTTCTTAGATTGAATACGACATCTGGCAAAAGTTACCATAAATAACTTTCATGTGTGTGTGCATGCGTGATTCCAATTTTCTAATACAATAAGATAAATGTTGATATTTGTTCCCATTTAGGCTTCCTCCTAATTGCAAAAGGAGGCTAGCATCATATTTGCTGAGCAATATGCATGCCACAATTAAAATGCTAGACTAGACTGTTCAATATATACTGGTGATTTGGTATCAATTGGCACACTAATTGTTTAGTTGCACATGACCATTCATGGAATTGCGAACACCAAGTTCATATGCAAAGAACCTCAAATATTGAATATATGGTTTTTGTTGGTTTTTAAATAGAAAGAGCTTTATGGAGCTTCAATTGGAATCTCAGAGCTACGTGACCGAGTAAATGAGAAGAGAATTCAATTGGATTGCTTGAAAAGAGAGATGAAGTTGAGTTCAATCCTCGAGTCTCAGGTAAAGAGTTTATATTAAAATGGGGTCAAAAGTAATTTAAGTATAATTCCATGGGTACCGCACCTTAAACCTATCCCCTAATTTCTTTAGACTACCATTCTTTTGTTTTACTGTTTATATACAGTTTGAAATTGTGGGAAAGAAATGCACTGTGGTCATCTTTTGAAGAAGATGGGGGGATGTATGGGTTCAGAATGTTTTATAGGACACTCAATAATGATCCCTAGGTTTTATGCGGTTATGCATAATACTTCTTGATTTGAAGGGTTAATCATGATACTTTTGCGATTGTTCAGGTGTACATATGAATGCAAATTTAAGGTTAAGATAAGTTTGTACCCTGGAATACACAGAGCAACCTATTACGTTGCTGCTGTACTACAAGGCAAATTCAAGCCCCAGTGTTTGTTTTGTAGTACTTGAGGGAGTTTTTGGAGTTTTGAATTTGCCAAAACTTCCCACTGTTACTCCGATGAATAAGTGCAAGTAAAGGGTTGTTTGGCCCTTCAATCTATTTTCTTTATCTCTAAAAAAATAGAAAAGCAGGAAATTTTTTTTTTGGATCCTGCAAAAACCCAAATATCAACATATACAAGGATTCACATGTCCTGTCACGTAGAAGTTATCACATCTACAATCTGCAAAAAAAAAAAATTCTGTAGGCCTCCTTTGCAGCTGCATCGTTAAAAAACACATATGTTTCATATTTTTTTAGGTTTAGGTGGGGGGAGAGGGGGACTATGTTGTATATAGTTAAATGCTTTCTAACCTTAGCACATTGAGTTATGTTGAGAGGAGAAGGGATATGTTTTTTTTATCTCAATTATTTAATGTACTATGTTGTATTTAGTTATATGCTTTTTTTATCTTGTCTTATTTTTTTAAGCTTTAGCACGTCAAATTATGTTGAGACTTTAACGAAATTATAACTTCTTTTATTATTTAATTATTTTCTTCAGATGGCTTATTTGGATGACTGGGATACAGTTGAAAGAGACCAAGACGAATCTCTGTCTGGCGTGATCACAGCTTTACAAAATGCTTCTGTTCGGGTACCTGTTGGTAGTGATGTGAAGGTAAGATTTTTTTCTAAAGCCCTACGTAGCAAGGATAGAAATACCACGTAGTGACGTATTAATAACCATCTATTCTGGTATAAACTAACCAACATGTAATCAGGCATTGTTAAGGTTAGATATACAACTAAACATTGAAATTTTGCAATTGTTTCTATATCATATCCTGATCTTATCTGCTATGGAACTTGTACGTCATACTGGCCTTGATGAAACCTGTACTGGTTGGTCACTGGGTGCATGATTGAGGATAACTTAGCTAATAACTTTATGTATCGACGATTTTAGTAACACTGTTGTTGCTATATGTTTAGATCTTATACTTTTACTTGTTTTATTTTCAGGCTGATGCTATAGAGATAAAGGAGGCTCTGAGTCGTGCTATAAAAGCTTTGGAGCCTTCATCGAGCTGTCTGCAGAAATTTGTACCAATGGTGAGTAAGACTTGCCAAGTAATGAGGTTTGGTTGGCAATTTGTACCAGTGTACATCATAGTTGTAAAAAAAGTCAAAGAAATTCCATCGAGAATACAGAAACACCAAATTGGAAAACATAGCAGACATGGAAACTAATTTGATATTTTACCGGTAACAACAAAAATGTCTTTTTTGTGAATTTGCAGAAAGCCATTCTTATATTTCGTCATTCACTATTCAGTGCAATAAATCCTAATAATGTGTGATTCACTATTCCAAAACTATTCATTTATCAATACTTGGAAACAGAATAATGCTAACTACTACTCTATTGACAGTCATTCTTGTTATTTTCTCATTAAGCCTTTCATAGCGTAATGTGAAAACACTGTATAGACAGTGAAAGCGAGGGTATATAGTTAGGTTGGATTTTTATTTAAAGTAAATACAAAATAACCACAGTGGTGAGTGTTCGGGAATTCCAAGATGGTATAGCGGCATTTTGCAATTTTAAGGAAGTAGTTAACATTTTCAGATCACCACAACTATCTTATTTTATGTATTTCATTTATATATAAGGCGGAAGAGGTGGAAAAAATAGCCTTGGATTTAGCAAAGGTAACCACTAAGGAAAGAGAATCTATTGAGGAGTGTGGTAATCTACTGGCAGTGGCTCACAATTTGCAGGTAATCTTATTTCTTTTGTTAACTAATTCCCATTTAATCCACTCGCGAATTATGCATTATTATGCATTATGTTTTTTGAAAGTTCATGAAATCATCTCAGTACGTTAATGGGGTTTGGGCTGTTTTTGTGATGAGAATTCTTTTGAATGCTTCACTTATATGCCACCTTTCATTGTGAAAGCACCTTGACAGAATTTCTTAGTTAATACCAAGGTAAATATCACAAAGAGATCCCAAAATATTATATTATATGTTTGTTCAAAATCCAGATGTCTTGGTGGACTTTGTCTTTCCCACTTCCATCCTTAATGTTCCTTATATTAAACTGTCTAAGTGAAACTAATATTACATTCCAAAACCATAGATTCTAGCCCGATTCTGTGAATATGAATGTTTCTGTTTTTTTATGCTGCAACTATTTTAATGTACAGGTTAAGGAAAGCAGCCTCAGAAGTACGTTGATTCAGTTAAAACAGCACAGTTTACAAGCCCAAGAATGTGAAAACTTTTAGTTTATAAGAAGAGATCTGTCTGCGCACTGTTTTTCTGTTAGTCTTAAATTCAAGGATACCAAAGAAGTAAGCTGAAATGGGTGCTTCTTTTGTGTGTCCGGAGGAGAAGGGGGCGGAGGGTGGTCATTGCAATTAATTCTTCTAGTAAATATCTACTCCTTTCATTCATTTTTTATGGAAACACAATTTGCAACTTGGTGCTCATTTCTCTATTGAAGTTCGCAGAAATGGAAATAAAACAGAAAGTTCTATTCATACTCCGTATATACTGTGTTCTTTCAATGCATGGTCAGAGCTTGTCATATAGAAAAAACTCGGTGATTACTCTGATACGCATATAATCACATATTTTCCAAAAGAGAATTCTTCTACTAATAATACTAATAGTACTAATAATAATAATAAGAAGAAGAAGAACCAATAAAAGAAAACTTATAAAAGAATCAATAAAGGAAAAGAACTAAGATTTTTTTTTTTTTATGAAAAGCCCTTAGCCCTTAGGCATGCATTGAAAGTATGAAAAGTAGTACATCATTACATAAAATTGTTCACTGGTAAATAAAAATAAACTGAAAGCTAAATAACAACCCCTAGTTGCTGGTACTGTTTTACTGGCACGAAGCAATTCTAACAACTTTGAGCAATTACACTTAGCCAATTACAATTCTAACAACTTTGAGCAATATATCAGCTAAATTATCTGAAAGAACTCTAATTTTAAGTGTGCCACTGTGTTCAAGAGGTATGTACCACTCCCTGTTTGTCCCTACTTCCTTGCCCAGTTCACAATCAGATGTGGTGTCTGCAGGGCCTCTCTTCCAATATGTAATATCTTGATTTTGTGGTTGTTATCCCTTTAAGTTTCCCCACATAGGCCAACTGTCTCAGCCGTTCTCCATGAAGGTAATTCCAGCTTTTGGTTCTCATGTATTGCTTCCACCAAAACTTTACAATCTGACAGAATTGTGTACCTGTTACCACTATCATATATATCACTTAAGTAGCAACTTAAATATTAGTAAACAGAACCAAATTCCCCAAAAAGAATAATAAAAATTAAAGCTTGACTCAACATATAGCGTAATAGGCCAACAACTAATAAAAATGAACAATTCAAACTTCACACCAGAAAAAGCTTGAGTGTTTAACCCTTTCTGTTATAGAACAATTAAAAAACTTTCTTTTATTCACAACTATCATAAATACCCAAAAATGTACGTTGCACCCGCTGTGCAGCAACTCAAGCTGCATTTTATACTTTTATATTTTAGAGAATGAAAACGTACACCCGTCAACAACATGGTTTGATTTGAACAAGAACCGCCACTACAAGATGCCTATTCTGTCAATCACTCAGCAGCCTGCTATATTAGAAAGTTGGATAGTAGAGAATCATTACTACTTTGTTGTCCCTTACGGCACTTAGAGGGGGGTGAATAAGTTTATCTAAAATTTAACTCTACCTACTAAGTATCTAACGTATAAATTAAATCTAATTGTATGTGTGTGTGTGTTAAAGTGTAGTTCTTGTCGGAATCAAGAACTTGTAAGTAAATGAATGAATAAATAAATAAATAATAAAGTACAGTAAATTAAATAGATAGAGTTAGAGAAAGTGTGACACAGAAGTTGGTAACGAAGTTCAGCCTCTAAAGGACCTACGTCTCTGGGGCAACACAACCTTGATAGGTGCGCCTTTCTATTACCCAATAAAGAAAGAAATACAAGTTGTGACGGTACGAGACAACACTCCTTCAGTCCACACAAACGACAGGTTGAGCGCAACAACTCAAAAAAAAGTAAGGTAAGCACACATGCTCCGGTATGAGCAAGCTCGCAGGCTCCAAGTCCAGACAATCACTACTCTCACTCTAATCTCACTCTGGATCAATTTAGGTAGAGTATATTCGAGGTTGATGGAAATGATTATAAATGGTTTAAGCACATTCAACAATGGATTGGCTAGCCCTCAAAGAATTTCTAAAGTGGAGGCGCAAAGGTTATACTTCTGTGTAAATTTTAAAGGAAGAACCGACCCTCTATTTATAGCGGTGGTTTTGGATTTTAGGTCACACCCATAGTGATAAAGTTTCACTACAGCTGAGGCAAATCTCAAAATTTTTGCATAATTGGAATTTTCTAGGTTTGCTTGTGCTTAGATACCACTATTAGCCTGCCTGATTAATTTATATTTTGAATTCAAACTTCTAGCCATGCAACGGCTAGAATCAGGCAGTCGCAACCTCATATCTACTTTACCCTACATTTAGATATAAATAAAAATTATAACACAAAAGGTAAAGTATGATCTTCATAATCTTCATGAACTTGATCTTCATATGATCCTTCATATTCTTCATGATTCAGCATCCCATCAATATCCGACATTCCAAAAGGCTTGCGTGAATCTTCCATCTAATCATATGCATTAAATCTTTCCTTATAGTTCAAGAAAATCATGTAACATATTATCTTGTGCAGCTGGTCCTTGTCACGATGAAGACTTTGACTTTCTTTGACCTTTGGACGCGCCTTGTTATGCCAACTTGTCATGATAAATACTGTGGACTTTCGTTGACATATGACCGTAATTTTTAAACATGCACATATTCTTAAACAGAGAAACTGTAAAATTCAATAGCTATATGTTTTGCAAATTAGTCAAACAACACAAAAGATTGCTTACAATAACATTATCGACATGCTATTTTCTTCCGTTTAGAAATCAACCAAAAAAAGTAAAATTAAACAAAGTTCAAGCTGGTAAAATTGTAGTGTGTACGAGGAAATTCAAGCTGGCGATACAAGGCTCGTTAGAGAAAATTCAAGCTCGTTGTTTTTGCCAATCGAAATGAGTACGAGGAAAAAGTCTACCGCTTTGGTCTTCTCTTCCTGTAGCTTGGTAAAATTGCAAGTTCACACCATTCTCTCACCCTCCATCACCACCCCTTACCCCTTCATTGTGGCTCCCTCGCAGTGCTCTTCCTCTTCCTCCGCAGCGAGATCCAATCTCATTTCAGGCGGACTGATGTACGTCACCGGGTTGAGGAAGGTCTACGAAGTAGAGAAAATATAGCCAATCCAGATCTCTAACGACTCCTCTTAGTGCAGAGAGGGCATTACTTACGTTGGCTAATGTCAATTTTGATCCGATCTCGCCGGAAGAATCGACAATCTTGGATAGAAATAGAAAGATGTTTTATTATGGTGTCTAGGACTTCGTGCTGTCATATGAGAGAGAAAGAATAAAAAATAATAAAGAAAAAAGTTGCTCCTTAAGGAGCTGTACGAACAGGGGTACAATAGTCCAAATAATACCTAAAAGTTGGCCTAAGGAGGTGTTGTTTCAAGCAATTCTCTTTTAGTCTATTTGACTAATTTGCAAAACATACAATTGTTGAATTTTACGATTTTCTCTATTTTAGAAAGCGTGCAGGTTCAAGACAATTGGAATTGCAATTAAGAGCACTTGAACTGAAGAACTCATCAAGTTATTTATCAAGAATTTAAATTGTAAAATTATAAACTTGGTAAAGTAGTTTTGATGTTGATTTAGAGGAACAAATCGTTGGGACGTTTGACAAAACGTTCAGACGTTTTACCTGTGTGAAAAACTTAGAAATTAATCGATTAAAAACTGAAAAACACATTAAAACGTTGGAAACGTTTGTCAAAACGTTGGGACGTTTTAATTCAATTCTCAGACTTCAAAATAGCATTTTGATCGATAAATTTCCAGAGAAAAACGTCTGGGAACGTTTGTTAAACGTTGGCAACGTTTTAAGAGATCTCATAGAAATTTGAATTTTTGAACTAAACGTTTTCAACGTTTTGTAAAACGTTGGGACGTTTTATGACAGATAGCTCATTTGAAAGCTGCCACTATAAATAGAACCTTAGGGTTCTCCTCTTATTTAATACAGCTGACCCTAACTTTTCAAAAATAAAAAGCGATTTTCTGTGAGCTCAAGTTCCTCCATTGTTGTGAGAACAAAAACTTCAATATCCCTCAATTAACCTCAAATCCACTTCACTAATCTTGAGTTAGATTAGGTTAGAGTGAGCTTTTGAGTGTTCATCTTGAGATTTCGAACTTAGAGACTTTGTTCTCGATTCTAATTGGCCGTGTGATTTCTTGTTGATTGTAAGGGCTCACCGGTTCACAAATTGTAACTTTTCTCTTTTGGATAATAGAAAAGCGTATCGAGAAGCGGTTGCGACGCCCCGAAGACGTAGGCATTTTAAGCCGAACTCCGTTATCACTCCTTGTGTCACATTTATCTAAACTCTTCTACTTTACTTTTATTTGCAATTATTTTCTGTTTTTGAGTATTAGTGGTGTCTAAAACAACATAATATACCGCATATGTTGATTGTCATGTTGAATATATGATGTTGACACAAAATTCATCAGCATACATTTTCAAAGTTAGTTGCCACTGTTTAATGTTTATTTTTTATAAATGTTTATAAATATATATTTTATAAATAATAATTAATAAGTAATGTTTATAATTTATAAGCAACGGTATATTTATATTTAATCTATTTTATTTAACTGCATTATTAATAATTCTATAAATAAAAATAATAGTATAATATCAAGCATTTAGAAAGTAAAATACGATTTCCCACAACTAAATCTATTGTACAACCGAACACTCATTTCAGCATATTCTCATAATCAATCCTGTACGTTCCTATATTCATGGGTTCTCACTTTTTCAAAAGTGGATTCTCATTCCCATCAAATTCTATCCCGGACAATCCTGTCACAAACGAACATAAAGAGTTGTTGTTGTGTGTGAGAGAGAGAAAGATAAAGTGGCAGATAGACCCACGTGAGTAGAGAAAAGTGAGGAAAGACAAGAATGGAAATGAAAAAAAAAATATTCACTTTGTGCTAACAATTTTTTTCTCAAAAAAATGAACTAAGATGGGAATGGTTCGAGAAAAAGGTGAGAACCCATTGGGAAGAAATGGACTATCCGAACGCAGTTGGGAAAAAAAATAGAAAATTAGGCCCAATCCCACTTAATTCCCATGAAATTGTAGCCATTTGAACATGAGTAAGTTTATATATTTGTTGGTTTATTAATTGTGTTAGAAAAAAGAAGGTGGAAGGACGAAATTGGGCCTGCTTTTTTAATTAAGGGTAAAATGGAAGGAGTTCCGTTCTCAATAATTCAATTTGTGCGTGTAGAATAACACTCTCTTTCTCAATAGAACGTTGACTCTGTGTTTCAAAATGGAAAACCTCTAAAAAGATAATTAACATGCTATATAAATATGGAATCCATATCCTCTGCATTAACTCAAAAGTTGAGTTTAAGGGTTTTCACCGTTAGATTTCATTAGACCCAAAATAGAAGACCCTATCAAAGTTTGCCCTTCTCCAGTATAGTCTAAAGATAGAGGTTTTTTTTATCTATAGAAATTAATAAAATAAGATGTACGGAAATAGAAAGAGTGTTTATTGGTTGGTCTAATCAAGACATGTCAGGACTATAATAATTGTTGCATTATTTTTTGGTACTGGTCACATCTGTTATACTGGCAATACATAACAATGCACTCACAAATCCAAGATTTAACTCTTGCTGCTTTATACTATAAAAATAAGCATGTTATACTAGCATGTTACCAGAATAGTGCCACAGAATGTACAAGTTAGCGTACACCAAAACGAACTTACAGAAACGAGGCTGGTCTGGTAATCCCCATTGTCAATTTTGTTCCAACAATGAAACCGCTACACACTTATTTCTTAAATGTAAAATTTCCCAACATCTGTGGTTCTGGCTCGGTAAGTGTCAAAATCTATTTATGAATTGGGGTAAATGTGCTAATATATTTGAATTCTCCTGTTCACTAGATAAAATACACCAACAAGTATTTTTTGTTATCTACAATGCTTTCTGCTGGACTGTATGGAAACATAGAAATGAAAGTATCTTCCAAGGATCCTCAATTAAGAGTATTAAATCGCTTGTTGTACTTATTCTATCTGTGTTTGAATATTGAGCAGGTCATATGGATAAGAGGATCAAAGCAGCTGCCAGCGAATTCTTACCTGTTGATTTGGATATTATTCCCTTGCGGGTTTGGGATCCAAAAGACCATCAAGTGGTACTCTATCAAGGCACCACTGCTGAGGAGGAGCTGCTGGACCAGCTAGCAGGGGATGCTGGGTTACCAGCGACCTCACTCTGATGAATATCAAATCTAGTATCAATCTAGGGATAAGACCATCTTACCTCAGCTCATGTTTTGAAGGCTTAGCCATATTATACTTCTTTATTTCTATGTTTTGGTGGATTGTCAAAAGAAGGGCGTATGTGTTTTGTTTTGTTCTGGCGCATAGTTTGGTCTTTTTGTGTTTAGCGGTTGTGAGCAACTAACAGTACGCTGTAATTAAAACTCTCTGTTTCTTATATGAAACGGACACTTCGTTACCTTTTATCAAAAAAAAAAAAAGTCAGCGTACACCATTCCAAACAGTAATCAAACATGACTAATAGTACAATAAAAATAAGCATATGATACTTTTATTTAGTAAAATCTATTTTTTCAGAAAATAAATTAGTTTGAACGAATCTTTTATTTTAAATAAGAAAATGCTATATTGTTTAACTTAATTACAGAATTCTTCTTTATTAATTGATTCAATCAATTATTCTTTAAATATAGATCAATAAGTCTGATTTGTATTATAATTTGGGAATTTTGAATTTGGTATAAATCTAGCTCAAATAATGAGCATTAAAAAAATCTCTTCATCAGACATTAAGCAAAATAAAATCAGTAACTTTCTGAGTCCTAAAATGGTGATACCTTGGAGAAAAGTCGAGAGAGAGAGAGAGCGAAGCGGTATTTTGCGCGCGAGAGAGAACCGTAGTGGAGTTGTGCGCACGAGAGGTAGCAAGCGACGCGTCGAGAGCGAGGGAGAGGTGAAAAGTCGGATCAAGAGCGACTGAGAGAGAGATATTTAATTTGGGAAGGAGAGACTAATATAAACAGATTTATTAAAATAGCGGCTTTGAAAAGATGGATCCGTAATTCCGTATCATTAACCAAGAGTGAGGCTACGGTACTATGCATAGCATGGATTGGGTCCGTGCTACGGCTCAATATTTGTGTTTTCAAAATTCTAACGGTCGATCCAAACCGTTCAACATGATTATAAAATGAATATGTACTTGCAAACCAAATTTTACATTTTTTCGATTTTTTTTACTATTTTTTTAGATAGGTAGAAAATCACTTGATCTGAAAATTCTGGACCATCCAAAAACAGTGATTTTCTACCTATCTAAAAAAATAGTAAAAAAAATCGAAAAAAATGTAAAATTTGGTTTGCAAGTACATATTCATTTCATAATCATGTTGAACGGTTTGGATCGACCGTTAGAATTTTGAAAACTCAAATATTGAGCCGTAGCACGGACTCAACCGTGCTATGCATAGTACCATAGCCTCACTCATTAACCAATATGGCTTTGTTAATCAAAATGTAAATCTGATTTTGAATCAGACGGCTCCAACTGCCCATCGAACCGGATTTGGTCCGATGGGCATCGGACACCCCCTCTCCCTCCGAAATCATGGATTCAATGGATTCAACTTTCAAGTACTCCAAATTATGACGGTCTACAGACTGATCATATACCGATACCATGCAAAAGTGTCCACCAATCAATCCTTCAACTCTTGCGACTTGCGAGCCTCCCTCGACCATCTTCTTCCTTCCCTCGCTTTATTTCTCTTTCAAACCCTAGAAATCCCGCAAGTTCCCCGAGAAACCCTAACCCTAGAAAAGTTTCTCTTTCTTTCCTCTCCTTCGTCCTTACTATTTGACGGGAATCTTTACAGTCACTGAACCCTAGATAGCGAGACCATTTAAGTTCTCGGTCCCCTGGACCCCAGCATCAGTCCGAGAAAACCCTATTCGCATTGTTCATGCGTAATTCGACTTTTACAACAGTTTTTCTATTGTGTGTATGGTGTTTTTAGTTGTAAGCTAGGACTTCTATCCCTTTTTGCGGTCTCCAGCTCTTGGTTCATTAATACTAGGGCTTGTGTAAGGTTGAAGTGTTTTAGTTGACTTATCTTCTGATAGAATGGTGTTTCCTGTAGTGCTTCAGTTAGTTAAATGGTTATTTGAATAATGTGCTGAATTGGAGAATTGTGCATACTGTATACTATATACATTGGAAACCTATTAGTGAAGCTAGAAATATAAAGACATATTGTATTTGGGGGTGATTGCGGGGAGACATTGTGAGAAATTGGAGGTGAGGGGAGGAATTAATGGTCAAAGTGGCTGTAAATAGGAAGAGTTGATATGAGTACTAGGCCGATAGTGAGGCCACGACCCCTCGACATAAACAAAAAGATACCTGTTCTCAGATCCTTCAAGGATTTCGAGGATGACGACCTGCCGACTCGTCCCCGCTTGGTATTCGAACCTGAACCCGAGGTAAAATCTCCTAGTGCTCTTGAGCTGCTTTATGAAGTACCTTTTTCTCATATTTGCGCGTAGAACACTGGCATTATCATGGTTTGGTTTTGTTATGCTTTAATATTATGTGATTAATTTTTTCCAAGGACACCTTGTATCTTGCCATATTTACAACATGAACTCACAATATTTCTTTTTATTTACACGTGACACCTGATGTAACGGGACGTATTCGTGAAATTACCAACTGTCATATTATTAAGTAGGTATATCTCATTAAATGCTGACTACTTATTGCCATGAACTTTAGCGAGTTCTTAATTTTGAACCCAGGTATATTCAATTAAAACCAGGTATAGCAATTGTCTTATTTTGTTTCCTTTTTCTTCTTCTGTTTTTGCGAACTTTAAGCTGAATAATTAAAAATAGAGAGCAAAAATAAATATTATGAGGACATCATACTTGTTAAAAAGTGATAGATGTAATTGCATTTCAGATACAAACCATTCTATTGGATTCATTAAAGGTTTATTATCTTTTATCTATGAGAGTAATTTCGTGCTGTTCATACTAGGAAAGAATTGTGGCGGTGCATGGACCTGTTAAAAATTTCAATTTGATATGAAATTTTCACAAGTAATGAAGTCGTTAAAGGTTTAAAAGTTATTTGTCTTTTGTTTACATTGTTTGTACATGAATACTCAAAAGTTTTGAAGTAAGTCAATTAACATGCATCTTTTTTAAAAATAGTATTTTTAAGGATTTTGTGTTATAATAATTAAATTTTATGGATGTTGGTTGCAAGCTGTTCTCTGGAAATGTGGTAGATATTCCAGAAGTGCCTTGATTGTAGTACTTGGCTACTTACTAATTATGCTAAGGATCAGATTTGTCCATTTGTGTCTTGATTAATGTTAGTATGTGCATTTATTAGGCACCAAAGGCACTACAGAAGAAGGTCAATGCACAAGAGATACCGACCCCACAATATGATGCAGTTGACACATATGAAAGAGACTACTCACGCACATTCAGTCAGCCCACCTCTTATATACGTGCAAGAGGAGGTTTGTTGCATTCTTCTCTGTACCTAAAAAAGTAGGGGAAATGATTCTCCATGATCCTTAAATTGCAAAAAAATCCTACCCTTCTTATGGAAAATACATTGGGAATGTGTTTAAGCATAGAATGAAAATAACATAATGCAGAATTTATCATATTTTGGTATGATATAGGGGGCCATGAAATCTTTCTCTTATTTTGTGAGTGGGATGCGAGTTGAAATGACCTTTCATCTGAGAAAGTATTAATGTTTGAGGAGTGCTAATTATTGCTGTTATTGGACCTGTACTTCTTTGGAGTTTAGCAATAAATGTGCTCCATGTTCTCTCAAAAATAGTTACGTGGAAGACTGCCTTGGAAATCCAAATTGCCAACTTCGTAAATCATACAGTTTTTCAGTGCAATTAATTAAATATTTCTTTTAGTAAGACACTTTCTTTGGAATATGGACTTCATTCTTTGAGGGCAATTGTATTTGTATGCAATCTTGGTCTGGGCCAGCAAATTCTTACAAATATTTCCAATTATATAATATTAAAACTGATTTTGTGAAATATCAAACTCATAATAGTTCAGGTCCAAGTTAGAACTCAAAAGCCTGTATCGATTTGGGTCCGCACAATCAGGTGAGGTTAGCTGCTTTAGTCTTATTGAAAAGCAGATTTGTCAAATAACCATTGGCTAACTATGTGCCAGCAGCCGCAGTAAAACAGAGGATGCAAACATTATATGGAATGCTTCTGCATAAAGCGCCATGGTTTTTGTTTTTTTCCTGTTATTCTGTTATTTAGTGGGTCCTTTCAATTTCTTTAGGTTTAGTATCTTGTATTTTTGTTGCTTTAAGTTGCTAAGCTCATTTTTACTTTAACGTGTAAATAATTTTGCCAAATTTGATTAATGCAGCCAGGGCTGAGATTGGTGAATTTGTCGAGTATGATTTGGACAATGAAGATGAAGACTGGCTCGAGGAATTCAACACTGAAAGAAAATCTATATCATCCGAAAAGTATGTCTTTGTTGATTTTTGATATGCTTATCCTGCATATGTAACCAAACTACTTTGGTATAATATGACAACAAGATACTAAACAAATAAATATGACATGTTATGCCATACAAATAGATTTTTGTTGTTGGTACAGCCAATTAAAAGTTTGTTTTTGGTAGAAATTAAAGGAAGTTTTTTTTATATATGCCTGTAGGTTGGAGATGATGCTTTTCAAGTTGGAGATAATGGACCACAAGTCAAGAGAGAGAGCGGGTCTGATAATACCCACTTTCTCAGCTCCTATTCCAGTTGTTTTAAAGCCTGATTCTGCCATGGAGGTGAATACCTTAACCTTTACTTGCTATGAGCTAGTTTATGCTTGGTCAAGCAAAGTATTACTTCCGAGTTCTTGGAGGGGATCACAATTAATTCTGAAATTTGCTATTACTTTCAAAATATTTATATTTTGAGACTTATATAAATGATGGTGTTTCTGGTTACCAAGCCAAATATTACCCAAGTGAGCCACACTCTAAGCCTCTTTCATTCAAAGGAGCCTGCCAAAATTAACCTTTCGAACAAACATAAAAAAAAAAAAAAAACATCTGGAAGAACTGGAACCCATCTAAAGTTGGTAATGTTTCAGAATCTAATTTTCTTCTTTTGTTAATGACTTTGACTATGTTCTTACAAAAGATCACTGTGTGCTTTTCAGGCTTTCCAAAATCTATCAATGAGGCATTCTGTTATTCAGTCTGTATATAATTACTGGAAATCAAAGGTATGCAAGACATATACTCCAGAATTAAAAAATTGACTGTGTAGTAATACTGGAAATGAATGGCATCAATTGAGGGGGTCAAAAATGATTGTGGAACTATTTTTATTGAGAACTAAAATTGAAGTATAAAAGTGGTTGCTGCGTTGCAAATTTAAATTTGTGCCTCTAGTTGACACTTTGTTGTTGAAATTCAAGGATTGTACAGTTGGATATCATTTACTGCTCAGAATATAGTCTCAGAATTGAGTAAATTGGTTTTGGGATTTGAAATTACTGCTCAGAAGTAGTTCTATGAATTTGTCATTAGTGTCCAAAATGCATCAATGATTTTGGAACTCAATGGTATAATGGCATGTATGTACCATTGCAAAGGTCAAAACTCTTATATAAGATAACTCCTTATTCGTTCTCAGTTGTTTATATTACTTCTTTCTTTTTCAGAGAGAGAGGTGGCAAAAGCCTATTCTTCGGCGATTACAGGTTGGCATCCCTTTTCTCATATATGATTTTACAGATTGATCAGAATACTCCCTTTAACAATATCTTTTAATGAATTTGTCTAGTTGTATTTCACTTGATTTTGGTTTGTTTTAAAATTTTGAAATTGTTAGCCACCACCTCCGGTGAATGATACGAATCCATACAATGTCTTTAGGCCAAGGGAAAAGGCTCATCGATTACACACTAGAAGGGTTTGTTTCTATATTCTTCTTTTGACCTTCTTTACAAGAAACAAAGAATGTAATACCGAAATAACTTTTGTCTGAATTGTATTTCCTTCTTTTAGATGCAAAGAAGAGAAAACAATGTGTTGTCCTTCGAACGGCTTCGCTTGGTATACTCTCTCTTTCTCTCTCTCTCACTCACACACACACACACACAAGTACCATTAATTTTGAAAACTTAATTCATCTTAGTTTAGGGTTTCTCTCTCACCATAATACTCACTTTTTAGTGAGTTCATATTTTTTTACGTTTTCTAGAGGTCCCTTGTAATTGTACCAAAGAGAAATTTATGTTCCAAAAGGTTGAAGTGCATGTTATTCAGTTGTTATGCCAAGTACTGGTGTCATCTCATGTAGAAGCTTTCATTAATTCTTGAGATGTGAAACAGGTGCGGCGTAATTTGGACCAAGCGAAGGCAGTGATAGAGGCTCTCATCAAGGTTTATCTTCATCATAATAATTTTATGAGTTCTAAAATTTTAAAAAAATTGAAAAAATTGTAAAATTGTGCTGTGGGTTTTAGAAAAGGGGATTTTTCATCTTTCCACAGAGAGAAGAGAAAAAGCGGGAGGCAATGGATTGTGAGGTCAATCTTCAACGCATTCAAATGACATATAAGGTCTGTTTCTAACATTGTCTTTATTCATTCCCCTACGATTTATTTTTTAGATTGTGCCAGCACATGTCACTGGAAGAAATATCTGTAGTAGATTTGTGATCACTCATTTCTGAGTCCCATGCATTTCAGCATGTACTGATACTGTGTTAATCATTCATGCTTGGTACATACAAGCAATATATTTAGATCCTTGATGCAATGTCAACGTACACAGTGGTTGAAAACTTGTATTTATACTTGTTTCTATTTTCAGCATGAGGCACAGCTTGTTGAAGATGGCATGGCTTTATCAGGCTTTAATGTATCAAGCCGCTACGGTTCAAGTGAAGATGACTATGCGGATTCTGATGACACAGCAGCCTGTCGTACCTACCCTCGCAATGCTGTACCAGTACAGGTGCCACCCACACTTACCCTGCGGGCCCCGGATGCCAGGCCAGCAGTCATTCCTCCTTTCCGTATCAAAAGGGAGCAGTTCAACAAGCGTGTTGGTACCAACAGTAGGCCAGTTCAAAATGGCTGGATTAATGACAAAGAAAGGGTAATTAATGCTTTTGCTAAGATCATGGCACGAATTTTGATTATGGTACGGTATGTTCTCATATGTACTGGAGATATGGTACCAACAGTAGAGCAGTTCAATATGAATATTTAGGTTTGCACTTGTTCCACTTGTAGATCACCTGTAGACCTGACCAAAATGGAAAACTGTGCTTAAATTATTGAATGTAACTTTCTATTTAATAAAATATTGAAAATAAAGGATCCAGATGAGCCGGTGTTGCTATTCACGAAGCCAATTGATGCCGACAAACTGGCGGTCCTGGGCATCAAACGGACAACACCAGATCCACCAACAGGAGATAGCCAAGACCCGTCGTCGGTGTTCCGTCCTCACTTTCGTATGGGGAGAGGAGGTCGCCTTGTCTTTGACAGGTGTAATCCCCTCTCAGTGCACCCAATTAGCACCATTGGCTGTGGAAATTCACCTTATGTGTTGACTTGTAACCCTAGACCAAAACCTGACTAGGTAAAAGATGTGTATTTTGAGTCTTAAATTGGGGCTAATTAGCCTTTCTTGGGACATGATATTTGGCAAAGAGGGAATGGTCTCAAAATTGATGAATTGGGTTAAAAAGGAGGGGAGGGGGTTGGGTTCACGGTGTCTGGGCCTTTGGTATATTGGAATTTGGATGCAAAAAGTGTCATTGCTGCCAATTCATTCTGCCTGGCCTCAAGTTAGGGGCTTTTTGTATAATTGTTAACTTAGGCGAAAATTAGAGCATTATTTTTTCCCGTTTGCAGTTGCTTCATTTTGGATAGTGCGGTGTTTCTTTACTGCTATAGCTAGGGCAACAGTACTTGTTGGTTGGACTTGGCCTCAAGGGAAAACTCTAAGTGATAATTACTATTGCCAGTTCACCACTCCAAAATTTTGGTTGAACCAACATTTGAAACCTCATGTGGCAATTATTGGAGTGAAAAGTGAAAATATTCTCCACCATTTTTTTTTTCTTTTAACGGGAAAAATGTTCACTGTTCACCACAAGTATACACTTTTATTATAATTCAGCATCTCGTATTCTTAAATACCGTACGCAACGTAGCACATTAAA
This sequence comes from Carex littledalei, assembly GCA_011114355.1. Lineage (NCBI taxonomy): Eukaryota > Viridiplantae > Streptophyta > Magnoliopsida > Poales > Cyperaceae > Carex > Carex littledalei. Next base: position 5,747,552 of record CM022097.1, read on the forward strand.
AATGGAGAAAAAAGCCCCCACTGTCAAATTTTGTGTAAACTAGAGTTTAGTCCTGATGGTGTCAACCAAAAGCTCGACATAATGAAACATTATAATAGAATTACAATTGTTTTTTAAACAGTGCCAAGCTAGAGATATCAATGAACTTTCAATAGTGAATCTAAGACAATCTCATAAATACCTTCTACCTAATTACTTGTCGCATTTCTCTTTTCAATTACAAAGAAAGAAAAAAAAATATTTTAACTTGCATTTAGATTGTTTTGCAAATTTTTATTTTGAAAATCTATATTGAGTCTTTACCTCTATCATATTGAGGATATCCTCGTTGATATCTTCTGAGCAGGATAAACATTGAAAAGTTACTCTTAACTGTTTCATTTGGCAGGACAAGAAGCAATCTGAATCAAAATTCCTGAACAAGCAAGGCATTGAAAAGTTACTCTTAACTGTTTCATTTGGCAGGACAAGAAGCAATCTGAATCAAAATTCCTGAACAAGCAAGGCATCTTTTTAATTGGAGTAATTTACCTTTCAAAATTACAAGCAATAGAGATTTTGCTAGCAAGAGCAATAATTTACATTAAAAAAGAAGGTTCGTTTCAGATGCAATCAAATTGTTCACACAGTTCAATCCTAAAATTGATGGCAAGATGTCCATAAATCAAAAACATTTCCTGCGACAAAAAAGATGAGTGAAATCTTTTTTGTAATGGTAATAGATGACAAAATTGTTTTATAGTTTTAATTCCAATTATGTCATTTAGTTTCCTCCAATTTTCTATCATTCTTTTCTTGGTAGATATCCCGTCAACAAATATGAGATTCCGCTTACAGTAACTGCTAATTGCAAAATAATAACTAACGCGAACAATATAATAAGCAAACAACAAAATTAACATGAAGCAATCATGTCTTTGCAATTTATTCTCATAAATGTTACGAAATCATGCAGATTTACAATACCAACCACCGAACCGAAAAGCAGAAAGCATGGCAACCTAATGACGATGAACAAATATTGGCGAAGGTCAGGCTTGGGAAAATATTAATTGGGTTAATTCCTGTTCATTTCGCCCCTAAAAAACAAATAATTTATTGTAAGTTTGAATAAATTTATAAATTAAAAAGTGTATGAAATTTTGTGGGAATGAAAATTTCAATTTGTTAAAACCAAAGTCATTTAACCTATGCGAAATTTTAGAATATAGGTGTTCGGCAAATGCATGAGAAACTTGTTAGGATGTTGTTGTTTTTTTCTTTTTATAGAAAATGTAATACTCAAATTAAATTATATTTAGTGTATTGATACTAATCACTGATTATGATCAATATAATTGTATATATAGTTTCTCAAAAAATTTAAATGAGTGAACATAAATCAACGACCGTGAAATTACAAAGAGATCTTTAATCTCCGTCATGCATAACTTAAATTGTGTTTGTTTAATTGTGCTTGTTTATGGAAAAACAAGATAGCTTCGAAGTAAATTTGGTTTTGAAAATTATAGTTAGTATATAAAATGAATAAATTTCACGATTAAATATGATTTCAACCATTGTAATTGGAACATAATACAGTTAATTTTTAAGTACTGTTTGTCCTAATTGTGAAATTAATGCCTCTGCAGTTAAGTACTTCAAAATTATGATTTTAAGTACTGTTTGTCCTATACAGTTAAACTATTAATGCCTTAGAGTTATTTTAATGCATGGTAAGTGGCTGTAATTAATGCCTTCTCTTAAACATACAAGTAATTAATGTCTTCTCTTTTAAACATGCAACAAATTAATGCCTCATAAATATGTAAATATTAAACGGAACTTTGGGAGTTAGTTGTTTTTTCCTACAAAGCAACAAGGAAAAGATAGGAAAAGTTCCCAACAAGTTTTGAAAATAGGTATTATAACCAGCTGCCGAACAGTTCATGGTAAAAAATATTCATAAAGTCATTTTTACCAAGAAATCCTATGGGCAAAGGTCCTGCCGAACAGGCCTACAGATTGGGTTTTGCTTTTGCTCCACCAGTTTTAACAACTTTGACGAAGGCATATTTTCTTTTTCTATTTAATTTCAGGATTTTGTTTTTTCCTCTTTCATACCATATCTTTTGATCAGAGTCATACCAAGTTGCCCATCATGTTATATGTGCATCTTTTTATGATTGTGAGATAACACGATTACAAAATAAAGAAAAATTGGGATGTATAATGCCAAGTTGTTTGATCAAAAGTTTGCAATCTTCGTTAGTTTGAAGTTAACACAATTCAGAAAATAACAAATTAAACGATATTAAAATAAGACTGATACAAAGATGTCACTGCTTTACAAGTTACATTGTCATTCCTGTACAAACAGCTCACCAGTATAAATTTCAATACAGGAACCTGTAATCTTCCTTGCGTGTATGGAAGAAACAAACACTTAAAAACTCACTTCCAGGATGAAATTCAAAATTCAACTATTATATTGCCAAAGCAGGAACAAAAGATTAATAAAATGTAGATGCCAGCTGTACCTTTTAAGTGATGGGCAGCTTATCCGTACCATAATTCAATGGAAACTTCATCTGTACAAAAATACTAACATAAAATAGCAATAAAAATAAATAAGATAATTGAATATAATAACTAAATTTAAATCACAGGGCACGAACCACACTGACAATGAAAACAGGAACCATTATTATACAACCCAGTTCTTTTTCTTGTTAGTTTTGTTCTGAATTGCTCAACTGTGGGATAGATACAGTAATCAGGCCATCAAATAAAGTGCTAATTTAGATCAATGCAGCACTGGACTCAAAGAGGCTTAACTGCTCAATTCCACAACAGCTGCATAAGTGGCACACTTTGTTGAAATAATGTTGCGTGCTTACCTCAAAATAATATTACTTGTAGCCAACTTCTTTCATTAAGTGGCGATAACTTCTACCACGGAATATTCTTTGCCACGTAAACGCAATTGATTCCTCCAAGGTTAGTTGTATCTTTTGCTGAACTAGCCTATAAAATAAAATGTGTAAAAGAATGGTTATTAATTAAAGAAGATAGTAGTTAGATCCTTCTAGTGATGTTCAGTTTCTTAATTAGGATCCTGAACAAGAGCCAGTACAAATGCTTCCATTAGACACTTTGGTTGGACATGAATATAACTAAATCCATAGGGAAATTAGAAAGCATATAATAGAAGAAAAATTGAAAAAAGGCAAATAAAGTCACAAATCATTGAGGTCTGTAATAGCCTCAATAATAAATTAAGCAGCAGAAAGTAAATAATCTAGATTAAATTGTGTGAACCGACCATCTCACAAGACACCTCTGAATACCACGAGTAACAGGTCGAATAAAGGATGGGTCCCGCTGTGCATACAGTAAACCAACCTATGATGTAAATACAGGATACGGAAAAAGATTAGCGCATCAACTGATCTGATGAACAATAATGGAAACTTTATTTCAGTTGGGATTCAGCAATGATACCAGTTTAAATATGATTTAATAACTATTCACCATTATTCATTCAAGTATTTGTTTGGTTTTCCATTGGACTATATTGGGCACAGTTAAGCAGTTGAGAACTGTAATGACTTGCAATTTAATCCAGGAAAAAAAATCCAAAAGGTCAAATAAAGCTAACATTACTAAATTGAATCCTAACTGAAGTTCAAATTCCGTTCTTATGGGATGAAATTTTCATATCTCATTGGTGGGTCTGATTGCAAAGGTAAGAGTTAGTTTGCCCAGTTTGTCCAAGTTAAAAAGTTCGTCCAACCCTAAAAAAAAGAAGAAAACTAAATAGTTTACCTCTAACATGGCAATGGTCGCAGGATCATCTAGTATTTCTAGGCTATCATCAGCTAAATAATTAACCTACAGCATAGTTAGGGTATTAATTCAGGTAGTGACAGAGATAAGAAACAGTGTAAACAAGACCATCCTACAATTTTAGAATTCAAAATTTTATTCTTCTCAACAGAAATCCTATATCACATTCTAAAGAACACAGATTATTTTACTGGAGCAAAGAGGAGGTTTGACAGGAAATATGTTTACTGGATTGTTGTAATTGCGAAGACTTAACTCTACCCCCAAAAAAAAAACACATGGATGCCAATAATGTCTAGTATTGTCCCAGACTGCCAGTAAAACTAGTGTTAAACTCATCTCCTTTCCTAGAAGTCAGATCAAATAAACGAAAAAAAGATAAAGAATGCACAATCTATGGATGCACTGGTACTTCAAAATTTGACTTTCAAAATTCAAATGTGCAAATTAAAAGTTTTAGATTTGGAAACTTTGCACACGTCCATAGGATATTTAGATATCTTTGAAGCTTGACGGTAAAGTAGTCATTCTAATCTACCATGTATAGAAATATTACCCCAAACTCAGTGTTTGCAAAGGATTGAATAAAATCAATTAATTGAATCTTTGCCCAAGATGATTGACGGTTTTCAGCATGAGGAGGCTGTCTCCATGGAGCACCAAAGAACATGCGGTTTTCTGGGATTTTTCCCTGATGTGCGTCAGAGGCAAACTTCTTCAAGATATCAAGTGCCAGCTCCATGGCAGGGTTAACCACCGTTGCCTAATATAAAGTATGAATTATGAATTATCCAAGGATTAATTTATGATTATGGTACCGTTTTAGTCTGGTACTGTACACTATAAACTGCTACATGCAAAGATGTTAAAGCTATCATAGCTTTTTGCATCCTTTTGCTGGTACATTCCAGTCTGCAATAATGCTGATAAAAGTCAGTTATAATAACAAAAATAAGAGTATGCTAAGGCAATTACACTAAAAGTATTAAATTTGTAGTGGCAACCTAAATGGCAACCAAGTTCTTGCGAATAAAACTAATTAACTAAAAGAAAGAAAAAGGATCATGTTCGCTCATAATAATGGATGAAAAAACTGCTTACTTGCAAGTATGCAAGATAGGCGTCAACTATGTCTTCAAAGTTACTGTTACAATCAAATAAGAAAAGAAAGAATAAGTAAAAGACCGTTATTACATAACTTCCTATAGAATTTAAAAAAACTTGGCAATCATATGCCATTTCAAAAAGAAAAAGAAAGAACTTCAAGGATAATTCATCAAATTATTCCAACTCTCAAGGAATGAAGAGATTTATATTTGCTTATTGACTATGATTTTTCAGCATTGATAAAGGCACATATGCTATGCTGCATGTACATGTATCATATCTGATTCAATATGGATATGGCAACACAGCATTTTTCAGAAACTTAGGGTGCGATATACCTATATACATATCATTTTTTTATTATTTCCATCATAAGAAAACTATTTTTGTTCTAAAAAATAAACTTAATGTATCGATGTCTCAATTAAGTAAAGAGATTATTAGATGGATGTATAATTTTTTCAATTAAAATGATGTACAATACTACAAATATATTAATTCATTGAATGAATAAAAAGAGCATAAAAAATTTGATTTTTCACTTTTGAAAATAAGTGGTGCAGCAAGGGCTTGCTTGGAGCTCATCAAGAAGCTGAAAGACAACAAGTTATTATTATTTTATTTACATATTTGAAGACTACAAAACTGGAGTCCGGTCAGCTCACGTTTGAATTGGAATTGTTTTAATCCCACAACAATTGTTTCTTCTCTGAGCCAGTTGCCTATTTATAAATACAAGGGCTCTACCGTTAAAAAGCAATTTCCAATTGTGGGGGTCTGCATAACGCTGCCTCGTGCAGCCATTCACGTGAAAATACACGAATCTGGGCGTATCTTTGACTCTATCCAGTTAAATTAACATTTATTAGATTTGCAGCTGGCATATCTGATACGTATTGTACATGAATTGTATGCATATATGTATCAATATGTCTAAGATACGGATACGGGAGTTTAATTGCAGTATTAAGGTAACATAGTGCATATGTCATTTCAATGTAGAGGTTAAAAGGGTACTTACGTCTCTTTGTTGGCTCTTTGCTTGAGTGCATATATCTCAGAGAGCTGTCTAGGGTTTGGGCCAAGTACTTCATCTATAACTTTCCACTACAACTTCAATTAAAATGTAGACTTATTATTACAAAATTACATTTCATTCGAAAATTAATGGAACAAATATCATCATGGTACATCTTGTTCACCTCCTGGTAAGTCCAAATCAGATGCCAAAATTCAATGGATAAACTTATTATATTCCAGTAATTGGAGTATGTTATGCACCCAACCGGTGCAAATATACTATTGGTGGTATACAGGTACGTATCAGATTATAGTAAGGCAGCTAAATAAAAGAGAAACTAATAAGAAAAGCAAGATCCAGTGCAAATTACAATGATAAAAAGAAAAATCTGTTAGTACCTCTGTTTGACTGAAATAATCAAAGACCATGTGCAATCTAGCCTCTTGTGATGTCCATCCAAAGGTCTTTGTACCATCAATTTAGGGGGAAAAAAAAGAAACAGGAATTATATATCTAGCAAATACCAAGAGTTATGTTGTTATAATTCTTTGATTTTAGTTTACGAAATTACCTCACGAGAAATAAATATATCAGGAAATCCAAAGTCCAGAAATGCTTGATAGGAATAATAGCTACAAATAGACAAGAAATTCTTGAAACATGTTTCTAAATTAATTGAAGGCTTGAAGCCAAAGGAATGATCTATACTGGCACTCAGCAAAAGCAAAAATCTCTGAAGCATGCCTTTCATTAGGATTTGAATTTTTCAATATATTAAAAAATTTGCACCATCATACCTGTCTGAAGACACCAGAAGCACAGGGAGGCATCTCTCATTAGCACCAAGTGCAATAATTTTCCATATCAGACTATCATGGTACGCCGAGGCCAGTATGGTTGAGTCATCTGCACAACTTGCCTTGCGCAATATGTCTATGTTGTTCAAAACCAACTTTGGCTGTGACGTATGAGGTATGAAATATGTTTCAGACACACACAGTGTTTCTTCAATATTTGTTCATTTTTACAGTACAACACTAATTCCAGGGCTTATGCTTATACACTGAAATACAACATAACAACATAAGACAAGCCAAAAATACAGGTATACATGGAAACAGTGGAGATCTTACGATAGTAGTCTTTTGTTTTTTTTTTCCTTCTTCCTTTTCACAGTTATGCTTTACTAGAAAATTTGAGATATCAAATACCACAAGGAGCAAAGAAACAAAAAGAAAAGAAAGGACTCAGCAGGTACACAGTCAACAATTAAGCAACTCCATAGAAATATGAGAATCACTGAGAAAAACCAAACCAAACAAAGTCATGTTATTGTTCTAAACCCTGTACCTGAAAGAAGTCCACCTCAGAAGTTTCTGACAATATTTCTATCAACAAACAAGGCCAACTGGTTGCCATATTAGACAGAGACCTTGAAAAATTGCCAGTATGGTTCAAGTGCCGCACTGATTCACGTCTCCAATTCTTTTGTATCTCAAGTATCTCCTTTGCAAGCGCTAATGCTGTGACAGCCTCCTTTATATATGCAACCTCCTCCATTGAATATTTCTTTGAAGTACTTGTCAGAAGAGAGTCTGTTTCCTTCAATGCCAATTTGTGCATGCGGGAGAGCACAGCCTTTGACCAGAGCAAAAACAGTTGACCCGCACTATTACAAGTAGAAGAACTTGTGCTGAGCCCTGCAATCTGGTGCAGGGTTTTGTGGAGGCCATGCCACTTGTTTAGGGCAGTGAAAATGTCACGGGATCCAACCTTGCCGAGAAGGATTGCGTGATTAGTTAGGCTTTCAAGCGACTGGTCCAGGCGATCAGAAAGGCTAGAGAGAGAAGGTGGCAGAGGGGCCATACTGGTTTGTGAAGTAGCAGCTGCCCATGGAAGCGGAGTTGTGGGGTCAGGAGAGAAGTCCACATAGGCAGTTATGTGGGGTCCCTTGTTCCATTCAGGAAGAAGACCTAGAGAGATAGAGATAGAGAGAGAGAGAGAGAGAGAGAGAGAGAGATTAATAATGGCTTTTTAGCATTTGAGAACAGAGATAATTTTTGTTCTCTATTGGGGTTTATGAGGCTCTAGCATTCACTAGTATAGAAGCAAGCCCATCTGGTAACAAACGAATTCTATCCCACACCCCCAGTTGGCTCTGATGCAGGTACAGATCAGCCGGGATTGTAATCCTTGCTTGCTTACACTACAATAGCTGACACAGTAGCACCTGCCAACCGTTTGATAAAAAGCCTCATTGGTGATTTCCTTGCTTCAATAGTCTTACTCCGACTGTTGAGGTACAAAATCGAAAGCATGCTAAGATTAATTACATAAACAAACACATTACAGCAAGCAGGGCTCTACTGCGCTTTAGAAATGCAATAAAAAACCTAACCAGCAAGCAACTTTGCCTACAATAGTAACTCTGTGTGCGCCTCTGCGGCTGTGGGGGTGAATGCGTCGGATAACGAGAGAGAGAAAGAGAGAGACTAACGATGGAGAAGGAGAGAGGTCTTGCCAACACCACGGGGACCGTGGAGAAGGAGAGGCTGGGCTACGCGATGGTGTCTCGCATGGCTGTTGAGCACCGTTTCCATCAAAGGCCGTGCCAACACTCTCCACGAGACGGCGCCGCCTCTTTCCGCAGCCACCGCCGCCATCTCCCTCCAAATCTCCTACGCTGAGCAGCAGACCGGAATTGGCCCCCAAAACCTTAAACCCAGCTACTGTACCGTGGGTCCCGGGTTGGACGAATCAATCGGACCGTCCTGCTAAAAATCTTACCTGGGTGTGCTCCATAAGAGGAATCGAGATCCAGTGAAGTAACACAATGTTTGGGTTTTAGCTCGGGACCGTCCGATTCGAATTCGAGACCATCCATTCCAAAGAGGAGTGCACACATTCCGACAATAGATTTAAATCTCGAGACCATCCTGAGCGACAGATTCGAATCGGATGGTCTCGATCCAAAACCCAAAAATTAGGCTACTTTAGGGGATCCGGACCCCAGAAGAGAGGGGAGGCCGACATTTTTACTAATATCCAAAGTTTAATACAAATTATTAATTATGTCCGGAGTTCAAAACTTTCGCTAAAAATACCCAAACCGGCCAGAAAATGACCGGTTTACTCCCCCACTAAACCGGCCATTTTCTGGCCGGTTTACTCATTTTTTTTTTTTTTTAAGACTATGAATAGCAAAATAGTAAAATCTAACACTAAAAATTGAAATTTTTTGTTTAAATTTTTTGTTAGATTATTTCTTGTGATTTATAATTACCATATTTATACTAAAATACACTGGATTACTGGAAATTATGTTGAATTACACTATATTACAATAAATTATGTTGAATTACACTAAATTACACTAAATTACAATAACTTCGCTAATTACGCAAAATTACGCTAAAGTAGACCGATTATGTGCCATCTTTCATGAATCATAAAAAATAGTAAAAAAATTCCGAAAAATAGTAAAAACTGGTATTCTACAAGTTCATTATGTAACTAATTTACTGAGCTACTTGGATTGAATAATAGAAACGAAAATCTTAATCGGAAACTTCAACTCAAGTTTTGAGGCTCTTCCCTTAGTTTTTTGGCGATTCTGAATTTTGAAATCTAGCATCGCTGGCACTGACGCATGCGTCTTTTCGCAAGCTTTTCGAAAAGTGGTCATTTGCTGAAATCGGACACTCGAGCGCCGTTTTATGACCGTTTGAAGTTTCACCGTTGTTTTTCGCCGTCACTAAATTACATTACATTACGGTACGCTGAAAAGGCGAAAAACGACGGCGAAACTTCAGTTGTAAATGGAAGGTGGAAACGTGGGGATTGAATTGAAGTAGCTTGAAATCGCGTTGATCGTGTCTTTCCGCTTTAAGTTTATTAAATTCTAGCATTGGTCAAGGTAAGGACAGTACTAATTGAAATCATAAATACATATCTTAGGATTTGGATTAGAAGCGACCGTACTTTGATATCCAACCCGGAACTATAGGAATTAAGGTTAGGGTTTGGTGAAGGACTTAATCGTGAAGTCAAAATCTAAGGTGTAGATCTGGAGCATATGGACGTGGGGAATCATTCTAAATCATTCTAAATCTGTCCCAAGGTGTTCCCCACGTTTCCACCTTCCATTTACAACTGAAGTTTCGCCGTCGTTTTTCGCCTTTTCAGCGTACCGTAATGTAATGTAATTTAGTGCGGCGAAAAACGACGGCGAAACTTCAAACGGTCATAAAACGGCGCTCGAGTGTCCGATTTCAGCAAATGACCACTTTGCGAAAAGACACATGCGTCAGTGCCAACGATGCTGGATTTCAAAATTCAGAATCGCCAAAAAACTAAGGGAAGAGCCTCAAAACTTGAGTTGAAGTTTCCGATTAAGATTTTCGTTTCTATTATTCAATCCAAGTAGCTCAGTAAATTAGTTACATAATGAACTTGTAGAATACCAGTTTTTACTATTTTTCGGAATTTTTTTACTATTTTTTATGATTCATGAAAGATGGCACATAATCGGTCTACTTTAGCGTAATTTTGCGTAATTAGCGAAGTTATTGTAATTTAGTGTAATTCAACATAATTTATTGTAATATAGTGTAATTCAACATAATTTCCAGTAATCCAGTGTATTTTAGTATAAATATGGTAATTATAAATCACAAGAAATAATCTAACAAAAAATTTCAATTTTTAGTGTTAGATTTTACTATTTTGCTATTCATAGTCTTAAAAAAAAAAAAAAAAAATGAGTAAACCGGCCAGAAAATGGCCGGTTTAGTGGGGGAGTAAACCGGCCATTTTCTGGCCGGTTTGGGTATTTTTAGCGAAAGTTTTGAACTCCGGGCATAATTAATAATTTGTATTAAACTTTGGATATTAGTAAAAATGTCGGGAGGGGAGGGGAGAGAAGAGTGTCCGAAATGTTGCAAGGGTTTATTTGGTCTACAAACTAAAATTTTAAAGAAAAGAAAGGGAATCAAGACACAAAATTAAATAGGATTTTTCTCCAATCTCTATCTCTAATTTAAAAGATAGCTCGTTCTTTTATTCCTTCCATCCTCTTCTTTTCTTTTCTCTTCTATTTGAAGTTTGTGGAGCACAGCTTTAATAGATCCACCGGTGTTAACACTTAACATGATTGTCCACGAATGTACTTGATTTTTATATTTGTAGTATTTTGAAAAAAGAAAAAAAAAATTCATACCACAGATTTTTTTTTTTTCAAGTCCTTTACAAAGAACATGCTGGTAGGGGCGGATTCAGAATTTCAATCAGGAGTATGCACAATACAAATGCCAAAAATAGGGGTGTCAATGGTACCTTTTTAGCCGTTTACCCGACCCGTATCGTATTCGATATGGCTCATAGTCCGTGCAGCTTCTTTTAGCCGTTTACCCGACCCGTTTATTCGATATGGCTCATACTTGTAATTTATGATCCATTATTGGCTATTGGCTACAAAGGACTTCAAATTAAAGCAGCTGCATGTATGGCCTATTAGTCATTTTTGAATTAAAGCAGCTGCTGGGCATTTATTTATTATACTTGTAAACATGCGCTGGGTTGGCTTCCATATGAATATAAATACTACATATGAGGAGCTTTATATATACTACATATATATATATTTAAGTGAAATTTCTCATATACTATATATACTTGTAGTATAAAATATACGCATATGAATATACATTTGAATTCTCATTTTAAAATATACGCATATATAAGTCCGCATATGCGGTATACAGTGACCTTCCGCATGCATGAACAAAACCGCATTTAACAACAATGGATAGAAGGGTCTCATGTTTCATTCTTTGGGTGTATGTGCGCCATGTTCATTTTCAGTTGAAGACTTTCTTCTTCCTCGAGAAACAACTCGCAAATCAGAAAAAATAGAAGAAATTAAGATCCAATGTCATTTGCCTCTAAGAAAAAAAGAAAAAAAAAAAGGGAGTTGGCTAAGCCTTTAAATTTCAGTTTTTAAAGTTGCCAATTTTTAGAATTTATTTCGGAATTAGGTTTCTAGAATTGGCCTTTACGGCTAATTTAGGTCTATTAAGTTATTAAATTCTGATTAAGACGTCTAGAAATAGGTTTACGTCTTAGATTAGGCTTTAGGCATAATTTTAGATTTATTTAAAGGAAATTAGGGTTTATACATGTTCTGAATTTGAGTTAGTTAAGAATTAATGTCCGCAAACAGACCTCTTTTTACGAGACAAGTTTAAATTCATTACATGACAAGTAATTAAGATGATGCACTTGCAATTGATGCGAGTATTAGTCAGCCCAAAGGAGGATTAGTACTTGTTAAAATTGTTTAGGGCATAAGGGTAGTATATAAAGATCATATGTGGTAGTTATGTGTTAATGATGTCTTAGAAAGGTCTCGGGACATGGACTTAAGTGTTCCGAAGTGAACCCCTACCTCCCGTTGACTGGCCTAGTCATTAATACATAATTGATGCCAACTTATCCCAAAGGATGATTGGTAATTGTACCACGTATTTATACTTTATTTACTACACCAAAGTACCTGAAGGTAATGATTACATCCAAAGATGTTTCATTAGTGGATGCGTGCTTTGTTTAAAGAAATAATGGAACTTAGTATAATTTTTTGGCCTTTAAATGAATTTTAAAATTATGATTAAGGATAAATCGTGACGCGTAGTGATCTAATTCTTTCCTTTGTTCCTTTCAAGTTAACATAGCATCAAACACACAAAATATTCTCATTCTTACTGGCACAAATTATAATGATTGGAAAGATCACCTAAGATTAACACTGGGAATTATGGACCTTGACGAGGCATTAAGAGAGAACTGTCCCAAACCTAAGGTTACGGATACGCCAACTTCTGAAGAGAAGGAGGCGAAAGCAAAATGGGACAGATCCAATAGGCTTTGTGTCATGGTTATCAAGAAGACTATTCCAGTGGCTTTTAGGGGGATTGTACCTAAGACTGTAACAAACGCTGTAGAGTACCTAAAGACCCTTAAAGAGAGATTCACTAAGAGTGACAAGTCAGAAATAGCTACACTCTTTAAGAGCCTAGTCAACATGAAATATAAGGGTAAAGGGGGTATAAGAGAGCACATTATAGAGATGACTAATATACAACAAAAGTTGAAAGGTTTGAAACTTGACATCTCTGATGAACTCTTGGTCCACTTCGTCTTTATGTCCCTTCCTACTCAATATAGTCAGTTCATGGTAACATACAACTGTCAGAGGGAGACTTGGACACTTAATGAGCTTATAGCTCAATGTGTCCAAGAGGAAGAGAGACAGAAGCGAGACCAAAAGGAGAGTGCTAACGTGGCTACCGCCACTGCCCCTAAGGGAAATAAGAAGCGGAAGAAGCAGTCTCAGGGTAAGGATAAGGAAGCTGCAAACAACGCCGCGAAGAAAAACAAGAAGGAAGATACTTCTGCGGAAGCAGAAGAAAAGAAATGTTTTTTCTGCAAAGCGTCAAGACATACGAAGAAATTCTGCTCCAACTATCATGCTTGGAGATTGAAGAAAGGTATGTCATTAAGTTTAGTTTGTTCTGAAGTTAATTTAACTTCTGCATCTAGATACACTTGGTGGTTAGACTCAGGTGCAACTACTAACATCAGTGTATCAATGCAGGGCTGCCTAAATTGCCGGAAGCCAAATAAAGCTGAAAAATACATATATGTAGGTGATGGCAATCAAGTTGAAGTAGTAGGAGTAGGAACCTTTAGATTATTGTTGAAATCAGGATTTTATTTGGATTTAGATACTTTATTTGTACCGTCCTTTCGACGGAACTTAATTTATGTTTCTTATTTGGACAAGAAAGGCTTTACTTGTACTTTTAGTAATGGAAATTTCAGTTTGTATCAAAATTCAAAAGAGGTTGGTTCTGATTTTCTTTCTATTCATGTATCAAAATATAGTATTTTTTTGGACAAAATATAAGATATATTTTTTGGACAGAAATCAAATATAGTCAAATATACCATATCTGGACAGAAATATACCAGATCTGGACAGAAATACGGCAGGGATACGGACGGACGGGATACGTTTCAATTTTTGTAGATGATTGAGTGTCGAGCAACAGCCCGTTCAAGATGGAACAAGGTAATTCCGCTACCTTGATTCGGTTTTATTTCTGTATAGGATGGTCTTAGAGCAGGTTCAAGGGTGTGTTTATGCACCAACAAGTGGTATCAGAGTCGCCCTACGTAGAAAAACAGTTATTTTTTTTGAAAATTAATCTAACTGACCAGATTTGTATAATAACAATTTTCTATCAATTAAATCTGTCAAACAAACTTTTAATTGCCTAAAATGACTTATCAAACATAGAAAACCTAATTTTAGTCGAAACTTAATGACCAAAAATCAGACTCACACAGTTTGTAAACTTAATCTGCTATTATCAATCATCTATGCTTGTTATAATCAGGAAACGCACAATAATTCTGTCCAGGATCACTGAAGCGCAAGGAAAAGAAATTATTCACCGTTTCTCGACTAAAATTCGCATATTTGATCAAATAGCATCTACTAATCTTTAAAATTAATTCCAGGTAACTTAAAACAGATTCAATAACAGAAAAAAGATAGCAGTTCAAATAATTCTATAGATAAAAAAAATAACTGTTTTTCTGCATAGGGCGGCTCTGATACCACTTGTTGGTGCATAAACGCACCCTTAAACCTGCCCTAAGACCATCCTATACAGAAATAAAACCGAATCAAGGCAGCAGAATTACCTTGTTCCATCTTGAACGGGCTGTTGCTCGACGCTCAATCGAGATCAAAGGCTTGAATGTTGAACTTGAGGTCTCAGATCCTTCCAAGACTTGCAGAGCTGCCGAACAGAATCCGTATCCGAATTGCTATTCAAATTCTGTCTCTAATGTCTAATAGAGAGACAAAAGAGAGGCTTAGTGGCTAAACCTAATGCTATTATATGATTTCTCAAAATCAATAATAATTGCTCTGTTGCCTTGGAGACCTACCTCTTAAATAGGGGTAACAACCGCCTAAGAATTAGAGTGCTAATTATGGCGGTTCTGGAATTAGAGTGCTAATTATGGCAGTTCTGGAATTAGAGTACTAATTACGGATTATCTAGAAGCTTTTAGAAACGTCCAGACTTTTTTAGCACTTTAATTTGTTACCAACCTTAATTGTAATATTTCTAATCGGTCCATCAACAATTAGAAATAATTACCCTGATATTTCTACACGTATTTTCGGTCCATATTCTTATTTTAAATACGTACATGCCTAATTATTGTTACAAATGTTATACTGAATTTGATCACTTGGTTAGACATTTAATTGAGACAATATACAACATATAATTATATCACATAGTAGTCAAACATAATAATTAGATTCAGACGTCTCCAAATCTAACAATGAGATCTTTACATTACATCTGAATTGTGTTTTATTTTTCTGGTATATCAGGCACAAATATCAAATAGTATTAGATCTAAAAAAAATTCACATTTCCCGACTCTCTTTGAATCCGCCCCTGCATGCTGGTAGAATGTTTTAAATCTACCAAGATTTTTAAATACAAAACCATCATATACGATAAAAGATGAGTTGGTGTGCATGTTAAAATTCTCATCTGACGGATATACCGTGTGCTCAGATTCTCCCCATATGCCGGTAAGAAATTTCAACAAACATGTTTTTGTACATAGTTTGTATTTCACAATTAGTATATTCGTTGACACTTGGAGATTATGTAACTTAAAAACACCCGGACATTTTTTTACTAATTTCCTAATTATCTACAGAATTATTTGAACTACTATCTTTTTTTTTTTTTTCTGTTGTTGAATCTGTTTTAAGTTACCTGGAATTAATTTTAAAGATTAGTAGATGCTATTTGATAAGTTACCTGGAATTAATCTGTTTTAAGTTACCTGGAATTAGTATATTCGTTGGCACTCAATAACGTGGATATCACCAATGATCTTTATGTACTAGGCCGACTATTTTTTCTGGGGTAAATTTCGCTGGAGGTTACTAAATTTTGTTCTTTGTCATGAATTGGTCACTTAAGTTTGATTTGTCTCAATCAAGTCACTTAACCTTTTATTTGTTCCAATCAAGTCACTTTATAATTTTTTCATCCAAAATACTAACGGAATATGCCATTTTGTCCAAAATGCTAACAGTATATGCTCATTTTGTCCAAAATAATAACAGAATGAGCATATTTTGTCAAAAATACTAACGGAATAAGAATATTCTATTAGCATTTTGGATGGAAAAACTATAAAGTGACTTGATTAGAACAAATGAAAAATTTAGTGACTTGATTAAGACAAATCAAACTTAAGTGACCAATTCGTGACAAAAAACAAAGTTTAGTGACCTCCGAAAAAATTTACCCATTATTCCTAAACGACAGTTAATCAATACCGATAGAAGACGACACAACTGCATTTCTATTTACATGGACGAATGCAAAACAAAAAAAAAAAACAGAGAGAATAAAACATCGAGCAAAACGATTAACGCAATCATTTGTTAAAATTCTATATTCTTTTTCTGTATCAAACTTATGGAACAACTAACATGGTTCATATTTTGTATCAAATTATGCAGGGAGGACATCTTCCATCAACAGGGGTCGGTGATTTCTACCTTAATTAGGAAATTAGTGAGAAAATGTCCGGGTGTTTTTAAGTTAAATCAAACATTGATGATGTAATGATCTCTTTTGATATTGTATTATGAGGGGGGCTCAAATACTTCATTGCTTCATGCTTCAATTGTACCTTAACATATTTATTTTCAATTTCAAAGTCAAAACAGATAATCAACCGCTCAACATGATATCCACGTTAAAATATAATTGAGACTAAATTTTATATATGTTGGAAAAATTTTACTATTTTTTAAGATAAGTACAAAATCATTGTTTTTAGATGGTCCATAATTTCTTAAAAAACAGTGATTTTGTATCTATCTTAAAAAATAGTAAAAAAAATTCAAAAAATATAAAATTTAATCTCTAAGCACATTTAACGTGGATATCATGTTGAGTGGTTCAGATCTTTTGTTTCGACTTTGAAATTGAACATAAAGATGTTGGGGTACGATTGGGGCATGAAGCAATAAGGCATTTTGAGTCATGAGGAGGGCTCAAATGCCCCATTGCTTCATGCTCCAATCATACTCCAACATCTTTATGTTCAATTTCAAAGTTCAAACAGATGATCTGAACTGCTCAACATGATATTCACGTTAAAATATGATTGGAAATCAAATTTTGTATTTGTTGGAATATTTTATTATTTTTTAAGATAGTAAAAAATAGTGTTGTTGCCATTTAGTGTTGTTGCCATTTTTTTAATAATGCACATGCGACGTTTAAGATCGTAAATTCAACAATTGATGTTCAATATGTAATTTATTAACTTAAAAACAAACATACCTTAAAAAATGATGATTACATAATACAATAACTTATATATAAATATAATAATACAAGACGAGGGCTCAAATGCCTCATTGCTTCATGTCTCAATTGTATCCAACATTTTTATTTTCAATTTCAAAGTTTAAACAAACGATTCGAACAGCTCAACGTGATATCCACGTTAAAATATGATTAGAGACCAAATTTTATATTTGTTGGAAATTTTTACTATTTTTTAAGATAGGTACAAAATCATCGTTTTTAGATGGTCCACAATTTCTTGAAAAACAGTGATTTTGTATCTATCTTAAAAAAATAGTGAATTTTTTTAAAAAAAATATAAAATTTAATCTCTAAGTACATTTTAAAGTGGATATCATGTTAAGCAGTTTATATCTTTTGTTTCGACTTTGAAATTGAAGATAAAGATGTTAGAATACAATTAGAGCATGTGGCAATGGAGCATTTGAGCCCTCTCAACAAAATAATATCAGATTCATAATGTGTACGACTTGATTGAAATATTTTAAATCAACAAATTGGCTATTCCAAACACAAAAAATTTCGACCTCGATTGAAGTCAAGTGAAGGTAATTCATATTCTTCTAAGAAAGTGTTAAACTCAACACAATTTTTTTTCTGATGATCGTGATATAGTTTTATATTTCTGGAGGTCCGGTTTCTCTATAAATATTTCGATCAATTTTACTTGGTATTTATTTTATGGTAACGGACTAACGGTTCAAGCAAAAATTTCCAATGGTTAATTCGCTTCTGAAATAACTATTTTCAACAGTAATATACCAATATTTCTCTTGGCCTCTCAGCTATCTCAGCATCAATCCCTTTCTTTATGTAAAAAAAAAAAACACAATTTAAACTATAAGAATTAAATTAGTTATGAGTTATATTCGTATTATATCCGAATTAGCATCGAATTATTTCTGAATTTGGAACTAAGTTGCCGTGCTTTCTACACAACATTAACTTACATAAATAAAAGATAAATAATAAGAAAGATTAAAAAAAATTGGAAAACCCTTGTTTTTTTTTTTTGTATTAAATCACGCCCTTAGGCCTAGGGTTGCACAAAAAATTCGTAGTTCGTAATTTGATTCGACAAAGTTCGTAAAAAATTCGATTCGAAATTGAGTTCGTTTGAAATTAATTCAAACCAAACTAAGTTCGAAATTAATTCAAACCAAACTTAAACTAGACCTAGTTCGTTCGAAATAGGTTCGCAAACCAAACTTAGTTCGAAATTAACTCAACATGAACCGTTGATTTCCACTGATAACTTATGTTCGCTGATGAAAATATAAGGCCGCCCAGTCCATAATTGCTCTCAGTTCTGACTTCTGAAAAATGTTTCTTGAATACTTTGGATATTTGAAAACTTTGGTGATGTTTCTCCTGTTGGCTATTTGGAAAACTTTGGATATTATGATTGTACTGAACATTGATTGATTGTACTAAACTTTGGTGTTTGATATAAATTTTGGTATTTGTAATGAATTTTGATTTCCAACTTTGGTGTACTGTGTAATTAGAATTCAGAATGCCTGAGTTTTTTATTGAAGTATTGTGATTTCGAACTATGGCCCAGCCATAGTCATAACTCGTAAGTCGTAACAAAGTTAGTAAAAGTTTGAAATTGAGTTCGTAAAAAATTCGATTCGAAATTGAGTTCGTTCGAAATTAATTCAAACCAAACTGGAAGTAGGTTCGATTCGGTTCGGTTCGTTTGCAGCCCTACTTAGGCCATTATAAAACTTACAGACAATTACAACATAGATTTGTTTTAGATTGTCTCCTATTACATGAATTCTAGCAAATAAAGGATAAGTAAACCCCACATAACTCGGATCCGTATCTTCCCACGTACCTGACTAAAAAAATTGGATGTTATTTTAGTTCTAAAATAGAAACATAATGAAGACATAAAAAATAAAGGTATTTAAACTAAAATAATTTAATTACTTCTGATTTATATTCGTCTTATATCCGAATTAGCATCGAATTATTTCTGAATTTCAAACCAAGTTGCGGTGCTTTCTGCACAACATGAACTTACATAAATAAAAGATTAGTAAATTAAAGAAAAGATAAAAAAAGAAAATGTAAAACCCAATGTATTATGGCAACTAAATCAACATGCATGCTAAATTCAACTAGCCTAGTGCACTAAGATTTTCAAATCTCTTGCTAGAATATCTCGCACTAAATATAATTAGGCCTATTTTTATTGCTAAAAATAGTTATTGCTCCAAGCGAGCTAATATTCTTACTTACACCGCTAATTAATTGTGTCTATTTCCAGGGGTTTATTATAATCTAATGACGGCATATATATCTCCTTCACTAATCCTTCTTCAAATATAGAAGAGAAAAGTCTCTTCTTCATCAATTGAAATCTCTTCTAATGGCGGCATTTACAAGTGCCCTTATGCTTCTTGGTTAGCTTCTTAACAACTTTATTTTTATATTTTCTTAAAGAAAATCTTCATATATTTTTCATAAATCTTGCTATTTTTTCCGAGATCTTTACAAGATATTAGTAGACGAAGGGTCGATGGCGGCATTGACGACGGAAGAATCACAGAAGAAAAAGAAATCAACACTTTATCTCAACTGATGGATAATGAATCCACAACAGAAGAGAACAGTACAGCAGATGCTCCTATCTGTGACGAACCTTCGGGTCATACGATAATTTTTCTGTTCCCGGCCATAATGGAGATCCGACAACACAGAGCAAAGGTCGTGACTATCGGGCCATACCACCACAAGGAGAAACTGTTTTTTGGCAACAATTACAAGTGGCAAGTTCTCGACGTGATGACCTATGCCTTCCAATTCGAGACGGCAATGTTCTTTAGAAATATGGTAAGGAGGGAAAAGGAATTGCGCGGCTGCTACGAGGAACAATGTGAAGAAGATTCATACCCGATGGATACCAAAGCGTTTCTTCAAATGATGTTGCTTGATGGGTGCTTCATAATCTTCGCTCTCAAATGCTTTAGCTTGAAAAATCAGCCTTTACATGATATGGTAGAATTGTTCACAAGCAAAATTCAAAGACTAGGAGAAGGTATTCTCATGTACCGGTTGATTAACAACATAAAGAACCTAGTGTCAGATTTAGAAATGCACCAGGAATCTCTGATATGTGATCTTCTACAGATGGAGAATCAGGTACCATTTTCTGTTCTTCAAGAGCTGCTGCATGTTTGTCCCACTCTTAGAGATTTTATCGGTGGTTCGATCAAAGACCTTGCACTATCCGGCTTCAAATGTGTGCGTCCGAGGATGAACAAAGAAAAATCAGACCCTCCAGAGAATTTCCTTCACCTCTTAGATGTTTTCCACTGGTCTCGAGTGCCGAAGGATAAATACAAGATAGACAATCGGTTTGACAGTCAGACATTGTCTGATCTTTGTATGCTTCATGCAGAAGATTCTCACCGTACCAGGATGAAATTTAAAAAGAAATCAGGGAGCTCTCTTGATGTTGAGATAAAAAATTCATCATGTAGGAAAAGGTGTGTTGTAAAGGTACCAACCATAGATATCAAGAACTACCAGTTTTCGGTTTTTGAGAGTCTTGTTACTTTCGAGGCACGGTACAAGAAGCGTGGGTTTTGCTTCACGGCATTTGTAGAAAGTATGGCAAGTATTTTGGGATCGGAAAATGATGTCAAATTGTTACAAAAAAGCGGAATTATACCCAAAGGTACTGGGGCTTCGGATGATTACGTGATTAAATTCTTTCATCAATTATGTCGTTGTATCAAGCCGATAGCAGCAGCGCCTCATCCTTGTGATGGATATAAAAATGCTGTTGATCGTGTGCGGGAGACAGTTGAAGTTTCAGAAGTAACAGAGGCCAGATGTTGGTTCAGATTTTGAAACCTCATTTTTAGGAGGACCATTTCTTAATTTTTTTCAAAGTTTCATTTACTAAGAATAACGGAGAATCTTTTTCTTTTTTCTCCATGAATAGAGCAATTCATGTAAACCACTTCTTCTTAGATAATCATTTAGCAAAATGTGTCTGTGAAGAGATGATAATGCAGCTCTTAGAAAATTAGAAGTCTTGCCAGATTTAGTCTTCATAGCAAATGAACTTATTCACTTATATCTTGAAAAGCATCTTACACAATACAAGCAGGTCACATTGAAACTGAAGTAATGAAGTATTGAAAGCGATTAAGCGAACAAATGAGAGATTACGGTCACAAGTTCGAAATTCGGTTAGAAAATTTATAGTGGATATATAAGCTGGAAGACTTAACCCCAATTTATATTAAAAACAACCATAGACTTTTCGGAGCATATTTTTTTTAAATCAATGAATTGAAGGTAGACGAATTAGGATACTGTTCACTTCTGTTTCCTTTCTTTTGCATAACAATTTTAAATCCCAAATTCAAATGATATCATTCAATTTCTTAAGAAATGGCATTATTCAATCTGAGAGCATGTTGACCACATAGAAAAAACATATAGCGGTCTTCTTATATGGATGATCTGGATAATTGCTTGTTTGCATGATTGCATCGTCTGCAAATCAGTTGCATACATTATCAACATTAGATTAATGTCGGCTTATTGCTGTATGCAACTCAATACAACATTTTTTTTATTCAGTAATTTCTGATGCTTGCAACTTCATTCATTGTGTAAATGGACATTGTTTTGGAAATATGAAAGTCATATTATTATAGGCCCAGTGGGCTTCAACAGAGATGTTCACCCATTTCATTTCATGTATTGTAAGATTTCCATGAAGTTGCCTGTCCATTCATTTCTTACCATAAATTAATCTTTGCAGCTATTGCCCTCAAATCAAATTTAATTTGTAGGATAAACCAAAATACAAAAAAAAAAAAAAAAATGTGCTCTGCTCCTCTAAATATTCCAGTGCTGGAGAGGATAAGAATTCCTACAAAGCCATCATTTTGGCTACAAATATTATAGATTTATAGTTGTTCCCAAATTCTGACCTCCACGGAATCCGATTGTTTTTTTTTTATCAACTTTTTAAAAATAAATAGATATTATTACAATTGCTATTTACCGAAAATTTTTTAGTTACCACCTCAATATTTCAAAATTTTGACCTTACTATTGATTTCTGCAAAATTGAAAACTGACCATATGCGTACGGTGGTGTTGTGCATGAGTTTCCTCTATTTCACCATCAATTTGAGACCCACACCATGATGCACACCACTACGATAAATAATAATGTTTTTTTAGCCATTTATTTAAAGAAGAATTAATGATAGCAACCGAATTTTTTTTAGTTACTGCCTCAATACTTTTAAATTCTGACCTTATTATTGATTTATACAAAATTCACATGTTACTATGATCCGCATGCGGTAACATATGAATTTTGCATAAATCGATTATAAGGTAAGAATTTTAAAATATTGAGGTGGTAACTAAATTGTTTTTTTTCGGTTGCTATTATTAATCCTTCTTTAAATAAATGGCTAAAAAAATATTACAATTACTATCATGATCCGCTTTTTGTGGTATTGCTCTCAGCGCCATACAGTTCAATCTCGCCATGACACATCTTTCCAGAATTCTCTCTTCTATTTGGAGTCATCTCTCTACGGGCTAACAAAAATAATCATGGAACTAAAAATCTTTCTACAGGATCTTTATTTAGTAGGTTTTCATCGTTACGTCAATATGTATATTTGAAAGGACAATATGACAATAACAATACTAAAAATTGTCTACAAGAATATGTGAATATGTGTGAGAATAAAAAATGACTATTGTTGCTGAAAATAAGTCTGTCAAAATTGTTATTTTCGAAAATATTACTATTACTGACAGCAGTATCCGCGAGGATACAACACTGTTAAACATTTTTATCCTCGTGAATACTCACAAATTCTTGTAATATATTGTCTTTGAAAGGCCAAGAAAATATTTTGACATATAACTGATGAAAATAGAAAATAAATGTTTGTTGAAAAATATGCTAAAGAAGTAAATTATAAATGATGCACAATTAATGATAAAAACGATCCATGTTCTTATATTTTTTTTTTCCCTTTTTTTTAGTGGTACGAGGGCAGTTTGTTCACGCTTAGTGTCATTTGTTCCGGTCTTTCGACAAAAATGAGGTGCTCAAAATGATAGGGACATATGTCAAATAAATGGTCTAAAAAATAATTTGAGAGTTCTGATATCTATTTTTTTGTTCATGATTAATTTTCATAAAATTTCCACAATGATATAATGGAAAAAGATATTTAATAATACTTAAATGTCAACAATTAACTTTATGGGTAAATAGAGAAAAAATAAAAATAGCTGGGGATATATTAAATATAATAAAGAGTATAGGGGTAAATAGAAAAATGAAGAAATAGAAAATTAACTCAAAACATTATTGTTTATTTTTATTCAAAAAAATAGAAATGGAAATTACTTTTTGTGTTTTGTGTAATATCCACCACAGATTAAGCGGAGATCTTTACTAAGCTAAGGTGGCTCAATATCACAACTTAGATTTTTTTTATTGGTTATTCTCATTTTTTAATTTGTGATTTATTGAGGTGGTATTGACGAATTATTTAATTATCTTGTTACATAATCTTTGATTGTCGCTGTCGAATGATTATATTGTTGTCAAATTAAGCACCATGAGCAATTAGATAACTTAATCGCAAGGAAGAAAATTATGTCTTTTATTTTTTTTTTGTAATGCTAAAAAAGTAAAAATAGACATGCTGAGAGAATGATTTACAACTAATGCAAATTTATCATATGGAGTTAAATGTGCAATTGAAAATATGAAATTCTTTACAAATGGAGTCCTACAAACATCATTGCTAATTTTATTTAGAAGGTGCAGCATTTTCATGAAAACAAATTAACAAGCCCTAACAAATCCACTTAATATACAAGTAAATTTAAGTGCTACTAGCTATAATCCAAACAACTTTAATGAAAATAAATAAATAATATTACCGTGTTCTAAATGTGGTGATACTTTCTAGGAACTACATATTTGACAATCTGGATACAAGTATACAATTACATTTCCTAGGGTATGTAAATAGGATTGGAAAATTTTATTTATTTATGTCTTTCATTATTTTACCAGTGAAGAAGAGTAGCAAAGTAGAAAAGGTGCAAAGCTACTCCTCTTTTTTCTCATCCTTCTTATCCCTATAAGGGTTACAATATGAAAGCCTGAGCCAAGTTTTTAGTACTTCACACTGTCATCACATTAAATAAAAGGTATAATAATTATTTTTCTAGATCTTTGCTTTCCAACACACGTTTTACTAGAAGCAGTTTGGATTTACTGAAATTGTTTAAAGAGGGTAATTTTGGGTTCTTACCCCTTGGAAGTTGGAACCCCCATGCAGAAAGCTCAAACATTCATGCCTTGGATGCATTTACTTTGATAGAGTTGTCATCAAGCACACCAACATTTGTGCAAACCAAAGTATCTCCAACAAGCAAAAGCTTCCATTTCTTTTCTATTTCTTTTTTTTTTTGTTGTTAATAGGCCATGGGCAGACTAATACGGTTTATGACAGTAAAATTTGCGCCAGTATATAACAAATGAACGGGACCCTTTAAAACCTGTAATATACGGAGACCCTTTAAAATTTGTGTTAATATATAACAAATAAATGAGATTCAAATTCAAATGATAAAATACCTTGGGTGATATGAATTCTTGGTGCACCTGTTGTATTGAAAAAAAGAATGTCTATAACTACACACACACACACACAAAGTATTTGATTCTTTGATGTCTTGGAGGACTCGTATTAGCACAAAATACTTGTAAATTAAGGTACTATTTACCGTCTCCCGAGAGATTGGTCTACTCTGTAAGAACAAGCTCAGGGTTCCGGGGGAAACAAACAACTATGCTGTAGTTTGCCTTTATTTTATATGCTCTTTTGCAAATTCCCCCACCGTTTTACCTTATTTGCAACTTCAACTTACTAAATATTCAAGTATTTGCACCACCCGAAAACATTATTTATGATAAAAAAATGGAGAAATTTTTTTGCACGCCTTGTTTATACTTAATCATAAAATTTATTTATACATGTATCCTATACGATGTTTGTATACAAAGATATCATTTATTTTTAGGAATGATAACAAGAAAATTTCAATTAAGACTTTGTTGAAAAGTAAATTATAGCTTTCAGAAAAATTAATACTTGTAAGAATAAGGTATAATTATATTTTACCATCAAGTATAAATATTTTTCTAGAGAAGTATAAATATACCTCGAGTACAGATAAAGACTGTGAATCAGATGTGCAATTATTACTTCTAAAAAAATACCATTAGAAAACAACCAATCGTAAATATTTTCCGGCTAAATCATTTTTTTGATGTTACTTACAATAAAATTATACATGCATGCATCGGATATATATTAGGAATGTTTATTGGTAACTACGTTGAAACACTTTAAAATATTTAACAGTCAACTTGTCTCTACTGTCAAATAAATTTTAATGTTATCTTGGCTCCAAAGTCCAAACTTATGCCTGTCAAATATCTGTCATACTAATTTTAGCGTATAGATCTGAAAATAAAATAGTTAGACAACAATTTTGACTCTTTCATTTAAGCAATTTGGATCGACCACATTCCACTTTCAATTTGCTCAATTTATTTTTTTACTAAGAACTTGGGTTTCAGTTACATGTAGTATTTGATTTCCACGTACATTTTTACGAAAATCTATTGAACAATTTGGACCAAGGTTCTACATAGCGATTACAGCGCTATAGCTTTTAAGGTCCGAAAAAGCTATAGCGCAACCATAACTAGCTATTTAGAATCATTATAAAAGAAAAGCGGTTAATAGCGTTATAGCTTTTGAGGTCCGAAAAAGCTATAGCGCAACTATTGCGTAGCTATAGCTAGCTATTTAGAACTCTGATTTGGACCGACTTTTTTTAGATAGACATTTTAGATGGATGGCCCTTGGCCAACAATTTTCGAATTTGACACTGCAGTATTTCAAGAAAGATTCCGTCCGAGAAATTTCAAGTGGAGGGCTTAATCTCATCTCTGTTTAAAAAAAGAAAAAGAAATATTCTGCTTAATTTCTAAAAAAGAAAAGGATCCGCACTCACTTGATCGCGATTCTTTGAGATTCATTTATGTGACCCAGCGTGAGGAAACGAACGCATTAATCCGTTACGGGTGCATGGTGAAAATCAAATGCAGGAGCGAATAATTGAAGGTTGAAATTTAAAATGCATAATGCATGATAAGAGTTAAACTCAAAAAATTTCCAATCACGAATTAAATTTTAACTACTAAATTATAAACATATATTTAATATTAAGAGAAAAGTTGAACTATTAAAATATTTTTAGAAAAAAATTCAATTAAATCTCAATAGACATATTTAAAATATTTAAAAAATTTAAAATATAGGAGTGACTAAGCATTTTTTGGTTTGACTTAAGATTCTCTCATGAGAAAATGTTTCAAGTACCTTATTTGAACCATATAAGATAACATTGTAAATAATGGGGTTTTAGTTCAAAGGATTTTGGACAAATTCTTTATTTAAATTCAAATCTAAATCATCTGATCTACGTTAAAATTCACGCAGGCGATTTAGATTCACAAGACCATTTAAATTTATTAAGTTATAAATATAATAACACGAAACTCGACACATTACAGATGATTTAGACCCGAGTTTGAATTAAAATCCTTTGGCAAAAAACCAATCCCATTGTAAATGACAAATTGACGGTATCTTGATGACCCTATGATATTGGTATAGATCACTACACAGTGGTGGAACTATGTATAAGTAAAAGGGAGCTAAATAACCATCTCTATTAATTGAAAATTTTCAATTTTGTTTTTCAATTTTTTCAATTTTTTTAATTTTTTTAATTTTTAGAAAAAATAATACTATTAATCCTCTTCATAAAATGAAATTACAGGACATATGTTCATCTAGTCTCCCTATCTTAATTTTTTAGTTTCGCCTTTGTCACCACATTAAATTGTGCAACAGTTCTGACGAAAACGGAGCAATTCGTTAGGTGGCACAAAATAGGAAGAGCCGACGGATTAACAGTACTGTACATGACCCAGATTGAGCTTGTACACATGCACGATTGCATTGTTTTAAATAGTGGGGGCATGACCAACTAAATTTTTTTTTTGGGGCGGCGGGTATTTACTGACGAATTCGTGGTCCTTCGCTATAAAATTGAATAGTACTAAAGAAAAAAATAGAGTTAAAATGTTTTTTTGTTTTTTTTGCTCTAATTATGTTTAACATTTTTTTATCTATTTTTAAATTCAAAACAATTAATCTGAACAGCTCGAACTAGATCTCTATATTAAAATGTGATTGGTGACCAAATTTATATACTTTTTTTTTCTACTTTTTTTACTATCTATCTTTAGATAGGTACAAAAATTATTTTTTTCATAATATTCTGGACCATTCAAAACAGTGATTTTTTATGATTTTTTACCTATTTAAAAGAATAGTAAAATAGTTCCAAAAATAAAATAAAATTTAGTTTTCAAGCATATTTTAATATGAAGACCATGTTGAGTTGTTCAAAACCACTGCTCAGACTTTGAAAACAAATATAAGAATGAGATGCATTGGGACATTAAAACAATGGGGGCATTTTAGCCATACTCAACAATAAAATAAGTATTTTTTAATAGTTATATGAAAAAAATTTAAATTTAACGTATTATTATATGAAAAGGTATTTTTTTTAGTAGTTATGTGAAAAATTATTAAATTCTTAGTTACATCTGGCTCTCTTTAACATCAACTAACTAAGCTCTGTTTTTTGTATTGAATAGCATGTTAACCCAACATTTTGTAACAAAGCTGGGTTAGAACTATATTTTATTACTTAATCCATACAACAAATTTCACTATTTCAAACAACATAACAGTAACACTCTCCGCATGTGATTTGAATTAACATTTTTCTTATATTATTCTCACACTACATAACTCAAATATCATTATTCTCATACTATTTTTTTTTTGTACCAGTCAAAACAGTTCATTTATTGCGTCCTTAGTTTGTGGAGTGCCTCACCCGTGTAATATTTCATTGGATGTGATGCTTCTTAATTGTCATGAAGTGCAGGGGTAGGGGTAGATTCAGTGTATATTGGGGGCAACTATTTTTATGGATTTTAAAAAGTAATTTTGATTTAATAATCTTGAATTAATTTGTTCTCTCTGAAAATTAATTTTGCCCCTCCATTTGTTTTTAATATGTAAAAAAAGATACTATTTTGTTGTTTTATATTATGTAAAGAGACTATTTTTTATTATGTAAAATGCAATTTTTTTAGTTTTTTATCTAATATCTGATCAGTTAATAGATATGATATGATAAACTATTTGAATCTGATTCATGCTTCACCCTGACATAAATTCTGGATCCGCTCGTATGGAGGTGGAGAGGTTAATTTGCAAGTTGGATCCGCACGTGTGAAATAATAAAATATCCATGCATCATTATTCATCCCCCGTGTGGAATGGTTTGTTGATTGGTTTAATTAGATACATAAATTGGATCATTTAAAGGTTGCCTTCAGGTTGGAGTGCACGTCAAACAACTACCTCTACATAATTAAATGGAGCATGGATGGGAATGCATGCTTGCTTCAAATTATATATCAAAGCTGTTTTGTTTCTCCAATTAATGCACACATATATCATGTTATATATAGATTATGTGGAATTTTAGTTACATTATTTTGTAAGTATCTTCATGTATTTTCTACCAATTATAAAATAAATAATGAATAAAAGCTTTTATTTTGATTTAATTAGATAAATATTTATTTTAAATGAGTTTAATTAACTGTTCAAGAATCAAGACAATTAAGTATCTATTGATGTGAGGTTCTCTTTCACGCAAAAAAACAAAAAAAAAAATGTGAGGTTCTCTTCCTCCTACATATTCTCTAATTTATTATAGAAACAATAATGAAAGAGCATGCAGACATGAAACATATATACCATCTCTATCTCCCAATTTTGTAGTAGCACGCAAGTTTGCAAATTCAAATAGTTAATTCAGTACGGATTTAGGGAAGTACTGTTGCGCATGACTACTTAAGCAAGCATTGGAAATTTTTATCAAAAGGTAGTTGAAGAGCGATGTGATGATTTGACTTTCTTTTCATGAATACTGAAAACCAGGCCAGAAATACAACATTTGCAGATAGGCCCTTCAATTTTTATTTTAATATTAAAATACTTATAAAAGAGCAAGGTGAACTCAGACTTTCAAACTATGATGGTTAATCATATAAAAATTTCATGCTGGGAATGGTAGTCAATTATATACCTATAACATTTTACTTTAAATTATATTGAAAATTATACATAAATACAAAAAAAATAAAAAAAAATAAGAGTCAATTAACCCCTATTCATTATGCATGCCTACACCCCTATAAAAGAGTAAAAATGTGAAAAAAATATTAAATTTACTAGATATACAGACGAATATAATCTAACCAATACATATGATCGATGCATCCGTGGAATTTAAAGATTTCTAGACATATAGCTCTGGTTGGTGAAAACAATAACAACTACAGCTTTTTATCTTATTATCGTTCATCAATCATCACCATTCAAGAACAAATCTATGAAAAGATATTTGTCAACATTTATAGAATTTATTGGGGTTTTATCATAATGTTCTCCTTTTTTAATCAGTATGGAAACTAATAAGCATTAAATTCAATATTTACTATATATTGTCGATCTAATTAAAAAGTACATTAGTTGTTTTCTTTGATTTTATAAATTAGACAAAACGTTTGAAGAAAAACTATTCTCTGAATTAAATGCTACTGTGTTTGATTATTTTGCCCTATATCAAATTTACGGTTTATATTTCAGATATAAAAATCAATCAATAACTATGACGATGAAAAACATTATAAGAAAATCACTATAACAAGTCTCAGTTTAATTATCAGCGCCAATGTATAAATTATCAAACATGAGGTACAAAATGCAAAATGTAAATCATATTATTATTTTAATATTATAGTTTTGAAGGCCTTTCGGGGGGGTGTATAAGCACGAATTACCGGGAATTTGTCTCCTATCGTCTATCGACGACGGAGACGTGGAAACAGAAATCCTTCGTCTCTTCCAGTTATTTGATTCTGCTTCCAATTTTAATTTGTTTTGAAATCAATAATTGAGATGTAGAATTATATGATATAGAGATGTTGACACCATGTCCAGTGCTTCATTGGTTAATGGTTATATACCGTCGATCGTGATTATGTGTGCTTAATAATTTCTTGCATGCCTCCAATGAAATAAGAAATCTCATGTGCACTCAAACAATCACGAAATATGTGTGCACGAAAATTAACGCAAGCGTACACGAATATTAAAGCGGATCGGAGAGTCCAAACTCTGCGGTCCGTCAAAATTACTTGAAATTGCATAATTTTTTTTATATTTCATTATTTCCTAACAAGTTTCCTTTTTTCTCGTCAAATGAATGACATAATGTTTTTTTTCAATCCCCCAAAAAAAAAAGAATGACAGAATGTTTTTATTTTTCTCTTAATAATGTAAATACTGTATTGATCTTTATATAATTAACACAAAACTGTCATATTTATTCTTGCAAGTTCTAAAGTTTTAAAAATTCATATCTCCTCCTCCGATATTTCAAATATCAAATATTATATTTTTCTTTTTAAACACCAGAAGAATTTATATTTAACTGTATAAATTATAAATTAGCACATTTTCTTTCCAAAATTATATAGAGTGAGGCTACGGTGCTATGCATAGCACGGATTGGGTCCGTGCTACGGCTCAAAATTTGACTTTCCAAAATCCTAACGGTCGATCCGAACCGTTCAACATGATTATAAAATGAATATGTACTTGCAAACCAAATTTTACATTTTTTCGAATTTTTTTACTATTTTTTTAGATAGGCTGTTTTTGGATGGCCCAGAATGTTCAGATCAAGTGATTTTCGAAGAAATAGTAAAAAAATTCGAAAAAATGTAAAATTTGGTTTGCAAGTACATATTCATTTTATAATCATGTTGAACGGTTCGGATCGACCGTTAGAATTTTGAAAAGTCAAATTTTGAGCCGTAGCACTGACCCAATCCGTACTATGCATAGCACCGTAGCCTCACTCAATTATATATCATATTAGTCCTTCTAGAACATAAAAGTACTCCCCATCCTATGCTCAGTCTATATCTCATCGATCTAACAATGCTACATGAAGGTTGAAAAAAGAAGTGCTTAGATGGCAAACCTAGCTAGACTTGGCTTAAAGAACTAGCTTAATCTGGCCAGATTATATTCCAATTAAACCTGCTTGATAATTTTGAAAAGTCAAACTAATTCGAACTCAATCCAGCCCAACCTTACACGATCCAAGATTCTGAATTCATGTCGATATGAAATCAGACATAAAACGCAATCTATCTTAAACCTAAACGAGCCAAATCTAAACCTAAACAACCTAAAATCTGAAAATGATCCGAATTCGGATGACCTGAAATCTCATTTGACTCGCATATCTGTGTTTCTATGTTTAAAGAGGACAAATATTATAATTGTAATTCTGGAGGGAAAAATATGTATAGTTTTGATGTTATATATATAAGAGTAAATGTGAGAATATTGTATTTTAAAATGATAAATTGTATGATATTTGTAAATTTAGAAAAAATAATCATATATATTTTTGAAGTTTTATAAGCGTGCACGTAAAATTTCGCCATTTTTCTATACAATTTTTTAACACAAAGATATAGAATTTAGATAACTCTTTAAAACTTAAAAGTACGTAAGAAAATAAAAGGGATACCTTATCAGAGAAACATAACTATTATAACTTTTATATTGGAAAATTCACTAATTTTTTTTAAAGGGCACATATGAAAAAATAATTTTATATATTTAATTTATTTGGAGAAATATTAGATATAGGATTATTGTTTTTTTTTAATATTTAACTCTTTGTCTTATACGGCCAACTGCTCCCATTCATTTTGAAAAGATGATCCTGCTATTTTAAAAAAAATGTCCCTGTCTGTTAGAAAAAAATTACATGCACATGCTAGTTAAAAAGAAACTTACATGTAATAAAAAAAAAAAATGCATGCCACTTATTTTTTTGAGAGAATAACATGGATGCTACTAAAATAGAAGAATAAAATAAAATAGTCTTACTGTAAATGTGGAAGCAAATCGGCTGTTATTCCTGTAGCAGCCATTCAGATTTTTCCGTGTGCGAATCTCAACAAAAACACTTTTTCATATGCGAATCTCAATGAAATTGAACGGCTGCTATTGAAATAACATGGTCCTCAATTTTTTCCCTGTAACTGTACATAAATTTGAGTCTGCAATGGTGCGCCGTAAAATACTTCAATAGGCAGTTATGAGTATTTATATTATTTATATGAGTATACTCTATTTTGAAAGTTCATATAAATAAAACAGTCCTATATCCACATAAATGGACGACTCCAGTATTAGAAGACTGGAGAAAGCATGCGATGTATTAGCTTTTCGCACATGTGGGAACAATAAAGGCTCGGAATTGAAGCGTCTCACAAAATGGGGGAATTTCACGTATCTCCTCAAAAGTTTCAATATTAAGTATTTCCCTCTCAAAAATTTATAATATCATATTTATCTTTCAAAATTGTAGAAACTCGCGTATATACTCAATCCATCAATTTATTCATTAATTTCAAATTCATCACCCTTCCAAATTTATAATTTCCATTTTACCCTTATAAGAAAAGCAAGCTTTTACTGTATCTCTATTTCAGACTAAAAAAACAGACTCATATCAGCATATAAAACTGAAATGTCAGTACTCATATCAGCAAAAAATGAGACATCTTTCTTTTTTTAAGGTAAAACTCGTAGGCTTAAATTAGATTAAATGAAAAGGTACATGAGAGCCTTAGCTACCAGTATCCAACATATTGATCTTAAGAAAACATTAACTAAGAAAAGTAATGGTTCTGAATCAACTCTACAATTAATGCATTCATCTTTTGACAAACTAAAGTGGTAAATAATGTATGCTGCACCAGGGGCGAATCTACATACAATGAATGGGGGTCAATTGACCCCCATTCATTTTGAATTTTTATTTATTTATACCTTATTTTAATATAGTTTAAAGTAAAATATTATGGATAGTGTGAAATTGACCCCCATTCGTAGTAGGAAAATTTTATATGCTTGACCCTCATTCACGTTTGACCCCCATAGTCTGAAAGTCTGGCTCCGCCCCTGTACTGCACCACCTTCGCTTGTTGTTCAATCAGATTACAATTATACAATTATTTGAAGGGTAAATATGTTATTACAAACTTTAGAGGAGGAAATACGTAATATTGAAACTTTTAAAGGGGATACATGAAATTCCCCCCACAAAATGTAATGGAAAAAATGGCTTTAGAATTTGGACTGGATGGGCAAAAAAAAACAAAATCTAATGGAACAATCAAAATATGAAATTCATCTGTGGCGGTCTGACAATCAAGTTCGTCAGGGGATAGCACACGTGTGGAACAAGTCCGTACCGTTGAGGCTGCTCCATCTCAAATCTCATGTGCTAATCAAAACATCGCCATAAGCCCATAACCTCTTTTTTGTTTCTATAATAAATGCATGGTCCCCATAATATAACAACCAAAAAATCACTTTTTATTTGTCATTACATCACAATTTTCGTTATCTTTGCTTTTTTAAAATTTGATGATTATGTAATGAGACGGCAATTAAATTTGGGCTTCGTTACAATTATTTTTTAAATTCTTTTTGAGTGAAGTCCACACAAATTTTAAAATACATATCGACACTTGTTGCATTAGAGCTGAGTAATACTTATATGAGATGGTGGCGGTCGGAGGTCAAATACATATTTGAAAATCAATTATATACAATTTTGGAAGAATTTTAGATACACATCTCAAAAACTTTGAAATTACGTATTGCCCCTCTCAAACCCATAATATCATATTTACCCTTCTAAACTTCAAAACTCACAAATTTACCCACTTTTATGTTTTTTCTATTAAAACTCATTTTAAATTTATGAAGTACTTATTTTACCCTTCATTAGAAAAATAAAAAAAAATGTAGCATGTTATAGAAAAATGTTAGTCATCTAATTGGACGGTTTTCGAGGACAAATGGGTCATTTATCTACCTTTGACGTTTATACAGTGACATTTAGGTATATACTTGTGTAAGTTTCAAAAGTAAAGAAATGACCCAATTTCCCTCGAAAACTAACCAATTAGAAGACTGGTATTTTTCTGAAACATGCTATTAGTTTTTTTTAATGAAGGCTAAAATAAGTACTTCATAAATTAAAATGAGTTTTAATAGAAATGACAATAAAATGGATAATTTTGTGAGTTTTTGAAGTTTGGAAGGGTAAACGTGATATTATGAATTTAGAGGGGAGAGTGTGTAATTTTGAAGTTTTTGAGAAGTATACATGAAATTCCGCCTAAAATTTTTATGCAAAAGATGAGGGTCAATTTTATCTTACGCATAATATTTTACTTCAAATTATATAGAAAATCACGCACAACTATAGAAAATTTGGAAAAAAAAAGAGGTCAATTAACCCCATTCATATATTCAAAATCCGCTCTTATATGAGAGGATTAACAATCATTGTGTTTTAAAAAATCAGTAGAACATTTTTCAATTTAGAAAAAGGCAGTTAAATTAAATAAAAGATGCATTGCATAAAACTGTGACTGAACCAAAACTTGTGTAAGAGCAAAAGTTAATTGTTTGCAAAATAGCAATTTTTGGGAACAATGTATTTTTTTCTTTTAATTATTTGAATGTTGTTGATTTTATAATGAAACCTTGCAGATAGACTATGAATTGTCTTATAGGACATTTTTTTAAGCAATTTTTAAGGCAATGAAAGACTTTAATAACCTTTAGTGAATTTTAAAGTGACTTTATTGCACGGTTCATGTCCCAAAGTATCTAAATCAAATGCCTAACAGCATGGTAAGAAAACTATAAAACAGCTAGTTGCAAATTATTCATATTTATTGCCCAAATTATTTTCAAATTTAAGGACTATTACTTATAATTCTCGTATTTGTACCTAATTTTTCTTGCTTTAATTAATACATTGTGTTTTATTTTCATTAGTTAAGTGATTGATGTAACGAGAAAGGATGCTACTTAGAATAAAAAAATAACCCAAAATAATAACATTAGTAATCGTCTAATTTCTGAATATTCTTGCATCGCTACAAAAGTAAATTTACCCAATTTTTTTTTAAAATTATGTATTCATTATGTTTGAATATAAAATTTGAACTTCGCTAAATTGATTACGAATTTGTTACTTGTGTGTCAATTCGATACAAAAGAATAGAAATATAATTTTGTATTGTTACGAGGGTATTGTAGCAACAACAAAGAGACAAAAAGAAAATAAAAAATAAAGAGCCGTGCGGCGCAGTCGAGGTTCGCCACTTCTGGACAAAATTAAAAGAGCACCAACACTTTTTCCATTTTAAGAAAAGACCCTCTTTACAATTAGTATTAAAAACAAAAGCTGAGTTTTCTTTTGAAGTTGAATAATGAAAATGCTTCTGAAACAATTATGACGAACTACACAGAACCTAGGACATGAACTCTTTATAGAAACATGTTCTCTTCTAAACATTTGCTTTGCTATTAAAAAAAATTAGAGGAAAGTAAGATTAAAATATTTGTTACAACGAACAATCCATCCGTTGTAGAATCTTATTATAGTAAATTAATTTTGAGTG
This sequence comes from Carex littledalei, assembly GCA_011114355.1. NCBI lineage: Eukaryota > Viridiplantae > Streptophyta > Magnoliopsida > Poales > Cyperaceae > Carex > Carex littledalei. The sequence continues at coordinate 5,783,829 of CM022097.1, forward strand.
CAGGTAGGTGTTAATACGCCTTACATGTCAAACTTAAGAAAAACAAACACTACTTTCTTGATTTTTTTTTTTATAGATCTGTCACAATCTGCTATTAATTAAAATTACTTATAGTGGATAAAGAAGTAAAAAAAAAAAAGACATTGATGCAAGACAATTAGTAATTTCTTTTTTACAATCTACTGTTCTGGTTTTGAGGAAACGCAAAATCAAATCTGCTTTTCTTATTCTAAAAGCTGAAACATGTTTTTTTTTCATCTCAACTGTTTAAATGTTTTTTTAACAGTTTAGATTTGAAGATGAAATCTGTTGTTTTTTTGTTCTTTTCAAAATCTGAACCGTTAAACACATTTGAATGGTTTGATGAAGAAAAATAGGTCTCTATTTTTTTTTAAGAAGAGTTGCACATTCTCACCTGAGGAAACACCTTACGTGACGAGAATATATCTCCATATATGCTTTTGTATATGAGGAGGGTTCAAACTCTAGTTTTTGTGCCCCACCATGCCTCCATTTTTAAAACGTTAATAACTCAAAATTTAAATCATAAATGTCAAAATAAAACCGTTAGATATGATCTATATTATTTTCTCTATGTGCTCATAAAAAAATATCAAATTTCGGTTTAGTTTTTATGTGAATCAATAAGTTTAAAAATTAACGTTTAGAAATTATCCACATTAGTACGTTCTTACAAGTTCTTGATGACAACCAAAACAAAATTGAAATTTTATAATTTTTACACGTGCATAGATAAAATGATGTAGATCATATCCAATGGTTTTATTTTGACCTTTAAGTTTTAAATTTTGAGTTATTAAAATTTTTAAAAACAGAGACACGATGGAGGCACAAAAAATAAAAGCATTTGAACTCTCCTCTTTGTATATACATAAGAAGAAGAAGAAAAAAAGAATTTACATACAATACGGAGCAACTTTTTTAATTTTGTTACCGGGTTGTTGGGTTACCGGGTCAAAAGGAGCATTAATTAATTCATTGGAGTGTAATCTAGGGGAGGGTATCTTGCCCAAATTTTAGGGTACAACTTTTGAGGGAAGCTCTTATTTTAGCCCCACATGGCATTAAAAATCAACGAGATAAAACGTAACACACCAACCATGCCAAGGTTAAATTTAATAAACCAAGATGTTATCTCTACTTCTCTAGGCATGTGAATCCCTTTAATAAGGCTTTGCTTCTTGCAAATAGATCCCAATATTTACTTGATTTGCAAATGAACAGAGAATATTCATGTCAATTTGCTTTTCATTTGCAATAGCGCGCCCAATAATCAACTAATAAGGTCCTATAGACAGAGAAAAACTACATTTGTAGTTAATTTGCTAGCACAATATCATTACACTCAAGTCACAATGATGTCATATAAATATTTAAGAGTGTGTTATAAAATTATTCCGGACTCGTCCACTTATAGAGTATTACGGTATTGCCATATATGTGAACACATACTTTCAAATAATAAAGTATTTCCAAAAGAGCTTCTAATTATGCTCGTAATATAAATTCATACAATAAAAAATATTATCTGAACACAAATGATAAATCAACCTCGAGAGGCACAAAAAAATCTCAAAATGTGTGTCTAAAGTAGCGAGTGTGTATGCATTTAGGCAATAAATCCAAGCACATGCGTTAACATTTTGTGCTTAATTTGTGTTTCTCAAATTGAGATATTATCACAATTCTTTATAAATAGGCCCAAAAAAAAAACCGATGCAAGAGTATTAGTTAAATAGATCACGGCCGTTCATTCAAGATCAAACAATTTTATTTTGTTATTGATCTTTTGACATCCCTTACCAATGAACTTGTTTCATGTTTGGTTGAACAAAATTGTTGACAGCAATTAACAATAAAAATAATAATTGCAAAGTAAGAGTCTTATTTTACTTCACGCTTATATTTTATACTTTTGAAAGTTCAAAAAGTCGGTCCGAACCATTCAAATAATTTTCTATGAACAAACCAAAAAATACAGCATCGGCTCTGAAGCTTTATATCGTCGTAGTCTTAACACCATTTTACCCCCAACAAATTACTATCTTTTACAAATTATAAGCAAATTTAAATCGGGCTCCTTATCTGTACATGCTTTATTTGGGCTCTGTAAATACTGAAGACGTACAAAAGTATACCTGCAACATAAGGTCTTTTTTGCAAAAGTGTACGTACAAAAGAATAAGTTTCATATTTTGACTTCTGAACCCTCCTCGAGACTATAGGAGCATTTTTTGTTCCTAAAATAAAAATAAGTATTGGGGTTCTAGGGGTAATATTAAAAAAAAACTACTGCACATGAAAGCCATAATTCTAAACCTTCTTTACGTACAGGATACCTCCAAGCACTTTTTGTGGCTCTATGATTTTACTTTTACTCGTTACACGGTGGATTCGACAAATGTTATAATTCTTCTCCAACCCCCTCCTCCAATTAATCTATGACTATGAAAAATCAAATATCTCCATTTTTTAATTTTTTGATATTTCTAAATTCTGGGAATTTCATTGTTTAAAGAGGACAAAATAACTATTTTCTCTATACATAGATTGAAGTCTCAAAATTGTTGCTCCTTTTGTATATAGTCTTGCTCCTTGAAATAAAGTGAATTTAAGATATTACAAGAAAAGAAAAAAAGACATCATTTTGTGAAAAGGGACGAATAACATTTTTCTCTAGAAAATATAAATAAATTTGCAAAATACTTGTCCTTATTTGTACGTTTTGTGCTTACAGACAATAAAAAAAAAGTTTCAAACAGTTCAAAAATAAAACTAGCAACATTAATATGGAATTATTATTTGCTTTTGTGTGAGTTTTGCTTCTAAATTTTCTGTTTTGTTTTATTCTTTTTTTGGGAAGTGGGGTGGTGAAAAGGTGATTGGCAGAATCAAATACTTTGAATTTGACTGAACTCGCAATTTGAGACTAAGAGCAGACAACAGAATATAAAATACAATTTAATTTTTGCCACTTTGTTCTGAATCCTCTCTAAATTGCATATTCGCATAATAATTCTCAGAGCATCTACAATGGTAATAGTTTTTAAATTGCTAATCTGATGTGTCAATTGCTAATATAATTGTTGGGTTGTAGGCCAATTGCTAAAAAAACAAATTTGCTTATAAAGCAAACAATTTCTTTTGGACATGCTAATACTCTCTCTCTTTCCTATTGGCTCTGACTCTTTTGTTCTCTTTCTTATTGGCTCTGACCCAATTTCTGAGATGGAGGGGTTAAGAAATTAAAATGAACTTAATTTTTAAATAATATTTTACAGCTGTTTTTAATTTTTTACGGATTGCTGGGTTGGAGATGCTCTCACCAGGCATATTATTCCGACACTCAACCCATAAATCATTTTTTTTTGTTATAACTTATAACCCTCAAATCATTCTCTTTTGTACAGCAATGAAGCTTCCATCTTGCAGGGACTGTTTCTCACATTCTATACAATGTTTTTTTTTTAGACTCATTCTATACAATGTTAAGAGTATACTTGCGAACCCTTTTTCAACCTGGGAGAGAAAACAAATTTTTTGATTGACTACACCCAAAACCTATCAAACAGTGTTTCATCTCTTTCCTCCAAACCCTACCAAATAAAATATGATCAAAACCGGAAAAACAATTGAAACTCTCTCGATTTCTTCTTCCCTCTTCTCATCTCCACTACTGGGTTTAAGTTTAATACTCCTGTCTCTCTCTTCCCTAATTCCTTCAACCTCCTCCTCCTCCTCCTTTCTCTCTCTCCTTCTCTCTTTTTATCTTCTCACAAATCACCAACCCATCAAAATTCAAGCCTTTAATTATCTCAATAAGAATACATCCAAGATTGGTGAAATGAAACCGCGAGCCTCAGAAGGTCGCTCCCTTGATTCAAATTTACATCTTTTCTCAAATTTTTCACCAAATTTCCACATTCCTGACCTACTTTTTCTTTGTTTCTATCCAAAGATTATGCTTTTATCCACTACTACCTCTTCTCTTCTATCTGTTCTCACCACCTCAATGTAATCCTCTCCAAATTAAAACCACAATCATTATTCAAAATTTTCACATAAGCACTGAATTTTCTCCATCTGCTAGCAACCGCCAAAATCATGAAATATCTCTCCTTCCTCTTCATACTTACACTCCTCTCTTCCTCTGTTCCATCTCTCCTTGCAACACTCGAGGAAGCCACCACCTTGCTCTCGTTCAAGAAACTCTCCATCTCCTCGGACCCATCAGGGCGCCTCACCAGCTGGGCCCCACTCGCCCCAAACTCTTCCTCTGACACCACACCACCGTGTTCATGGACCGGCGTCACATGCAATCGTTCCTCCGGCCTTGTCCAGTCCCTCAATTTGTCCGACATGGGCCTCTCAGGCCAGCTCTGGCTTAACCTCCTCTTCCCGCTCTCAGAGCTGCGGCAACTCGACTTGCGTGGGAACTCATTCTACGGCAACCTCTCCTACCATGTCTCCACCACTCCGTGCTCCTTTGTTTCGGTCGATTTGTCGGGGAATTCATTAAATGAAACCATACCAAATTCCTTCTTGTCGAGTTGCACCAACTTGGTCTCGTTGAACTTTTCCGATAACTCGATTTACGGGGGAGTGTTCCCGTTCAGCCCCTCCTTGCGGGTTTTGGACTTGTCGCTAAACCAGGTATCGGATCCAAATTTGTTGAATTACTCGCTCTCAGGCTGCCACGGGCTGAGCTACCTCAACCTGTCGAGCAACCGCCTAACGGGTAGGCTACCCGAATCAGGCTCCTGCACTAATTTCACAACCCTTGACCTCTCCAACAACTTGTTTTCTGGCGATATCCCCCCGGGTTTTATTTCAGACCTACCCGCCACACTGACCCACTTGGACTTGTCTCACAACAACTTCTCAGGGGACTTCTCCAGGTATGACATGGGTGGGTGTAGCAATTTGGCACAATTAGACCTCTCATACAACATCCTGAGTGGGCCCGGGCTGTCAGGGTCCCTTTCCAGCTGTCGCCAGCTGGAGTGGCTAGATTTATCCGGCAACCACTTAGCCGGCAAAATGCCGACGTTCTGGGGAAATCTAACCAACTTGAAAACCCTGAATCTGTCATATAATGGGTTCTCGGGTTCAATTCCAGCTGAATTGGGTCTCCTATGTGGGTCGATAAAGTACCTTGACCTCTCCAGTAATAAACTCATTGGAGGTCTCCCTTCAAGCTTTGGTTCATGTTCTTCTCTTGAGACAATCAACCTAAGTGATAATCAATTATCTGGTGATTTTGTGGAAAAGGTTATCAGTACAATATCTTCATTACAGGTTTTGCAAATTTCGTTCAACAACCTTACTGGGACAAACCCATTAACTGCTTTGGCTAGTTGTACATCATTGAAGGTTATTGATCTCTCCTCGAATGAGCTTACCGGTACAATACCAACTGAGCTATGCTCTGCATTTCCATCCCTGGAGCGACTATTCCTGCCAAATAACTACTTGACTGGTACAGTACCACCTGAGATGGGGAACTGTACCAGTCTTCTATCTATTGACCTGAGCTTCAACAACCTGGCCGGTACAGTCCCTGAAGAGCTGTATCAGTTACCAAAGCTAGTGGATTTGGTAATGTGGGCTAACAATTTCTCTGGTGAAATACCAGACATACTCTGTTCCAATTCTGGGGCGCCCCTTGAAACTCTAGTGTTGTGCTACAACTCAATAAGTGGGACCATCCCAAAGTCACTTGCAAAATGCACAAACCTCATTTGGCTCTCACTCGCGGGAAATCGGTTAACAGGAGGTCTACCTGCAGGATTCAACAATCTCCACAAACTCGCAATCTTACAACTGCACAAGAATGAATTGGCTGGTAATATACCTGCCGAATTAGGGTCATGTGAGAACCTCATCTGGTTAGACCTGAGTGGCAACGGGTTAACAGGTCCAATACCCCCCTCATTGGCTGCACAGGCTGGATTGATCACTCCTGGTATTGTGTCTGGAAAACAATTTGCATTTTTGCGAAATGAAGCAGGTAATATATGTCCGGGTGCAGGTGTGCTTTTTGAGTTTTTTGGGATCCGACCCGAGAGACTTGCAAATTCCCCTATAATAAATGCTTGTCCCTTGACCCGTATTTATACGGGCATGACAGTTTACACCTTCAAATCCAATGGTAGCATGATTTTCTTGGACTTGTCCTATAATGGGTTAACTGGTACAATACCTGCAACTCTTGGGTACATGACGTACCTCCAAGTTCTTAACCTGGGCCACAATGGGCTAACAGGTACAATACCAGAGAGCTTTTCTTATCTCAAGTCAATTGGAGCTCTTGACCTGTCAAACAACCACCTAACAGGCCCCATACCAGGTGTGCTCGGAACCCTGAATTTTCTTGCAGATTTCGATGTGTCAAATAATAACCTGTCAGGCCCAATACCAACCTCGGGCCAACTCATGACCTTCCCAGCTTCACGGTATGCAAACAACTCAGGGCTGTGTGGGGTGCCTCTTCAACCGTGTGGGGCCAACAGTACAGGTGCTAATGGATCCCACCCGAATTCGACGGTGAAAAGGAGGTTCATTGGCACAAGTGTGCTAATTGGCATAGCCTTCTCTATTTTAATAATGTTTTCTCTAATAATGGCATTGTACAAGGTGAAGAGAAACCAGAAGAAAGCAGAGAGAGATGGGGGCTCCACCGGTACATACATCAACAGCTTGACGACCAGTGGCACCTCAAGTTGGAAACTAAGTGGGATTCGTGAACCACTGAGCATAAATGTTGCAACTTTTGAGAAACCATTAAGAAGGCTGACTTTTGCACATTTGGTTGAGGCAACCAATGGATTCGGGCCTGAAAGCCTTATTGGATCAGGTGGGTTTGGAGAGGTGTACAAGGCACAGCTGAAAGATGGCAGCTCAGTTGCTGTGAAGAAACTGATCCATTTTGCTGGCCAAGGAGACCGCGAGTTCACAGCTGAAATGGAGACAATTGGCAAGATAAAGCACCGCAACTTGGTACCTTTATTGGGCTACTGTAAAATTGGTGAGGAGAGATTGCTGGTATACGAATACATGAAGTATGGTAGTTTAGACATGGTGCTGCATGACAAGTCTAAGTCAAATGGTGTAATCCTAGATTGGTCTGCAAGGAAAAAAGTTGCTATCGGGTCAGCCCGCGGCCTTGCTTTCCTACACCATAGTTGCATACCGCATATAATACACAGAGACATGAAATCGAGTAATGTGCTACTTGATGAAAACCTTGAGGCACGTGTGTCAGATTTCGGTATGGCACGACTGGTGAATGCATTTGACACACACTTGAGTGTGAGTACACTTGCAGGAACTCCTGGTTATGTACCACCTGAGTACTACCAAAGCTTCCGTTGTACTACTAAAGGAGATGTTTATAGCTATGGTGTGGTTTTATTGGAGCTTCTATCAGGTAAGAAACCCATTGACCCATTAGAGTTTGGGGACAACAACCTGGTTGGTTGGGTCAAGCAGCTGGTGAAGGAGAACCGGTGCAATGAGATATTCGACTCGGTTTTGTTTGGGGTGGGTTTGAATGGTAAATCAGGGGAGGGTGAGTTGTATAGATTTTTGAAAATTGCATGTGAATGCCTTGACGACCGTTCATCAAAGCGGCCCACTATGATACAAGTCATGGCTATGTTCAAGGAAATGCAGAGTGGGTCCGAAGGTGGTAGTAGCAGTGATTTCTTGGAGGGGTTTTCGGTAGGTAGCACGGTGATTGATGAGTCAGTGGAGAAGTCTGGTTGAAGTACATGAACATTTTGAATTTTGGAATTTGGAAATTTGGAAAATTTTTGGAGTTACAACTATTTCTTTGTGGGTATTTTGGGTCCCTCCCTTCTTCGACCTTTGAGAATTTTGTATTGGTGTAAATAACACAGATTAAGAAATGGGTTAGGGCTTAGGTTTATGATGGAATCTTTGTTTACAGTCACTTGTACCGTTGTTTGTAATACAATTACAGCTTTTTTCCTAGATTTTTTTTCCCTGTGAGGTTAGACTATGCTTTGATTTCACTAGTTAACTGGTATTACATAGATAATTGTTGTAGTAGTACAAGGTGGTCTAGGCCATACTGTACCAGTAACCATCTTGTTGTACCTATTTCTTATTTCACAAGAAGTTTACATTTATCTTATAAACCTTATAGAGGTTTATCTTAGAGAGGTGTGCTCATTTTATTCTTGGGGGAATTTCATGTATATCCCTCAAAAGTTTCAATATTACATATTTATTCCTCCAAAATCAATACTATTATCTTTGAAAATTGTAAAAATTCACATATTTATTCAATCTAACTCTATAACATATCAAATACCTCCAAAAATAATTAAATAATATTTTTTAAAACTTTAAAATTAATTTTACAATATTAATTAATAACATATTGACCATTATGCCATTCGTTTCTGTCTTTTTAGTCCGCCTGAGTTCTCTTCTCTCTAAGACACTAAAACTTCCGCCTCTCTCTCCAAACGAAGATGAAAAAATTAAAGCGAGGAGCAGCAGAAATCTGTGAGAGGGGAGGCGACAAGAGAAGGCTGAGAGAAATCTGTGATTTGGCATGTTTAGAGAGAGAAGGGGGAGGTTCGGTGCCTTAAAGAGAAAAGAACTCATGCAGACTAAAGTGACACACAAAGGACATATAAATGGTCAACATATTCTTAATTAATATTGTAAAATAAATTTCAAAGTTATAAAAAATATTATTTAATTATTTTTAGAGATATTTTATATGTTATTGAGTTAGATTGGATAAATATGTGAGTTTGTACAATTAGAATAAATATGTAATTATTGATTTTGGAGGAATAAATACGTAATATTGAAACTTTCGAGGGATATACATGAAATTCCCCCTTTATTCTTTGTAGATTGAGAAAACTTGCAGGCAAATTTTAACCCTCAAAATCAAAGTAAAGAATAGGACCAGAAGAAAAGAGGAATATACAAATAAATGGTTCTCAAACAAATAAATGGCTCTGAAAAAAGAATATAATTATATGGATGTCTTTAAACATTTACATGATCTATTGATTATAATCCAGACTCTGCTAAAAACAATAAAGTGAAAGTGATTTTAGTTCTCTTCTCAAGTATTCCTAGAATATCTAAAATGAAAGATAAATGATGACCAATGAGGTACAACATTCAAACCTCAGCAATAGTGTCCTTGTTCTTTAGCAATTTAAAAGGTGAAACACTCGTATAAAATTTTGTATCTGCAATTCCATATTTATTATTTTTTGGATCTAACCAGAAGTACCCATCGTTCATAAAAAGGTCAACATCTCTAGCATCCTATTATTTCAAATAGTGTATATCTAGAAACAACCAATTGACCAATAATAATGTAAGCATTAGACTATGAAACATGAAAAAGGAAAGGTCTTCCAGCTTATACTATAGATACGAACATCAAATAGATGGATTTTTTTTAAAAACAGTAATTAAAATAATAAAAGTTAAAGAAACGACATGATTGCTTCGTTTGTTATAAAAACAGCAAAAACCGAATCCGGGATTCGGTTAAGTTATTTTTTTGCTTCACCGAATACGCTATTCGGTTAAGTTGATGGTTTTAACAGGTGATACAGTGGGTTGCCACAGAAGATCGACCGAAGCAATTTTCACCTTTTTTGGCTAACCGAATAGGGGATTCGGTTGGGTGGATTTTTGTTGCTTTTTTGGCTTAACCGAATCCGGGATTCGGTGAACCAATTTTTTTTGCTTTTTGGCTTTTTTTACTATTTAACAATCACATTATTTAATAAAAGTTTATTACATTATTTAATCAACTAGTTTTTTTAATTCTCAAAGTTCAATCAAAATAATTACATTAATTTGCTTGAAATTTTAACTTCATTATTATTATTAAATTAATTAATTGTTTAATAAAAGTCTATTTCAACACATTATTTAATAAACGTTTATTATTATTTTTTATTAATACCCTGAAATTTTTATTATTTTATATTATTTTATATTATTTTATATTATTTTATTTGATAGTTTGAATATAAACTAAAAGTTTGACAATTACATTATTTAATAAAACTTTTGTTATGAATCAGGGTGATTTGGTTTTTTTTTTTATGCTATAAATAAAAATTTCGGTGAAACCTACGATTAGGGTCAAGCGTCAAGCAAATTAATGTAATTATTTTAATTTAATATATTAATATTAATTTTATGAAACTTTTATTAATTAATGTGTTCATATATCTTTTAATTTAGATATATTAATTTTATCAAATAAAATTAATATATCTAAATTAAAAGATATATGAAGAAAAATTAAAATAAAAAAGGAACTTTTATTAATTAATGTGTTCGAAATAAAAGTTTGACAATTACATTAATTAATCAAACTTTGACAATTACATTATTAAATAATAATATTATTTTTTTATTAAATAATAATAAAAAAATAAATAATAATATTATTTAATAATATTATTAACCGAATAGAGTATTCGGTTATGACAATTACATTAATCAAAATAAAATAGATTAATTAATATTATTACTCTATTCTTACTCTATTCGTTAATTAATATTATTCTAAACCTAATACCCTATTCGGTTTAGAATAAAAATTAAAAAATAATGTAAACCGAATTGGCTATTCGGTTTACATTAAAAAATAAAAAAAAAATCTTAACCGAATTGGAAATTCGGTTAATGGTGGGTGTTACACGGAGTTTACATAGCTTTCGGGATCTGTTTTGTGAAAATACGCTTAACCGAATAGCGTATTCGGTGAAGCGAAAAAATATAACTTAACTGAATCTCGGATTCAATTTTTGCTGTTTTTATAACAAACGAAGCAATCATGTCGTTTCTTATTTTATTTACTGTTTTTAAAAAAAATCACAAATAGATGGGGTTTGGTATTAGGTGGCTTAAATACATGCGCACGTGTGCATGACTAAATTACCTGTCACCGGGGAAAAGTTGTCCCAAAAGAGAGCACCAAAAAGTACTAGCACTTCAACCAAAATTTGTGGAAATTTTGGTACACGGCACCTGCCGATATTTTTATTAATATCCAAAGTTAATTACAAATTAATAAATATACTCACGCTGGATTTATTTTTTAAATTTTCAAACCGATCATCCGGTTTTTTTTTTTCTCCACCAGCTATTAAATGACCAGTTCTCAAATTTTCTTTTTGCTGTTTCAGACCCTATAAATATCTATCTTTCTCTCTCCTCCCTCTCACAACTCACTCAACTCACAGAAAAGAAAGAGAGAAAGAGAGAAAGAGAGAAAGAGAAGGCGATTTGAGGTGATTTTGGAGGCGATTTTGAGATAAAAATTATTTAATTTAATTTTTTTTAGTAACCTGACAATTATTTACCATTTATCAAAATGTAGTTTGTTGGCCATGACCATGATTTCATTACACTGTGGTGGGAAGTTTCTTACTAATACATATGGAGTTTATTACTCCAAAGAGCCAGTTAATTCATTCATGGTTCCCGATGATATCTCACTTTGGGACTTGAAAATCATGATTTACGAATGCACCGGTTATAACCCAGAAATGTGGAACTTAGAATTGGCAACCTGAGTAAACGATGGAACACCCCCGACCTATACCATAATGAAAATACTAAGTGATGCTGCATGGAGAGGCCTGTACGGGCGGTTAAAGGCCACTGAAAATTTTATCATAGAAATCTACATCAAGAGAGTTCCGATAGAGTCAGGGGTTGGAAGTTCTGACCAAAATTCAGTTGTGCCAGATTATACAATACAACCATAACCATACACTCCCATGGTTATTTATTCGTACCTGACCCATAAACATACAATCACTTCACTCCACCATCACTCCCACCACGATCCCATACAAGATCCCCACCTAGACCTGTGCATGTGGCATCTCTACCTACTTGTAATGAACCTATAATTCTTCCTAGCAAGGCCTGGATTAGGGTTGAGAGGAGAAAACACACATGTCATGTAATGACCATGGATGAAATGCAAGGTAGTCGAATGGGACATCAGGCTCGCCGTTCCACTACCGACAGGAATCGAAGAGGTATGTAACATTCATCAAAAATTATATTTCTTTTCAATTTAGACCAACTTACTAAGTAACAAATGCAATAAAGAGGCCAGAAACGCAGCAAATGCGGTAGAAAATGAGCGAGTTATCACAGAGGCAACTGGGTCACAGCGAAGCACAGCTACAAGTCGTTTAGTTGCATCTGCTATGTTTGTATAAGCAATGGAAGAGGCAGTTGCCATAGGAGGAGAGGCGGTTGGGGTGCAAGGAGAGCCATCTGGAAGTCAACCAAGGATGTCAACTTGTAGGCGTACAAGGGCATCTGGAAGCCAAGCAGGGGCATCTGGAAGTTAAGCAGAGCCATATGGTAGGCCATCTTCTGCAACTGGTCGGTTTCTCGGATTTAATTTTAGGCGTAGTAGTAATAGGTGATTTAAATTCTTCTTATTTGATGCATGTTGTGAAGTTATTTATTTAGATGCTGCTTTCAGAACTATTTTATTTGCAATTTGTGTGGATTTTATTAAGACTAAGTTATGAGTTAGTTGAATGTAAGTTTTTATAACTTTACTGTTTTTTACCATATTCAATGTAGAGAAACATCAAGTCTACATGCATGTTAATACATTAAGTCTAAATAAACTCTGAATTGATAAAATAAAGTCTACAAAATAGACACTAAAGAAACTCAAAAATTTTACAACCCTAATTCATCCAACTAAAATGCCTCCAGCTCAAATGCATTCAAATTTTGAACCCTAATAATACTACTTTAGAACGAGCCTTAAAAGTACATGGAATAAACTCCTTATCCGATATTGTCGGATGTGGATAAGTCACAACAGACGAAGTGCTAGCCTTACCAGTATAAGTACACGGAACGAACTCATCGTCCGATGTTGGAGGCTATGGATCAACCTTTTTTTTTTCAAACCAGAGCCGTAGGGGTTTTCCACAAAGTCATCGTCTGAAATTTCATACCGAATAGGCCGTCTAAGAAATTCCTCCATCATACATACTTGACAGTTCTTTTTATCACGGCATACTTGACAATTGTTCTTTTTTCTCTCATTTTTACCTCGATCACTAATTGACCCTCCTCTCGCTAGGCCGAGATAGGACGATTTACCTCGGTTGCTATTGTTTATCCTTTTGGCTCTCGGGAAATCACCTCAAATCGTCTCAGAATTCGCCTTCTCTTTCTCTTTTTCTCTTCCTCTCTTTCTCTTCTGTGAGTTGAGTGAGTTGTGAGAGGGAGGAGAGAGAAAGATGGGTATTTATAGGGTCTGAAACAACAACAAAAAAATTGAAAATCGGCCATTTAATGGCCAGTGGAGAAAAAAAGGGGACCGGCCATTAAATGGCCGGTTTGGGCATTTTTATAAAAACCCAGCTAACGTGGGTATATTCATTAATTTGTAATTAACTTTGGATATTAATAAAAATGTCGGCGACACCTGAAAGATGAAAGCTTTAGCTTCAATCAGTGTTTTAAAATGTCGTTTGAGCAAATCTAGGGTGTGATGTGCTCATCAAGAAGGTTTGGTGGGCACAAACTTTAAGGGGTTGTTCGGCAACAAGGGATTAAGAGTGAATGATTAAAAGCTTAAGGAGCGCTAAGGAACTGATGTTCGGTTGTCTTAATCCATTGATGAAAGTTATGGAAGCTAAAGGAAGGGGTAGAGGTGCCTTAAGGTTCGGGCAGAGGATTAAGATCCGGACAAAAGGAGGCTAAAGAAGGTGGTCTTAATCTGCACTAAGGAACCGGTGTTTGGCATGATTAAGCGGCTAAGAAAGCTAAAGGAAGCGGATTAAGCCTTAAGGAGGCTTAATCCCTTGTTGCCGAATGGCCCTTAAAAGTCTATTTGATCGGCTTCAAACAACAAATTCAAACTGTTGAAATCCATCTACTTAATGAGTGATGCATGTACATGAAATTTTTTTACAGTTTCGAATTCATTTAGTACAAGATCAAGCGGTAACAAAAATGAATCTTTTATAAGTTTTTTTTTATTTTTTTATTTTTTATTTTTCATCATTTTTTTGACCGCTTGACCTTGTACGAAATGATTCGAAACTTTAAAAAGTTTGCATCTATATGCATCACTCATGAAGTAGATGGATTTTAACGGTTTGGATTCGTCGTTTGAAGTCAATCCGATAGACTTTTGGAGTTGTGCTTACCAAATTCTCTTGGTGAGCACATCACACCCTAGTTGTACTCATGTGGTTTTGTTCATACGTGCGGTTGCATATGCGAATTTAAAGTTAACTATTATTGGACCCTAAATAGTTTGAGAATATGTCTAATGAATTTATCATATTAATTCCTTAAAAATTGGATAGGAATAATATCCTAAAATTACAATTTTTTGAAAGTCACTAATAATGAACAGTTATTTTCATGAAATAAAATTTATGATGAAATTTTACATACAAAATTATTAATTTTATTTGAATATTTGTTAAGTTGTTAAAATAAATAATTAGCTGTGATCCATTCTCTTCTTTGAAACAATTTGTATGTTCTCCTAACATATGAGACAAATAGGATAAAGTATGACACCTCTGTTTTTTTCAGCATGGATAAAAACCGGATAAAAGAGTATTTAATTTTCAGAGTTCATAAGTACCTTTCTAAAAAGGAAAGAGATTACTTGATCATGATTAATCTTGACAATCTTGACAATAGATTTTTAAATCAATTCAACTAAGATTGAAAATCAAAAGACAATTTTATAGATATGATATTGACATATAAATAACCTAAGATAAAATTTCAGACAATTTGAGTATCGTTTGATGATGCATCAAAGACTATTAGTTTTAAACCATTGATATTTTTAAGTCACTTGATATACGATTAAACACACAATAAACCATGTCATTTTTATAGAAATAATATATGCATCATATAAATCATGTAATATTATGCTGGATATCAATTTTAACTATGTTCTCAAGTAATCCCTCTTTTAAAAATAATTATAAGATTTTAACATAAGGACAACCTTTAAGGTAGTTATATTCCACATCTATTCATATATGACTTTCTTTCCTTCTAACAATCTTGCTGTTGAGTGTCATGTCATCAGTTACATATTAGACAAGTAATTGCACCGTCTAAATATATTATATTTCGACGTATCAGGAATAAGATTTCTCATTAATTAGGTGATGAGGAGGCAACCAAAGAGAAATACATGGCAAAGTGCACGCAATTTTCAAATTGGTCCCCACCTCCCAACATGATCCTTTTGAAAATCAAGTTCAAGGAAAGGAAATTTTTTTTTTTTTTTTTTGAAATGTTTGATAGAGACTACCCAAGGAAAGAAACCTCAATGAAATATATATATTACAAAAACCACACAGAGACGTTCCTGTCATCCGTTAAAGGATGAATCTAGTTTCCATGTGGCGAAAATGGTACGATGATCTGCATGGCAACGTAATTGTGCTTATTTTTTTTGAAGTAGAAATGTAGGAGTCATGCTTCTAGATTTCACGTAATTATGCTTATAATGTTTCTTATAATTCTTTTGCGAATAGAGGTGTTTAAAAGGTTCGGTTTGTTCAGTGTTCAACTGAACTGAAAAATTTCGGTTTAAATAGATCAGTTTTTCGGTTTAAATAAATCAATTCGGTTTAAACTTTTCATAACTGACTAAACCGAATTGATTGAATTATAATGGTTTAAGTATGATATATATTTTGTTTGGTTCAATCATTATTTCCTTTCTTTCATTTGGTTTAGATTTATTAAAACATCTACATATTTTGTATGGAATTGAACAACTTGTGTATGAAAATGTATATTTTGTTAATAATAATACCAATAGGTTTACTTCGGTTTGAACCGAACAAACCAAAATTTACTTCAATTTGTTCAGTTCGGTTCTTAATCGATTGATAAGTTTAATCAGTTCGATTCAATTCTATTTTTAAAAACTGAAAAAAATTACTTCAGCTATTTAACTTCAGTTTCAACCAACTGACTGTTTGAACACCCCTATTTGCAAAGGCGAACCTCTTTTGGGCGCCTCGTTGAACTTATGGATTATGTGGCCTCAAGAATATCCACAATTTGCAACACTACGAAGATAACAAGAGAACCAAACTCCACATAAAGTCCTCTACGCTAATCAATACTTGTGTAATTTATAGTGTAAAAAAGTTGACCTAAACGAAAGGTACAACGTTATTGGAAAGGATGGGAACCGTTGTTGAACTGAAGATGTTGCCAGAGAGAAGCAACCCCCAACCCCAACCCCAACCCCACCACACCAAAACCCCCACCTAATTGTACTATCCCTTTTATGTTACTAGGATGCTATTAGAATTAAAAGCAAAATTTAATCTAAAAAAGAACCAAAATAGTCAAAAAGGAAGCCCTTTCCAAATATTTGAGGGGGCAAGGCATAAATTATGAATCTTATACAGGAAATTCTAAGCTGGAAGGAAACATCGGTCTTCCTCGTTTATTATATCTTTTTTATTTATAATTACGGTTTCTTATCCTTGCTTGCATTTCTTTACTAGGCCATGAAAGATGCTTGGGGATTTTTTAGGCAGCCATGGACAGCTTTCAATACATAAATTGCAAAATTTCAAAGCCAAGATAGGAAATATATGTGTTGTTTGCACACAGATTACCCGACTGCTTCAAGTGCAACTTTTCCTAACAATTGCAGTAACTACAAACATAAAGTTTTAGAAATGGTTCGGGTTAATTCTACCGATACCATCTTGAGGAAAGAAAAAAAAATTCTAGTTAGTTATTTGGGCCATGCCAATATGTAATTTAGCCCGCTATTGAAGCTAACAGATTCAATCTGAACATTTATAGTTGCCCGTGAATAGGTTCTCAGTTCAAGCCGTGTTTGGAATTCCCACTTTCTTCAGGAATAAGGAGGAAGATCATTAAGAATGACTCAATCTATTTAAAAAACTAACGATTAAAAGATGAATAATTACATGAATCTCCACTTCTCAGTCTCCTTCTGTCCCCACAATAACAATAGAGGAAAGTTGTACTATGGTCCCCGCGTCCTCACTAATTATATTATCCCCTTTTCCAGTTCTGCACTCGTCCCCAATGGTTCTCGCATCAACATTTTCCAATCGTCCCCGCGTCAACCTTCCTATAACAAAAACAGTTACCCTCAAAGGAATAAATACTTCAGTGCATAGTTAAAAACTTGCAAATAAGATATTAATACTTGATGTGTAACTTGATATGATCTAACGCCTGAAGATTAAACTTTGTACAATGTATATACATATAAATACTTCAGTGCATAAGTATATATACTTGCAATATTTGATATTGATACTTTCAGACGTCATCCAACGTCATATGTAAAAAAAGAGTAGAACTAGGGTGTTCTTAAGCTCACCAAGCCTCTTTGTGAGCTTAACTCAAAAATCCATCGGATTAGTTTTAAGCGACGCATCCAAACCGTTGAAACCGATGTACTTCACGAGTGATGAGTTTACATGTCAAATTTATAAATTTTCAAACTAATTTAATATAAAGTCAAGCGGTCAAAAAATGATGAAAAAATGAACACATTAAAATTAACTTATAAACAATCTTTTTTTGACCATTTGCCTTTATACTAAATTAGTTCAAAATTTTATAAATTTGACATGTAAAAGCATCACTCGTGAAGTAGATCGGTTTCAACGGTTTGGATGCATCATTTGAAGCCAATTCAATAGGTTTTTGAATTAAGCTCACAAATGGACTTGGTGAGCTTAAGAACACCCTAGTTCTACTCGTAAAAAAATATCAAGAAAAAACAAAATCAAGTTCTGCGGTCCTCCCAGATAGTTATGGCAATATTAATATTTTTAGAAACATGTATGGTTCCCCCATTTATTTTGAGTGATCCTTCACAGATATTTATGGTGCGGAGACGTTTGGGAGATTTGGTTTGGGGACAATTATTTACGTAAAAATTGTTCACCTCATAAGTATAAATATTTTCGTGCATAGATATAAATATTTTCGTGCATATATATAAATATTTTCGTGCATATGTATTAATACTTTTAAAAAAAATTCAGCGCTAAAGTTTTACAGTTCCCCAAGATAGTTATGGTAGCTATGGTGCGGGGACAGTGCGGGGAGGTTTAGAGGATTTAGTTGGGAGACCATTATTTACGTAAAAATTATGCACCTCATAGGTATAAATACATTCGTGCATAAGAATAAATACTTACCTGCATAAGTATTAATACTTGAGAAAAAAAAAATTCAACACTGAAGTTTTTGCGGTCTCCTCAAGCAATTATGATAATTATGGTGTGGAAATAGTGCGGAACTGTTATCAGGGTCCTTAACCGAGTTGGAAGAAAATCATTCATCTTCCACTCTATTTCATGTGTTTGATATTTTTTGGAAATCTCTTCTTTCAGATTATCCCAGAAATTTAAAAGATCCAAACACACCCTTTAAGATATAAAAGTATCTAAACTTCAAGAGAAGGAAAAATCGAGTAGCTTTGCAATATGATGTAGCAGAGCTCAAAAAACATCTGGTCCCACACCAGAACAGCTCTAATATTGTGTTTTTTTTTTCATCAGAACTTCAAATATTAACAACTAAGAGAGAAAAGAGACGATGAGATGTAGGATACTAGTACCAACAAAATATGGTGTACATACTGCAGTCAATACATAGTGGTAGGTAAATTTGGATTTAAGAATTAAATTATGATCACCAAATCAATCTGAGATCCTCTGGTATGACAAATAATACACAAGCAACAGCCTCAGAAGTACACTTAATTTACTTTAATTACCCCAAAGTCAAGTACATAAAACCCTCCCCAAAAAGAAAAAGTGAGAGAGAAGAGAGAGAGATGGAGAGAATTAGAAAAGAAGAATAATACAAACCAAAATAAATACAAAAAGCTAGGCTACACAAAATTGAACCTGATCCAAGGCTTATCAAGGCTTCAAAATCCCATGTAGTTTCCATCCGCCAAGTCCCGCAACAGAAAAGGCCTGGAAATTGCAAGAACAAAATTTTAAATAAATAGATAGATAGATAAGTAGAAATAGTCAAATAAAGAATATCAATAAAGGAACCATATGTAAAACTTTTCTTTTTTAAGATTTTCTTTTAAAGTCCAAAAAACAAAAAAGATTTCTTTCTCATGGCCTTCTCACTTTAGGCTACAGCCAACAAAGCACAAAGATCAATACTCAACCAAGAAGCCAGCAGGAAATAAGAATTAGAGTCCCATGGAATGGGGTTCAGAAAAGGTACCTCCATCCACGATTGACCAGAAGCTTCCAGCAATGCAGCATTGCATGTTTTTAGTTCAACAGGGTCTCCAGAAAACATAGAGGCTGCTTCTTCCCATCCTTTGTTATGCCCCATGCACCTGATAACAAAGAAAGCATTCTTGCGTGTGCTTTGAAGGTCTCAAAAGATTATATCAAGTTGTACGGCTATACAAATGAGAGAAATACCATGTGTATCCTCCCCCCCCCCCCCCCCCCCCCCCCCCCCCATACCCATATCCCCCCAACAAAAAAAAAAAAAAAACCCAAACACACACAAAAAGGGAAGTGAAACACCCTTTTTCACGCCTTATCTGTTAAGAAAGGCACTCAGGGTATCTTTTGAAGGAAATATGGCATGACACATTGCAAATTTTACAGATGGAGAAAATAACAAAAAGAATCTTAACTGCAGCAATGGTGGACTGTGGCAGTAGTAATAACAATAGTGGCGATAAGAACAATAATAGTGTTAGAAGAAGCACCATAATATAAGAAATTTTATGTTAATGTTCTGTGAATAGATTTGGATAATTCAATACTTTTGCATTGTAAAAGGGCCAATTTCGATAGCTCATCTACTATCAGTAAACTCAAAGGAATATACACTAGAAAGTGCTAAATGCATTCCAATGGAACATGTTACAGACAGCAACTTCTGATTCTTTTATATACTTTAACATTTTATGGGTGTCACTAAGAATTGTCAACGCACTAATCAAGCTTAAACTACAATTTGGCGGCATGTTATTTCCTTATTATACCAAGTACTGTCGATAGAATCTGGTTTCTGTCAGGTTACACGGTGCACTCTTTCCTTTTCAATCATTAGGAAACTACAATTTTATGGGTGACACTAAGAGCATTCTAGCCGGACAACATAACAGGGCAGAGAGATAGAGAGAGAGAGTACATTACGGTCGAGATCTCATCCGTAGAGAACTCGCAAATGGCTTTCTGCAAGTGTGCAGCTGTTTGGCCATCCATGGCTGCAATAGAATAAAAACTTGGAATGAAGTGCACCTTTGCTTGATTCAGCCCCTTTATCTTTTCCCGCAATATCTCAAGAGTCTCCTTTGTTCTAGTGGCATTACTGTAATTATTGAAAGAATGACAGCTACTGATTAGTAATCAGTCTCTTCTGGAGTTGTTGTAATAATATACAAGGTTGCTTCAGGAGACATTTTGTTTTCTCCTTAGATACCAAATGCCAGCTGGTATGAACAATTTTGGACCTAACGAGTCTTATAGTCATTTAGGTTCACCTTTAGTTTTGGGTAATCCAAACATGTAGATCCAATAATCCAGCACTAACCGGTTTGGTTGGATTAAATAACAAACCCAAAAAATATTTTTGTATAAGAAAATGTCGAACTCATTTTTCCTTTATTTTTCTTTACAACTTTTCATTTCTTATTTCTTTTGGAAACATTTAAGAACATAAGAAAAAGCCGAAAGTAAACCGTCAGGAACTAACTAGTGTTTTTCTAAATAGCATCGATTTGTTTCAGAAGATTTAGGATATCTGATAACACAAGTCACCTGACAACAAACTAACAAGCTGTTTGATATTTTACTTGATATTTAAAATTGAGAATTGTTATGATGAAAAATTCAATCTTGTTCAATAGCAAGAAGCATAATGTAACTCTGATTGGACTGTGAAAAAATGTAGAGGCTGAGAACACACACAAGTATCTGTGATTAAAAAAATATTAAATTAATCATTTCACCCCAAGTTTTAGTCACTTTTTACTGCTCTTAAGGAATGCAAAAGGTTGAAAAACAGAACTTAAGGGTGTTAATTGACAACTTCTGAACGTTTGGGTGCTTGCTCAAAATCCGACAAATTCTGGAGTATGGCAGAATTACCTTTCAATTTTATATGGTACTTAGACTCCTCTTGCTTACACAAGTGAATTCTCATTTTATATGGCATAGTTGATATGAGACTGTGTGTTCAACTGAAAGTTTGGCAATTATAGTACACCAGCATGAAGATATGTTACCAATTATTTAAACTTCACCCTTTATTGGACTTCAGGTTTAGAAACTAGAAACCAATTCATGAAAAATAAGAAAATGATAAAGCTATGTGACCTGGAAAGAATCAACTCTGGAATCCAACCCATCTGCTCAAGCTTGTGTGATATGCTAATTGCATCATTTCGCCCTACTTGACTCAACGGTCGGTCATGATCTATACATCAAATTTCATGAGAGAGGGAGGGTGGGGGAAGAGAATTAGTACATCATTGGACGTATCAAGCATTTCATCTATTGAACATATAAAAGACTCGACCAAAGTTCATCTAGTTTTGTTAAAGTATTTAGTAAATTTCTTTACATTAAGTAAAAGAAAAATAAACAAGGAAAATCAGTGAACCCATGTAAATGGATTCTTTAAATTAGGTAAAGCATCGGTGGATTTGCTTTTGGAAAAGGGCAAAATAAATTCATTACCTCACATCAAGGATTTCAGCACAACATACAGTTGGTATACAAGTTAAAAAAATATTTCAACATGAAAACAGCATGGAGAAGCATCATACATACTTTGGATTACTTATATAAATTTCCTTGTATATCTTCTTAGTTAAGTTAATTGTTGTCTACTTGGCTTGTAGTTGTTCCATTTGTATCTTTGAATTTTCCTTTAGTTGTCTTTTGTTTGGCCCGCAGCTTATCCAAATTTTCGTTATTGCAAACATTGTTCAATCCTGGTTTTTTTTTTCTTTAGCTCCCAGTATAACCCTTAACTTCTTATAGGTCTTGAAGTTACCGATATTTATTGGACAGTTACTATTTTTCTTCTTGCATCTAGATATATAGCCTCGGTAATTTTTCACAGAAATATTCTCTTTTGGACAAACTTGATTGTTTATCCATATGGCCAGGACTATAACCAAAATACACCTTAATTGTCTGCTTCAAAAGGAGAAGAGTGAAAAATGTATGGACCATATTCAAATTCAATAAATAAAATTGGAGAAGAGAAGAAATGAAACAAAATTATTACATTAGAAATTTATATGCTTAATTTATTATCTAAATTTAAATCAATGCACGCTAATTTCTCTGTTGGATAGAAGATGCACTGGCAAACTCTCTACCCATTATTTATGGAATACTGAGCTCTCCCTGATACCATTGACTTTTTAAAGCAATCAAAAACCTCAAATGAAATACCCCTACCTAAACACCACGAGCAAATTATGACAAGTACATTTTTTTGTTAAAAGGAGACACTTCTAGTATGACTAAACCATCATGCAAGACTTCTAAAATCACGTAGGCAGAATTTGCTACGTACCTTAAGCCGCTAACATATCAATTTAGCAGCATTTTGCCTACTAGTTCAAAAAGTATCTTTGGCTGTATAAAGCATGAACAATACACACTCCCTACTGTAATATGACTAACATCCCCTTTTTCTCATTTTTTCTAATTTTTAATAAAATAAACACTTGAATTACTCGTCCATCCATTATCCTGTCTATAAATACGGGGAAAATGATGAGCATGATGCTCTCTTTAACTTCTAAATGGGTAAAAATGAAGGAAAAAGACGCAATTAAAGACGTTAGAAACAAGAGAGCACCTTTAGTGAAGCGACCAGCAAAAGCACTCTCACCATGGCGAAGTAGAATCAGTCTCCGGCGGCTGGTCACGGTGGGGGTGGCGGACTCCTCAGCGGTGGCAGAGGTGGTGGGGGTGGAGACGGAGACAGAACGCGCGGGTTGCGTAGAGGCGCCCAATCGGAACCTAGGCTTTGGGATGGCGCCGGGAACGGATTGTGGCGATGCGAATCCGCAGAAGCTACAGCTGAGACTTGGATTTGGAGCAACTCTCATTTCGTCGAACAGTTGATGTTCGCTAGAACCCCGGAAGGGTTGAGCCGTTGAGGCGGAGAGGTCATCTTAAGTGGTAAGTTTGCAATGTGGTCCTCTTAAAAACTAAAAACTGATTTTCGTTACGACTCCGGAAGGCTCGAGATGTCCGTCTTGACTGTTGAAAGAAAACTTTTGCAATATGGTCGTCCTCTCTGAAGCTAAATTTTTAAGTTCTATTGGGAGGATATTTTAACTTTTAAGCCCTTCGTTTTTCGTCAATTTTTTTACCGACTAACTTGATATTAAATAAATTCAAAATTTTATAAATTTTATATTCTATATGTGATGCACAATGCATCACTGATGGAGTAAGTTGATTTAAACGGCGAATTCTACAACAAATACCAACTATGATTTTCAGCCTATTTCTTCTTCTACTTCGTTTGGATAATGTCTTTAAATGGGCTAAAATTGTTTTAATGGCCCGAAATACAAAGATCTTCCATTTCTTTTTCTTAGGCCGCAGGGAAGCCCATCTTTTGACAGCCTGTTTCGACGGTGGATCTTCCGATCTCTGTGAAAGCTCCGATTTTTTAAAAGACGCGCGGTTTTGCAACAATCGACTCAGATTATTCGGTGCGCTCTCGCTCGCGCGCGCTCTCTCTCTTCGCGCGTAAACCGGGGCATCTCTGCTGGTTTGAAAGCGACGTATGGCTCCGACTCGGACGAATCCGACGGTTCTCCTTCGCCATCTCCGATCCACTCCGACAGCGAACATTCCATTCGAGCGGAGAAGACCGAGGCGTCGGATCCCTTGCCCCCTCCCCATCTCCTCCAGCCCCCGAATTACATAGGCAAGTTTGTGTTTTTCATTCTTTATTGTAAACTGCTAAATTGTCATTGCGTAGTTTTTTTAAGCTTCATGTCCTTATAGATTACTCGTCGCTGACTCAAGGGAGACGTGCTAGAAGCTTCCCACATGTTGAAGGAAATTATGTGTTTTATATCTACATAGGAATTGTTACTCTAATGGAATTTCATTTCACTAGAGCCTTATTTGAGTTATTAAAGGCATAAGGACAATTTTTGGTTGCCAAGGGTTGGATTGACATTGTAATTTGCATGACATGTGAAATTTGAAATCACATCAGGTCAGTAGTACACGCTAATTTTTTTCTTCTTCAATTTCATTTGCTCAGTTTATATACCAGCTACAAAGGAAACTACTGGTACAAATTATAAAAAAAAAATTCTTCTATAGCACCAAGCCTATATGTTCTTTGTTGATTCGACCTCGCACTTAATGAACTGTACAAGGATGATTGTAAACTCGACAGGATGCTTCTTTCTAAAGAGTTTCATATTAGTCTGGGAAGAACTGTTGGGATCCAAGTAGATCAGATTGACTCAATTGTGTCCATGCTTCGTACCAAACTCCATTCTCGGAGACAGTAAGAATACTGTAGCTTTCAATATGATTGGGATGTTTTTTTTTATCTTAGATCTCAAAATCAGAAGTTATTTTTGCGAATTGTCAAAATTAAAAGGTTAAATCATTATCAATGGATCCAAACCCGGAAAAATAGAAAAAAAAAAAATATGTCTATGTAATGTTACTTGGCAATAATAAGTTCCTTCTACATGGTTTTATTGGAGAATAGGTACTGGATAGAATTCGACAACTGGTAAGCTTTTCTCAATGATGAGTCCACACTATCATTTCTTTCATTAGAGATCACTGGTACAGGCCTAGAAGAGGTAAGGGTTGTAAATAGTGCACGACTTTTTTCCCCTGCTAGTTTTGGTTGGTAATGTAGTCCAACATTGTTAAGTCTTGGTTAATGTAAGTTGGACTGTATCTCATTGAACCCCCCCCCCCCCCCCCCCCCCGTCATTAGATTACACAGCAGATCAATGTTGTAAATGAGGTATACATATTGCACAGCCTTGGGTCCCCAAGTTTTATAAGGTAACCTCTTTTCTTGTATTTTATGAAACTTGGACATTATGCATAACCATGACTGCTTTGAGTGAGCTTGCTTTGTTTGCCCCCCCACTGTTTTTTTTTTTTTTAGATATTAAAAGTGACATGTAGTTTGTCAATTTTGATTGATAAAACCTCAGTTTTATCAACCAAATCTCAGGTTTAAAAATTAGAACTACAAATAAGAGTGGTGAAACGGTAGTAGTGTGTGCAACAGAAATCCGTCACTCAAATGCTGATCTTCTTCTTGTTATTATAACAATTTGCGAACTTAATTGTTTCCTGGTCATGTTAGGATCCAAGGCCTCATATTTCACTGGTGTGGGGATCAGGCGATATCAGATACAATTTGAAGCAAGCAGTTGTGCAGATTGATAGATCTCATAATAGTGCAGGCTTATCCCAAGGGAATAACTTCAAATGCAAGTTCAGCAACATTGTTTGTGAAGTAGGCAAAAAATCATATAACATATGCAAATTTTGAGAGTAAACATCATTTAAAAATTCCCTTTGTTTTTTTTCATTGTTAAAGCAATCTTTATTTTGCATTCATACTACCAGTTATGTCTGCTAATTTGATCTCTGGTGAGTTTATATCAGGAGGCTTAGGCTCTGTTTGATTTCTCAAGTCGGCCTTGGTATCTCTGCCAGGCGCTGTCTCCGAAAGATGTGATAGAAGCTAGGTTGCTCCAGCAAAATCCATGTTTCAGAACTTTTATGCGAACAATTATCCAGAACAATTATTGTCTTAAAAAGGCCATACCATACAATGTTCGACATTTTGAGACTATGCTTCCAATTCTCTCTATCTATCTACTTATTATCATATATAAACCGGGTATTGCTGGTTTGTGGACAGGCATGCTGGACTACATAAGCCAGTTTGTGTTTTTTGGTTTCAATTTCAAACTGCTAAATTAAAAATATGCAGTTCTAAGGAAATTATGTACTTTTGATCTTCATTCCAGGTACCAGGTGTTATGGAGGCCCGATTTTTGTCAACAATTTAGATTCTTCTGAGAATCTGGCAAATTTGCAAAGATGAACAATTGAAGAGCATTTAGTCCCGTTGAGGCTTAATCATAGTAAGTAAACTTGACCTACTGATTTTGGATCTTTTGTCCACTTTATTTCCTTTTATTTTCTTCTTCATCATTTCAAATAATCCACCTTTCTGTTAATTTTTTTGTTCCACGCCTCAAGGTCATATCTGATTGTGGGGTTAGTAGTGGAATAAGAGACTTGCTCTTCACTTAATATGTCAAACGAGGAATAAAACAAGAAGAGTAAGATGGAGAGGGTTGGACCCCCATTTTCTTCACACAAAAAAAAAAAAAACTAGAAGAGTACGATGGTGTTACAACAGAGTAAATTAAACTACCTCTTGCGAAGAATTAACATACTTCACGTTTACTCTGTTTGTACGGTCCATTATCGAAGACAGACGTTCATTTTTTGATTTCATTCTTCTCATTAGTCAATAATATAAAAAAAATAACTTACAATAATAAAAGTTTTAATTAAACAAAAATAACTCACTTTAGTTTGGAGTAAGAGGATTTAAATCTCCCTTAATTATTAAATAGCAATTAAACATAATCCAAAAGTTATAAGTAGCAATGAAACATGACCCAAGAGATGAAGGAATTTCAAACAGCCGCCGTGATCTTGGACTTGCACGAGTAACTGCGTACAATTGCTAATTTGTTATAGAGGTTTGCTTAACTTTATGACAAAGTGGTTTTATTTTTAGTCAACAAAAAACCAGAGGCTCTTTATTTTAATATTCGGTCAATTATTTAATTAATCCGAGATTGTATTTTTTATATGGAAATTATAATTTTAGTCAACTCAATTAGACGTAATCTGCAATAATTTAGTTATTCTGAATGTAATTATTAAAGGGAAAAAAACTTAGTATTTATGTATGTGGGGACGAACTTTTCAAACGAGAATCTTTATCTCACTCAAAATCAAATGAAAAAGGCCACAATTGCGTAACTACACCACTACAACTAACTCATTTTGCGAAAAAAAAATGCAACTAATATAGTTTAGGAGTCTGATAATTATAATTGCCCCTCAAATAAATTTCCAAACGCGCCCTCTAAATATTTAATGTTTAACTTTTATTTCCAGCATTCATATCCAAACATTTAAAGCTTTGTTTATAACTTTTTACAATGCTGCTCGCAAACATTTAAACCTCTATTGCAATCATTTAAATTCTAAATCTAAGTAGTTTTAACTCCTAACTACTTTTGTTTTCAAGCCAAAAAAAGGAAAGATTTCTTTCACCCACTCTTTTTTTTCTCTGATCATTCTCGTCCATTTTCCCGACGATCCGTGATGAATTTTGCGAATTTAAAAATATAAATGTTTTTTACTCAATTTTATCTTTCAAATGAGATCAATGAAAAAATAATTTTGAGTTTTTTTTCAAGTTTTTTTTATTTTATTTTTAAAAGTAAAGCCCATGAATACTTTAAATTCTCAAGCTTTTAAACCTTAATCTACAACTTTTTAAACCTGACATGAAAACTATTTAAATGTTTGACACAACTACATTAAATGGTTGTATACAGATGTTTAAATGCGTGATACTATATGATCATCAGAGGTTTAAACGCTTGAACATAGTAGTTTAAATGGTGACATCAGAGGTTTAAATGGTTGTAGACTGAGGTTTAAAAATTTGAAAATTTACAATGCTTATGGACTTTACATTAAAAAAATGACTTCAAAATAACTCAAAAATATTTTTTCATGGATCTCATTTGAAAAGAAAACTGAGTAGAAAGTAGAAAACGTTCGTATTTTATATTCATAAAATTAATCACGGATCGTCGGAAAAATGACGAGAATTATCAGAGAAAAAAAAAAAAAGTGGGTAAAGGAAATCTTTTTTTTTTGGCTTGAAGACAAAAGTAGTTATGAGTTAAAACTACACAGATTTAGAATTTAAATTCTTGTATATATAGTTAAATATTTTCCGAATATGCATAAATCGTTGTTCGGTTAGGTAATATGAGAAAACGTGATCTTCAAACACTAACAAAATCCAATCAAAAAATGACGAAACCAGACTCCGGGAAAGAGAGGGAATAATTTTCAAATTTCCACAGAGTCGTCTCCCAAGCTGAGCTTTGCCTTAAATACTGTTAGATCTGTGTAATATACTAATATTTGAAAAATGTGACAAATATAATATCATAAATTTAGATGAAAAAAATATGTAATTATGAGTTTTGAGAAATGTACATGAAATTTCTCAAAAAACATAGGTATAGTGTGGAAGGTTGTCAGTTCGAAATTCAAATAGAAAAATTCTTTGTGAATATTAAATAGTTAGGTGGCTTAAATTCCAATCTTTCCTAAAAAAACACAGATATCAAAGTATGTTAGAAGAAGATTATTCTTGAGTTTGTTGTGTCGTCTAGGTGAATTTTTCTTTCTATATAACATTTGTGGTCGCTAATTGCATAAGGTTAACGCTTCTCTTAAAGTAACATTTCTGTATGGGTGTCAATGATACCTTTTTAAGTGTTTACCCTACATGTACCGTATTCGATAAGATAGAGGGGTAAGATTTTTTTTTGTTAGTTTATCGGGTATGGGTAATAATTTTTTTTCGTTAACTAAATGGGTAAGGGTATGGGTAAAGCTATTTCGTACTTGTTACCCTATAGTAATTATATGATAATGTTTGAGCAATATTAGTGATGGTAATATTTTTAGTTACGTGATGTTAATATTTGAGTAATAATTAGTACTATACTTTTGTTATTTAGTATATGTTTTTGCTATAAAAAATGTTAATCATATTACTTTTATTTGCACATTTTATTATTTAGTTAAATAATTGAAATTGCCCGAAGAAATATTTGTGTTTTTAAATTCTCTTGCTTTATGAAAAAACAATTTAGTCGGAATTGATTGTATAATTTTTTTTCCATATTTTTTTATTAGTAATGTGATTGTATATGTGTGGAATGAATGAGTTTTGATGTTCTATTTATAAAATATAATATATTAATTATTATATTAGTATTATTCGTTATTCATCCGCTACCGCTTCGTTACCCGATAATTTTAACGGATAATGGTAGGGTAGGGTAAAATCAATTCTTAATAGATAAGAGTAGGATATGGATAAGATCATTAGTGGGTATGAGTATGAAAATACTTCCACTCTACCCGTATTATACCCTTTGACACTCCTACATTTATGGTTATGGTCTAATTAAACGACGATGAGGCATGATTCCATTTTCTATAATTGAAATACTTCAAAAACAATTTGAACTTTTTTTTTGAGAGGCCAGGTAGAGGCTACCAAGCTTAGAATTTGAACTTGAGCTACATCGACAGATTTATGTGGAAGGAATGGAGATGATCAATTGATGTTTTTATCTACAGATTTTTGTGTTGAATAATATATTTTCAAAATAATATCTACATTGACCAGCACAAAGTTTTGGATAAATTTCGCAGTTGATCTTCATAGTTAAATTCATATGATATATTTCTTGAGTTGTTTATTTATTGAGCTTCTTAAAAAAAAAATTCAGATTCTGCCTATGTTAGATATCCATTTAAAAATAATTACATAATGACATCTAATGATGGACTACACAAAATACATTTCAACGTCTTATCTTTAATTTTATTCATTGGTTTTATAGGCTTAATCTTATCCAAAATTTGCAATATACACAGACAGATTAAAAAATAAATTTAAACTAAATAAGTTGTTTTAGTACAATTTTATTTTACGACAAGGACTTAAAAGGTATTAACACTTGCAAAACTTACAAAGTACAAAAGACAAAAAAAATATTAATTTCTATATAATACACTTTCAATACCACCTAAATCCGCTCTCCTTAATTAACATAAATACTTAGATCTTTGATCATGCACAATGTATAACAAAATCGAAGGGCAGTTTTTTTTTTTCAACTTTAGACCACGGTCCACCTCATCAACAATAAGTCAATAAGAGATCGATCTGCCAGTTGAATATCATATATAATTCGCTCAATTTAGTTGTTTGTACAATTTATTTATATTTTTTTTGTTCCTGGAGGATCAAATGTCTATATCATGCGATTGTTCTCTTCGAAGTTTAACATATTAATTAGAATGAGACAACGAGTGGTGTGTAGCTCTTTGTGGGGGCAACATTGTGTAATGTAATTTTGTGGAGAAACGAGGTGTATTTATATTTAAGTACGAGAATAATATAGAAAAGAAAAGACACTATAATATTTGGTATATGTCAAACACGAATACACGATAAAGACATCACGACTACTTATTTAAAAAAAAATTAAGAAAATGACACGATAAAATACTGATTAAATATATCAATAAAGTTCAGTATAAGACCATCAAAATAGGCGCCCTTATGTAAAGAAGGGGATGTACATATGTTTTCTTTTTTTAAATTGTCATCTCTAATTTCGTCTTCCAGTTCCATAAATCCTACTTATTCTTCCATTACCTTGTGTGAGGAGGATATGGTGCACTAAAAGCACCATCTCCATCATCAAAGAACCATATACATGATCTATTTTTTTTTTTACTTTGTGTAACTTTAGCATAAACTTTGTACAAGTTGATAGTATCCGAGAGAAATGGGGACCATCCTTTGTTTACACAACTGACATAAAAAATTAAATCAAAATAATTTATACTGTTAGTTATAATTATTGTTGCTTTCTCTA
The DNA here is from genome assembly GCA_011114355.1 of Carex littledalei. Classification (NCBI taxonomy): domain Eukaryota; kingdom Viridiplantae; phylum Streptophyta; class Magnoliopsida; order Poales; family Cyperaceae; genus Carex; species Carex littledalei. The sequence goes on from CM022097.1 coordinate 5,814,727, forward strand.
TATTGACATAAAATGTTGTATCGGTTCTTTTATCATAAAGCAGAAATGTCATATTTTTATTGGCCCATATAAAGAAGGTGACTAGCATTATACATAATATTACATTATTAAGTCTTATAATCGTACACTAGTTTTTTTTTTAATAAATAGAAAAAAGATATATAGAAAATTAAATCTGAATCAATACTGCATTAATAGATGCATCTTCTAAATTTATTAGAATACTCTATTTTTCGTACCAATATACTTTTTAAAATGTTTGTAATGATCAACCCTTGTTTAATGCAAAAGGAGGAGAATCAGAGATGCATGCTTAAAGCAATAGTAAACCTTAACATTCGCCAAATAAACGGACAGCTGGCGAGTGTGATGTTGGAGCAACCTTGGTTCCTTGCTTCCTTTTCTTCACTTTGAAATCAGTATTGTTATTTCCATAGGTGCTACTTTTACCCGATTATCCGGATCCGATTCGGAACTGAACCGGATCCAAACCGGAACCGATATTATAATGGATAGGATATGCGTTTGATTTAATTATCTGACCCATTACCGAAACCGACCCAATACCCGTATTAATACCCGATAAAATAATAATACCATTCTTTATAATTATTTAATATAAAAACATATATTAATAACTATGAAAAGACTCTCATTTGTTACAGCGAATGACAAAATAGTAATTGAGATAATGTACATGCAAATGTTGAATCGATAGGATAGTATTTTTTAATTTAGATAGATTACTATTATTTTTGTTTTGTTATGTAGCATGTTATGTTGTAATATTTATAAACAAGAACAATAGTATAATTATTATTTTAGAGCAGCTTTTAATTTATATTATAATGATATATTATGTGAGATGTCTGAGAAATTATAATTATATTTAAACGTAAATGGTTTCTCAAATGCTTGTGAGTTGTGACATGTACATGTTTCGGATCCGGACCGGACCCGATAATCTACAAACAAGTTATGAGTATCTACCCGGAACCGAAAGACTGGACCCAAAATATCTACGGATAGATAGGTATCCGGATCCGGATCCGACCCAATTTGAAACTAATAAGTATATGGATCAAAATTTGGACCCGAACACTTTTAGAGTACGGGTCCAAATATAATAGTATCCGGACCCTACCCGACCCGATAACACCTCTACTTATTTCTTGTCTAAACAAGTATATAACAAAATATATCATGCACGGTACAAGGCTATAAGCAAACTACATAATATAATTTAACCATCCGTTTCATGACATAACAACTTTTGTTTAAATTCAAATTTTCTCTCTTATATGTTACATTTTTTTTATTGAATTGGTTCTCATCTGGAGCTTAGGATTAATGGAAATTAAAGTAAACTCATAACCTCTCTTTACTTATCTACCGTGAACATTCAGAACTTGATAAAAATTTACAAAAATGAAACCTGAAAATACACGGACCGCCACAGGGAAGCGCCACAGAAAAACAATAATTTTCTTTAATCTTCTCTTTTGTTCAAAGTGGAGAATAAAGAGCACGCCCTCTCGTACACTGCGTCCCACACCGGAAATATTAAATGTAATCAACCCCGATATTATCCTACTCAGACGCTCTTTACGAATTTAACACGGACCACATATAAAAAGCCTCCTCTCCAGCTGGACACAGAACGGAAGAACCGGTTCACGTGCGTAATATTTTATTGGTGTCGTGGTACTTTTTTCCGGTAAATTAGCCTCGTCGTACTTTCCAGGCAGTTTGCCAGTTAAATAGACCTTTTTATTTTAACGAAATTACAGTAGGTTTTTCCTCTTCATAGCCGTAAGCCGACCAGCTGGAACAAGTACAATTATCAGGTGGATTCGGCGTATAGACCGGAAGGTTAGTCCTGATTGATTCCCCACTTATGACACCATGTCGGTACGTTGCACTGTCAAGATTAGAAAAAAAAAAATACAACACCAATTTATGACAGTACGGGGTTTCAATATAGGAAATAAATCTGCTTTTATTCCAGTGGAATATTTCTGTCATGATTTGAGACATGACCTCATCCATAGAGCAATTGACACGTGGCACTTATAAGGGTCTCATAATGAGGCCTCGTAGTATTATCCTACGGGTCTTTTCTCAAAAAGGAAATATTATCCGGCTCACCGCTCATCCCATTCTCTTTAGTCTTTACGCTTTGCTTTAGCATGATTGGGGTTTAGTGCTTCTTTGCCTAATCAATTAACGGTATAATAATTTTCTATGACGAAACTATTTATCTCGATGGAAATTAAACAAGTAAATAACTATTAATGATAGTATCTTCTATAGCGAAGGGAATGACATGTATGATATACCAGTTTCATCGCTGACGCTGGATTAATGATAGAGGCATGCATTTATAAGGCATGTCACACAGATGACTACATAATTACCGACGCAGGAGATCTGACTAATCTTTTATCTCTGGAAAAGATAAAATAGAATTCTTCGTCTGTCTATTTCCGGGTCAAAGATTCCGACAGGTTGTCTGAAAAGCCGCGCAAGTACTCGAACTTACCTGAGCATAACACACACAACTTCCTCAAAATTCGCGCCACTTCTTTGCGTCTTCTTTTCCCTCCAAAGTTCCTGCGCCTTTGTCCCCTGTTTTCACAAATGCGAAAAAAGAAATGCGCTAAGTGAAACCTGAATAATTATGTAGAAGCAGAATTGATGAGGTGAGGTGTCTAATTTCTGCGACATCGCAAATACTTTTGGTGGATTTACACTGTTTAAAATCATGTGCGACGTAAACGCTCCTCGTTTTTTTTTTGTGAAAAATACATTTTAGTTGTGCGTGGAGTGATTTAATTAACTAATTATGGTTGAATAATAACATTTTATACTTCAAATACTAAGTTACATGATACAATACAACTATAATTGGAGGTGAAGTCAGACTTTCAAACTATAAGAGTCAAATATTAATGAGAATCAATCATATAAAATATTCATGCTGCGAATGAATTAATTTCACATTATTCATATCATTTGACTCTAAATTTTATAAAAATATCTTCTATAGATACTTAAATTTTAAAAAATAATTATAATATAGATCAATTGACTCTCATTTAATAGAAGTAGATTTGTCCCGGGTTATGATCACTAAATTTGAATTCGCTATGACATATAGTTTGTAACTGTAATATCAATCTGACATACTTCATAATATTTTTTATTGATATTTTTTTTTTTCTGATTTCTATGACTTAGCTCGTGTTAAATATTTATTTTTTGCTTTAAAAATTCATCAATGATTAATCTAAATTAAAATGGACCAGCGGAGGTCAGAGGTCAATGGTCTTTTTCCTGCTTTTTAAAGGTTTTCTTACTTTCTATTTTTTAGAGTTATCTTTTTTTCATGTTGCTTGACAGTGGCTGCCCAGTTTGCTTTTGGAGTTATCGCTCTGTCAATATTTTCGAAATTTCTAGAATTAAGTATTTCTTAATTTTCTCTTATAATCTCTAATTATTCGATCTCATGAATATTTCAAATTCCAACTACTCCTATTGTTCTTACCGGTAATTAATTGAAAATTTTAGTTTCAATTTAATAGCCAATCAATTGTCGATTTTTCTCTTCTAATTTTACGTCTTTTGATATGGAATCAGTTGTCGGTTCATCTTTTAAATTATGTTTTTTATGGTGGGCAAGTTTCTAATTTTTCAATGAAGAAAATCAATTGAGGTAAAAAAAAATCAATTTTGTTTGAGTATATTCTATTTTATTTATTTTTTATAGTTTTCTGTCACTTTACTTAATATTAAAAATTAAATGTTGGCGTGTAGGATAGTTTTTTTTTTTTCATGACTTTTGAGGTACAATAATAATCACTATTTAAAACTTTGATTAAATAAGATGACTGTCAAAAAATTACACACTATGATAATAGAAGTTCTAAGTAGGCGGGATTTCGAAAAGATATATTATTTAAATATCTTACATGAATTGAATGAAAATGTACAACACTACTAAATAGCCGAAATTTTTATTAATAGAAAATAAAATAAAAAAATATCGACATTGAAGAACATTTTCGCTGGAATTCGAGATGTAGCAAAAACGTGATGGTCCATAACGTCCAGGGCACTGTAGCTGGACGTTATAAAACATAACGTCCAGTTAATCTGATCGCTAATGATCTCTAATTAACAAAAAACACTGTAGCTGGACGTTATGGTCCATAACGTCCAGCTACAGTGGTTTTTTTTTTTAAAAAAATCGCAAATTGAAGCAAGCAAAAAAAAAAAAAAACACTGTAGCTGGACGTTATGGACCATAATGTCCAGCTACAGTATTTTTTGTTAATTAGAGATCATTAGCGATCAGATAACTTGACGTTATCGACCATAACGTCCAGCTACAGTGCCCTGGACGTTATGGACCATCACATTTTTGCTACATCTCGAATTCCAGCGAAAATGTTTTTCAATGTCGATATTTTTTTATTTTATTTTCTATTAATAAAAATTTCTGACTAAATAGTGACAACAATAACCAATTTTTTTTTTTCTAAAATGTGAAGACTGTGGCTTTAAAAGAATACTAAGATATGTTGTAAAGTGACCCATACTTTGGTTTCATTTTTTTTTTTAATTCAAAGAAATCGATTCAAACTATTCAATACAATATGCATATTTTATTTGAAAATATTTTTTTTGCATCTGAATTAATTTTATTTCACTCTAATATATTTCTACGAACAGGTAAAATAATAAAAGTGTGATTTTTATCATAATTTAAATAAGCTTAATTTCATTTTTTTTTCCTCTATTTCAAATTTATCGAGTTTAATTAACTGTATGGAATAGAATCGAACTCTCTATTTGACTTTTTTACCATTTCACTTTCTTACCAAAGACGGTCCCGGCTAAAATTTGGACAAAAGAAAATCTAAAAGCCAGATCAATTTTCTTATAGAAAAGTATCATTGCGGGACCCACGTTCTTGACTAGCAACATATTTCCTTGACTGATAGCATCTAAATTCTAAGGCATGTTTGGTTGCGCGAAGGTGACGTTCCAATAAACAAAATGAAAAAGGAAAAAAAGAAAAGAAAAAGAGTTTGGGTTAAAACGGAAAGAATGCAAAAAAAAAAAACTGAAATGGAAATTAAAAAATTCAAAACGTAAAATATAAGTAGAGCTGGGATCCGATCAGAAGCTTCTGTTTGTCATCTCCTTGTTTGTTTTTACAGCATAGCACAAGGCGACGAAACTCTCTCCCTCCCTCCCTCCTCTCTCTCTCTCTTCTCCTCTGACCAATTGGGCTGTACTCATTTTGATTGGATTCCAATCCTCAAGCTTAGTCAAACTAAGGTAAATCTCCTCTTTGTAGAGATCCGACCGAGTTTATTTTGTTTTCGTTATGTATTTATTTTGAGTTTTCATGAGGTTTTAGTTGTTTTTCGGCTTCTTTTATATCTGGAATGTCTTACTGGATTAGCTAACTGATCAATAGATAAATAACAGAAGCCTTTACTCTCGAACTCTTGATCTTATCGGGTGACTTTCTATTTTTACCGAGTAATTTTGGTTAGATGTGTGGTGTCAAAAAAGATAAAATGTTTTCACAAAATAATCACTTTATTTTGAAAAAAAAACTCTGATGTTTCCGTGCTTTTTGATAAACTCTTTAATTTCAAGGTTCTGATAATTTAAAGATCTTTTTCCCCCTTTTCTGTATTGAGTTTTTGCATTACTTAAAGGAGATCAAAGGCCAGTGTTTGCTGATTTATAGCATTATTATTTGTGTTATAAGAATTTGATTGTTCTGCTAATCAAAAGAAAAATAATCTCTCTTTATCAGCAAATAATCATTGGTTTTTTTAAAATTTGTTATTATCTAAGACTGATGAGAATGTCCATCATATCTGACTCTTTCAAATTCTGATTTGATTCTGGCAAGAGCAAATTCAAGTTTAACACCTTGGTTCACTTTCATTTCGGTTTAGTCATGTAGCCTGATACTATATGGAATTTTGTGTTTAATGAACTCTGTAAATTCATACTTGTTCAGATATGACATTATATTTGATAATTTAAGTTTCAATATAACAACATAATTTCTCTTTGAACCTGGGTATAATTTCTTTTCTGTTGAATAAATAATGCAACCTTTTACCAACTTCTGAAGATCACCAGATTCAACTACTCTAGAATTCTTCTAATTCGGTGCCAACTTGCTTATAGTTGTATCAATTGGTTTTTACTGTACTCTTTGTAAGACCTTAGAACTATGTACAATAAAACATGTGTAATCTCCCAATCCGGCCCCAATTTTTGAAAGAATTCCAGAATTACCCTTCTGATCTCATTATGAATGTGCAAAATGGGGCACTGAATGGGAATTTAACAAAACAGGCAGGAAATTTACTTTTGTTAGTGCTAATTAATTGACCTTATCTTTCTCCTGGTGTACAGGTTTTTGAAGATATTGCTACAAATTTCGAAAGCAGTATCATCCTTAAAACAGAGAAATCTCTGAGGTTTTCTTATTGCCATACAATCAAAGGCTTGATATGTCAAGTGAATCCTTTTTACTTATTAGGTTTTGATAATATTAAATAAATGAAATGTCGATATCATTTGATATGGTCTCAGGAAAATTAGTATGTAATACCAAATTGCAGTCAAAATGTATTGGAGAGTCCCCATTGGATCCTTGAATTTCTAGTAGAAATTGTATTTCTTATATGTTTTTGCTCAGCTGATGTATCAGCACTGGTTTGGCTCTCAATACTGAGGAATCTAGGGATAACTAGACTAGCATTTTGCCTGACTTCGATGTCATTTAATTTGAACTTGTTACAGTACAAAAATTCAAAAGGCAACATTATGGAAATCAGAAAGAAAAAAAGAAACAAATTACTACATTACAAGTGAAGCACTGAGCATTGCTATATGATAAAAACCAATGGTTCTGGTTATAACCGAAATGGCTGAAAGGTACCGAAATTGGCACTTGTAGTCTAGGCAGTTGAAAAAACTAACCATGAAAGCTCACTGCTGAAAGGTTGACTGTTACGACCTTGTACCTGGCTTGTCAGTTTGGTACATGATCGGTAATATATACAATAACTATAAAATAACTTAAATAACTAAACTATAAAAGCACACTGACTGATACATGGACTGTTACGACCCAGTACCTGACCTGTCAGTGTTGGTATAATTATGACTGCTAAGATACAATAACCATAAAATCTCTAATGACTCTTTCTTTCTCTAAATTTATATTTTCCATTCCAGCACGGAGAAGTGAGAGTCTAGAAATCCTATTTCCGTTTGAGGAGAGAAGAGAGAGAAAGTCAGATGTGGACAACTCTGAGGATGAGAGGAGGAGGCTGTCAATTGGGTCCCTCAAGAAGAAGGCATTAAATGCATCGAGTCGGTTCACGCACTCTCTCAAGAGGAAAGGGAAGAAAAAGCTCGATCACAGAGCCTCGAATGTGTCGATAGAGGATGTGAGAGATGAAGAAGAGGAGAAGGCGGTTTTCATGTTTCAACAGGAGTTGTTGAGTAGGAATTTGCTGCCAGATCGGCATAATGATTACCATATGCTTCTAAGGTAATATTTATTCCTTTTGTCATTCCATGCTCTTTATGATTCTGTTAGTGTGGGAAAAAATTGCAATTATACTTGATATCTAGCCAGAAGTTTGGTTTCATATTTAACCTTAGGTGTTTTGACTTGGTTCAGTATAAAGCACAGAGTGGTATTAGGGTTTCATTGGAGCTGTAAGTTTGGTTTTAAAATATGGAGTCCTTAGTTAGCTTGTTTTTATTGTAGGTTTCTCAAAGCCAGGAAATTCGACATTGAAAAGGCAACTCATATGTGGTCTGATATGCTCCAATGGAGAAAGGAATTTGGTGCTGACACAATTTTGGAGGTGACCTTCTCTTATTAATATATTCTTCATTAGATAACAATCAGCTGTATAACAATTCTTGTTCAGAGAGCCTGATCCATGTAAATGCTGTTAGTAGATCTGATTAACAGAGGGTTTCTACCTATCTGACAGATGCTTGAATTATCTTTGGTTTTCCACTCAAAAACAATTGTTGTCAAGAAAATACAAGAAAAAAGTAATATACACATGGATAAAATTAAAACTAAATTAGGTTCACACAGGACTAAACTGGTATGAATGCAGTATCGAGGTATAGATACTTGCCACTATACCAGTCAGCACCGGTCTATATAATTGTTGATTCAATGTATTTATATTTACAGGATTTTAAATTTGAAGAGTTGGAAGAGGTATTGCGATATTATCCCCAGGGATACCATGGAGTAGACAGAGAAGGGAGACCAGTATATATAGAGAGGCTTGGCAAGGTTGAACCAAGCAAGCTAATGCAGATAACCTCTGTTGAGCGGTACATAAAATATCACGTGCAAGAGTTTGAGAGGGCATTTAGGGATCGGTTTCCTGCATGTTCAGTTGCTGCAAAACGACACATTGACTCGACAACTACCATCCTCGATGTAGATGGTGTGGTACGTAATTTTGGGTCATTTTTTTCTTGATGAAATTACCCTTGAAAGAAATAAACTACATCAATTATTATAGTAGTACCACTATGGTAGAACGCTAAAATTTAAATGTGTGATTTTTTTTCTCAGTTTATTTATTAATTTTTTTTTGTGAATGTAGGGTTTCAAGAATTTCAGCAAAACAGCCAGAGAAATGTTGCTAAAGATGCAAAAGATAGATAGTGATTACTACCCTGAGGTGAGACAATTATTATTATTCACTCATATGAAAAATTTGCAGTTTAGTCCATTTTTTTTATTAATGTTTGATTCTGTAGACACTACATCAAATGTTTGTGGTGAATGCGGGTAGCGGCTTTAGGCTCCTTTGGAATACTGTGAAGGGCTTCCTTGACCCCAAAACGGTTTCTAAGATTCATGTATTCCTCTCCCTATTGCTCTCTCTGTGACATTTACACACACACACACTCCTACAAATCGAAAAGCACACACATGATGAACATCTAAGGTAACGACAAAGAAGTGACTTAATTTTTGGTGGACAGGTACTAGGAACGAAGTTCCATTCAAGGCTTCTAGAAGTGATAGACTCAAGGTCTCTTTCTCTCTCTCTGTTTCTCTTTCTGTGTTTGACTGTTTGTTATTATTAGGAGAGCTCTAAAGGCTTGCAAATTTAGAGAATTATTAATTATTATTTTCATAACATTTTCAGCCAATTACCAGCATTTTTAGGTGGTACGTGCACATGTGAGGGCGGCTGTCTCAGGTCGAACAAAGGCCCTTGGAATGATCCTGACGTTATCAAGGTAAAATACACCAATTATGTCACACAACTTGACTTCGTTCAAACCCTGTTTGGAATCAAGATGCACCGGTACCTTGTTTGCTTACAAAACATTGCGGCTGTCAACATCTTTCGGTTCTTTTATTTTCTCTTTATTTGGGCTCATAAATAATGATGGATTTCGGTTGTTGGTGCACCAGTATCAAAACCAGCCATAGGACGTTTAGCTCTTCTGTGGTGGAATTGCGCATAGAAATTGATTGTCTTAGTTTTCTCCCTTGGCGGTTCTTTAATAATTCTGTTCCAAGTAATGCAAAAGCTAACATTATCCTTGTTTCATTTTCTATTGTAAATTTAGCTTGTGCAAAATGGTGGTGCAAGGCTAATAAGACACACCAGACGGTTGTCGGAGATAGAACAGAGAAGGAATTCCATTAGTAGGCTCCATCTCTGCAAGGCAAGTTTCCTAAAGCACCTTCCTTCTTTCATTTAACCTTTTGGTAAACACACCCTCTCGTAATTACCATTTAAATTTCATTTTTCATTTTAAAATTTTAAAAGGATACACCGATTATGTAATAGACTCAATCAGTAGAAATACATATATACTAAAAGTTACAAAACCAATACCAGTTGGCCTCAACTTTTGTCTCCCTTTCTTCTTTTGGTATATTTGGTGTTTAATTGCCCAGTTGAGAGGTTTAATTGAACTCAATGTATTTTTTTTTTATACTTGTTGCAGGGAAGTAGTGATACATCAGCAGTAGAGTCAGGATCAGATGTAGATGAGTTAAGTTCTCCTATTGTAAGAAAGCCTCTTGAGCAGTCCCGTTTGGCTCCTGTCCGTGAGGAGGTATTCTGTGTTGACTTTTTCTTGTTTCTTATTTGTTGCTTTATTTCAGGTTTTTTTTTTTTCTTATGTTTTAATGAAAAAACCACAGATTTTTATCTTTGACATTTTATCCGCATCTGGCCTGGTTGGTGACAGCTAAATTTTTAAGGAACTCACATACCTTCCCAATATAAGGGAACAAATCACATCCTATTAAATATTTTTCTTTTGGAACACTTGCTTTGATTTCTTGCCAAAATGCTGGTCTTCCATGATTTTGTATGTAGTATCTCATTTTTAAGGCAAATAGTCAAAGAGTATTCCACTATGCCCGGAGGACCAATTCAGCATCAATTCGTACAATTTCTTATTTTTGGGTTGTTTTATTTTAAAAAAAGTTAGCAGCAGCATCAGAACCATGTTATAGGATTTATTAATGGCTTGTTTTAATTTAAAATGAAGGTAAGAGCAAGGGATTCAACAGCATATTATAGTTGCGACGATCATTTTGTGGTGGTTGACAAGAATGTTGATTATGGCATTGGTGGATCCGTCTCTACTAAAAGTTACAATTTTACCCAGTTGGATTTCAGAAATCGGGCCGGCTCTCCTGTTGCAAATTCACCTTCCTTTTTGTCAGGTAGTTTTCATATTTTCATATTTTTCATTATCACTTCTTACTCTTTTACCAGTAACCATAGCAGAGATAGTTAAACATTTAATTTCAACACAAATCATTTCAATCAGTCTTTAAGTTTATCAATCACAGATTTTCACTTTGTTCTATAGTTAGATATAGTTGGTGTCGGGTCATATCTGAAAAGTGATGCAAGTACACCCAAAAATTATTTTAACAAACAGTACAAATTCAGAATTAGCTTTCCAAATGTTGACGAGTGATATCATAATGTGGTTTAAAGCAACCAGCGCATAAAGATTTAGAATCCTACAGTCTACTATCGCCCATTTATATTAATCAAAGCAAATTGATATTTATCTTAGTTGGGAAGTAGACCTAACGTTCCGGGAAATGACATTCTGCCATCCAATGTTATTAAAACCGGACCGGGCATCCACTCGGTAGAGCTTCGGGTCAAGGGTTAACTGGTCGAACCGGTGAGTCAACCAGTTCAACCGCAGATTCTTTAAAAATAATTATTAAACATATTTGCAAGAAAACAACATAAATGTTCACAATTTGAGGGCAATTTTTAAATAACTTCAGTAAGTTTCTACCATCATAACTGATTTTACTGATTCACTAATCTCTAACTTCTAATAATTACTATATTAATTCTAGTATATCTTAATCAGAGAGAAAAAATAAGAATAAGGTTCGAAGAAATGAAAGCAGCAAATATAAAAGCTTTTTATAAAAAATTAACATTAAACAAAATTGGAGGGAGTATTCTTTTGAGAAGTGGAAGACGAAGTGATAGAAATTGAGCATCAAATTTTTTAGCACCAATTGCAACCTCCAAGTATTCAGTAATAGTCAATTTATATTAACATTCACGCCGAAGGAATGACCAAAGTAATGGCTGAAATCTTGAATATTTGAAAAATTAAAAAATCAGATTTCTATTTACCAACATAATCAGGAGAAATCACAGTGAATAATGAACTTCAAAGCTTGAGCCTTGAAGTATTGAGCTGGTGAGCATTTAGGAACGAAAGAGATCAAATTTCAAAGGAGTGAAGAAGAGGACAGACAAATCTCTGTCAAATTTCATACAAGCATGAGGGTTCCCAATCTCACGATTGAAGAGGCCAAGAGGGAGAAGTGCGATGGGAGATCAAATCTCACGATTGAAGAGACCAAGAGAGAGAAGCGCGATGAGAGATCAAAGGGAAAACGAAGCGATGAATCAAACCTCTTTAAACCGGGTTTTCTGTCCATACGAACAACCGTATTTTTATTGAAAATCGGTCAAATAACTCAGTTTTCAACGGTTCATTAACATGAACGGTCCTATGGACGAACCAAACCGGAAATCCATCTGGGTCCGGTTTTGTTCGGTTAAACCACCGGTCCGGTCCGGTTTTAATAACACTACTGCCATCTGCTTTTAAAAATACAAAATTTGTTAC